>JAPQRP010000030.1:17303425-17317000 GCA_037367295.1 Apogon hyalosoma
CTGGCAATTGATTTGCTGACATTAGCACATGATGACATCAGCTGGATCGATGCCAAAATAAGCTACAATATGTGGGAGGGGCGGGGTTTGTTGTGCCTGGAACCACTTGTTTTACATGCATTCATGTAAATGTTGCATTTGAAGGACTTTATAGGATGTAAGAGACTCCCCCCAGTTCAGAGTTGTGACAGATTTCCATTTAAAGTTACATAAAAGATGCATGAATTCAGATATTACATGCTGAAAAAGATCAGATCTGTATCAGCTTCAGGAGCACATATAGAAGTGGCCCATATTTGAGAGGAAAAGACCAGATTTCATGTCATTTTGTTGTTTACTGTCAGAAAAAATAGAACACATGAGTGAAAAGACCATATTTGACCACTTTGACCTGCAGTGTAAACGTTGCCCTAGGCAACAGTCAAACTACAGAAAAATAGCAGATCTGTTTTTTCATGACAGTGTGAACAGCAAAAATCACATTGACTCCAATCCGTATCCTGGTCTGGTCCACTTTATAGCCGGTCCTAAATCAGACACAGATCTGACCTTTTTGAGCATGACTTTACTTTGAACAATGAGATCAGAATTCATGTGACTTTTATATCTCTCTAAAGTCAGATTTGTAATAACTCAGCACTTTAGGGAGTCTCTTAAAGACTAGACAGTAGTAAAAATTACCTAAACATTAAACATCTACAACAGTAAAATGTAACACACACATTATTGCAGAAGTAAAATCCATTGGAAAAACATCATAAATAACAATAAAACACTGACTGAGATGATTGTATAGTTAAGTTAGTTACTTAGTAAAGTTAGAAATGCATGACTTTTACTTGTAGTGGTGTAGATTTGTAGTGTGATACTACTTTTAATGAAAGAAACGATGTGAACACTACTGTTTTGTTTTGGGTTTTTTGGCTGCATTGACAAAAAGCAAAAAGAATCAGATCTGAGCAATAGATCTGAAATGTGCACACACATTCCTCAGTGACATATAAGAACTTAGTTTTAGACAATAGATCTGGAAAATCTTATTTCAAGAAATCTTATTAAGATAATTTTCACTTGTTCCACTGGCAGATTTTTTTGCTTCAGGTTCAGGTTCACATTTTATTTACAAATCATTTAAAATAAGTATACAAGTTGTATTCATAATTTACGGCAAGATATAATTTTGTAAAAAGGGTAACCCCAGAAGCTATCCATAACGGAGGCCCAAGACATTAAGCAAAACAATACAATTGATTATGAAAACAATCCCTTTTTCTAACTAAGCTAAAACCTAACCTTTGCTCTAAGATGACCTTTTTGCTTGAATTAAGCAAAGAAAAAAAAAAAAAAAAATCTCGATTTAAGCAAAAAACTCTGCCAATGGAACAAGTGAAAATGATCTTGGTAAGATTTGTTGAAATAAGATTTTCCAGATCTATTGCCTAAAACTAAGTTCTTCTACCTCACTGAAAAGTTCCTCTTTAGGTGATTCTGTCTTATTTTAAGTGTGATGAGATATTTGGACTAGAAATGAGAAAAATGCACCGGGTAAGATTTAGATTTTTGCAGTGCAGGGTCCTCCACACACATAATGTGACACATATAAAGTGGTCTCACTGGTGGTGAAGATGGTCGAGATGACTCTGCTTCTCTTGGGGCCGGCGATGGCCTGCAGTTTGACTGAATACACAGTGGAGGCGCTGAGCTGGGCCATGTTATAAGACACAGCGGTGGGACTCAGGACGACCTCCTGGAGGACGCAGACACATGGAAACACTTCAGTTACGTGTGCACTGACCAGTTAGAGCTGCGTTTGCGCTGTGTGCTCACCCGGATGGCGCCATCTGACTCAGATTCAAAGCTGAGGATGTATCCGGTGATGTCGGCGCGGGGAGGCTTCCAGGTCAGCATGGCGTTCTCCGTCTGGATGTTACTGGCTGCCAGATCCTGAGGGGCATCCACATCTAAACACACAACAGCCATCAAATCAGGAAAACTCTTAACCCATAAAGAAACAGCTACAGGCGACAGAAACCATCTACTGATCAAAAATGTTTAATATCCACTAATCCTATCAGTACACGTAAATAACTGGTGTAAAATAATGGTGTGAAATTAAAAAAAAAAAAGAAAAGTTCTTGTTATGTAGAAAATCAAGGTCAATGAAGCTAACATATTTGGTTTTTTTTAACCGTACGTGAATAAAATAAATCCAAGAAGTAAATATAATAAAATACAAGAAAAACACGTGTGAGGTGAAAAGAACATGTATTTTAGAACATTAGACCAACATAAGTGCTGATCCAGACCCCTGTCCACATCCACAGGATCCCTTTGAACATCATTACTTACATTACAGGGTTCCCGCTGGGTCTTAAAAAGTCGTAAAAGTCTTGAATATACAAATCTGCACTGAACGCCTTAAAAAAAGTGTTGAAAGGGTATTACATTTGATATACTAGCTCTTAAGTTCTGTCGCCATAAATGTGTTTAAATGTGTCTGTTAGATGTCCAAGCTGCAAAGAAAGTAACGTTAGTCGAGTTAGTTCCACCCCTTCCAACCCAACAATTTAAATTGAAATTAGGAGCCAGTTATCGCTAATTTTGCCCGTGGTGAAAAACGACTCGGAACACTGGGAAACGAGGCGCTGGAGTAAATAAATACATTTTCCTAAATTCTAGGAGTCATACATTTTTGGCAGTATGGCCGTGAAATAGGCGTTAAATTCTGCTCTAAGTAGTCTTAAAAAGTCTTAAATATAACTCGTAGAACCCTGTAGGAACCCTGACATTAGTACCATTACTTCACGGTACCTATCAAAGCAGGTCCACTCACTGTTCATGCAGAGGTGGACCTTACAGACCCTGTAAGACCACATTAGACCTGAGAGTGTTGACTCACTGTCCTCACTGGAACTGTTACTGTCACTGTCTTGTAATGTATGCGGAAATGACCAAAAATAGTCACTCACCTGATAAAGGGTTAATAATTGAGGTTTCAGATAGAGGTTAAAGGTCAACTTTGCATTCAGTGCCTTGCGTTGAATACTCACCGGTGGTAAACTCTGTGGTTGTAGCTGCGCTCTTGGCCAGATCCCTCACGGCGTAGACCTTCACAGTGTAATGTGTCGCCGGTGTCAGGGAGCTCATCTCAAACTCCACCACATTTCCTGATACACGTTCCATCACTGGAGCCACTGGACGACACAGAAGAGGTTTTATTACACGGTCACCTACAGTAATGTGTCAGACGGCTTTTATTTATTTAAACAGTGACTATATTGGTGACTATAATTTGACTATAATTAGTGAATAAAATAAAGGTTGAGTCACATGTAAAAGATATCTGAGGCCCAGCACAGCAAAACTAAGACTAAAAGTAAAATTAACCAAAAAAAAAGAGGAAATAATTATCTTAACTAAACAAACACAAAACCGTCAGTTTTCTTAAACTGAAAAAAAAATGCCGCAAAAAATAAAATTAAATTGTTTTCACTCGATTTGCTTCATAATTAGTAATCCTCTAATATGAAAATAAGGTGGCACAGTAACAGAGCAGTTCCACAGGGTGGTAGCAAAGCAACATATTGTTTGCAATGTACTGTAAATTGTATTTGTAAAGTATGTTGTGTTATGCAGTTTATGTTTCCGTTAAGAAAAACAGAAAAATACAAGCGTATGCTCTCTTTCAACGGGAATTTTTCAGCTTATATAAACCCAAGTGTTCCTCATAGTATCTGAAAACATTCAGCTGTTTAGTTTTTAGTTTATGAGTCAGTTCCTCAAAGTAAAACCAAACCTACTTTTGCACTTGTACAACTTTCTAAAACTAAAGTGAAATCCTGAAACAAAAATAAAAATCTAAAAAATGTCAAAACTATAAGACCTCTGTTTCTTCAATTACAAAATTATGTATTTCTTATTAAATATATTATTTTTTAAAAAGTGTGCTATAATCCATAAGAATGCACAGTGAGATGGCTTAAGTACTGAGACTGAATATAAGACTAAGGAATATATTTATCAGTTCCTGTTTCATGTAAAGCAGGTGTATGATGCATGTGTGCTGTCTCATGTGAATGTGTTGTGTTGTATTTGTTGTGCTGTGTTGAGTGACTGTCTACCGCTGTCTGCGCTGTAGGTGATGACATATCCGTCCACAGTGGCGATGGCCGGTTGCCATAGCAGCAGAGCCTCAGTGTCTGTGATGTTGACTGCAGTCAGACCACGAGGCTTATCTAGAGCTGAAAACACACACACACACACACACACACACACACACACACGCAGAGTCAACACTCTTTATCTGAACATCAGCGCTAATATCATTCGTTCAGATTATTAACCCGCCCCCCAAAGGGGAGGCAAGGGGTCTTGTTTTTGGTTTGGTTTGTTTGTTTATTTTTTTTGGGTGTTTGGTAACACTCTAACAGCAAAACTATTGGATGAATTCATACTAAATTCGGTTTATAGATTGCCAGTGACCCAGAATAGATGCAATTATATTTTGGGAAAAGTAGGTCAAAATTCAAATTGTTTATGATTTTTTTAAAATCTTTTTTTCCTCCTATTTACTTACAATGGGCAAAATTCCAAATGTCTATAAAAACACCTATTTTGTTTCAATTTACTTCAAACTTGGCACATATATAGATACAACTGATATGCTGGCATCAGCACATCCATGGACATACATGATGACATCAGCTGAATCGATGCCAAAACAAGCTACAATATGTGCGAGAGGCGGGGTTTGTTGTGCCTGGAACCACTTGTTGTAGTTGTTTTGGATGATTAATGCTGTATTGTGATGATTTTGCGTGGATTATGTGTTACCTGTGGTGACACTGTCTGATCCAGGCTCACTCTCCCTCTGACCCTTCACAGCCACCACAGTGACCTCATAGGTGACCCCGGGCGTCAGGTTGGGCAGCACAGTCTGAGACTCAGAGCCGTCCACAGTCAGCGTCTTTGCGTTTCCTGGAAGTCACAGCAATGACACATGGATGAAGTTGGTTAAAATTTCAGAAATAAAGTAAAATGATGGTATATGTTTTTAACATATTGGATGGAAGGTTAAAATGGTATTACACCGTAAAATCTAGGAATACAGGTTCCAATTATCATATTGTATGCTGTGAAAATCTAAATCTTACCAAGTGTATTTGTTTAATTTCTAGTCAAAATATCTCATCACACTTAAAATAAGACAGAATCACCTAAAGAGCAACTTTTCAGTGAGATATAAGAACTGATTTTTAGACAATAGAGCTGGAAATCTAATTTCAAGAAATCTTACCAAGATAATTTTCACTTTTTCCATTGGCAGATTTTTTTTTTACTTGAAATAAGCAAACAAATCTGCAATGGAACAAGTGAAAACTGATGACCTATTCCATATGACATGTGTTCTGTGTTATCAGGTGACAGTAGGTGTCGTAAAGCAACAAACAGCAAACAAATGTAAAGCTTTTATATCCACAGAATCTAGTTCAAGCATCTGCAGTTTTTGACAATAACTTAATGCAAAGTGTCGCAGTCATCACCCAAACACTAAACAAATTGATCACTTATCCATTTAGATTGTATTAAATACATTTTTCCGACTGGCATGTGGAAACCTTGTTGTAAATACAGAAACAGTTGATGATTGTCTTGCTTCCTCTACAGATTTTCATTTAATAGACATGTCTATAAGTGAACACTAGAGGGCAGAATCAGTCTGTCATATGAGGGAATGGTGGGCTCTGCAGATGATGGATTAAACCCACTAGACATCAGCAGTGATAAAGCAGAAGGAAAAAAATCAAAACTAAACATAATGCTGATAATAATATAATACAATAGATATGATAGATAGATGTAATAATAATATAATGTGTACTAAGGCGGAATTTAAGTATGTTGACAGATAAGAGTTTTAGTAGTTTCTTAATATGAGGAAAGATACAGGTCTGAGCGTTTATCTATAATATTCCACCCATAAATGTTCATTTTTGTTATTTGTATACCAGGTTATTTTAGCTTTAGGAGGATTTAACTGAAAGAACGCTGACCTCCATGAGCAGGGACATAGGTGACCCTGTAGTTGTCCACTCG
The DNA here is from genome assembly GCA_037367295.1 of Apogon hyalosoma. Classification (NCBI taxonomy): domain Eukaryota; kingdom Metazoa; phylum Chordata; class Actinopteri; order Kurtiformes; family Apogonidae; genus Apogon; species Apogon hyalosoma. Next base: position 17,309,522 of record JAPQRP010000030.1, read on the forward strand.
GGCCCTCGGTACCACCCAGTGAACGGTGGCTGATGTGTCAGTGACGTCGGAGAATCGGATGCCTTTGGGTGAGCCCAGGTCTGGTGCAGACAAAAAAAAAAAAAAAAACAGCAGGTGGGGAGCAAAAACATAGAAAGAAAAACAGAAATGTCAGTAAATGTGCCTTTTTTTTTTCTTTTTTTTTTTTTTAAATGGCAAGGACTGAAGCAGCAGAGCATTCAATAAGTGTGTCACTGAGCATCAATAAATGAACATCAACATTTTCTGCTTTAGAAAAATCTTCACATCATTAGGCAGCAGACAAGAAAAGACACACATGTACTCTGTTATAGCAGCTCAGGCAGATCCACCACCTCTGAAAGGCACTCATGTCAGAATGGAGAAGAAAACAGAATGTAAGCGAGTGAGGACGACAGACAAAGGGGACCGGGGGAGGCCCGGGCTCTCGGAAAGACCCTCCCCAGCAACAGCGACTCACAGTATCTTGCGTGACAGACCTGAGGAGATTTACTTGCCCCCGTTTCAGGGAAATACAAAAGTGAAACATGCGCCACGCAACCCAAGAGTAAAGCCTTACCCCCAGGGAGGGCAGGGGACACGGACATAGACACCCATTTAATGTTGACACAGACCAGCCCCCCCCTCACTCCTTTACAAAGAGAGACACTGACACATGGGGCCAGGCAGTCGGAGACAACATTTGGTAGGACAACTGGACAGGGACGACACTACAGAGCAGAATAAAGAGCTGAGGAAATGTCCTGAGTGGGGTTTTGAAAGGGAAGTACACATCAGTGGTGGAAACAGAGCCAATACAGCAACGTAAAAATCCTCCACGACACAAGTATTAGCAGCACACTACAGTTAAAATAATGAGATAAAAGCAGTGGTTTGGTGCCTGTGATTGATATATAAATAAATATATAAATAACACACAATTAGATTACCAGTGTGGTTGCAAGATGTTACTGTTGGAGATGGAATTACTTTGAACTACTTCATATCTCCCATTAATCATCACATGATTAATGGAAGAGGAAAGGAGAAAAAAAACAAAGTTCTGACACACTAATCTGTTTCCAATTTGGACTTTTCCTCTAATCTGTGATTTTTGTTGAGATATTGGATCGTTTGAATAGCTATCAAAATTAAACCGTGCAAAAAAAAGAGGAAAACATTACTATTCGGAAGAGCTCAACAAATGACAGACACAAACACGTTGCTTTTTGTAAGACGTCAGGTTACAAAAATGTTGAAAACCACTGGTTAAAGCTTTAACAAAGCCTCTTATTATCCAAAATCTACTGAATCTGTCAGACAAATGTATTTGCCTTTGAGATACAGCGGCGTCTAGAATTGAAATAGATGAACTCAATCAACTCAAAATTGTAAATGTACTTAGTTACTTTCCACCACTGATAACTGACATTTTTGGTATGGAGCTGATGGATTGTACATAAACTTTTGTTTTTACAGAAAATTAAATCAAGTTGTTATCTACAAATATAACTTGATTTAATATTTCTTTTTCCCATGATTACATTTACTACGCATACAATGAATGATCCATTTCTGCTTTCTAGAACCACTCAGGAGTGCGAACAGACATTGAACACTGAAACATAAAACTACTAAGACAAGGCACCGAACGCAGCCAGAGTTGGTAAGAAATATATGTTCATGATGGCTCTAAATTTACAAAGATGACTTCACTCATTTGATGAAACTGCAGCATTAAGTGCCTTGGACCAACACCACAGGTTAGTAGACAGCACTGGAACAAATCTAAATCTTACCAAGTGTATTTTTCTCATTTCTAGTCAAAATATCTCATCACACTTAAAATAAGACAGAATCACCTAAAGAGTAACTTTTCAGTGAGATATAAGAACTTATTTTTAGACAACAGATCTGGAAAATCTTATTTCAAGAAATCTTACCAAGATAATTTTCACTTTTTCTATTGGCAGATTTTGTTTTTGCTCTGGGTTCAAGTTCACATTTTATTTACAAATCATTTGAAATAAATATATAAGTTATATTCACAATTTACAGCAAGATATGATTTTGTAGATTTTTGCAGATGTTTTTGCTTGAATTCAGCAAAAAAAATCTTGAATTAAGAAAAAAAAAAAATCTGCCAGTGGAACAAGTGAAAATTATCTTGGTAAGATTACTTGAAATAGGATTTTCCAGATCTATTGTCTGAAAATAAGTTCTTATATCTCATTGAAAAGTTACTCTTTAGGTGATTCTGTCTTATTTTAAGTGTGATGAGATATTTGGACTAGAAATGAGAAAAATACACTTGGTAAGATTTAGATTTTTGCAGTGAAATCAGTGCAAACTACAAATGTTAGAACATTGATATTATTTACAGTGGGCTCATGCTATCACCATTAAAGACAGATATGACGACAATGACTACGCCGACGAGACACGTCCAGAGCTCCTAGTTTTAGTTGACAGCCGTGATTTCTTGTTCCTTCCTTTGACCGTGTACCTGTTCTCACCCCCTCGATTACAGACTTGGAGCGCCTTCGCAAAATGAGCCCAAAGATTTCGATTTTGTACTCGGTGTCCTCGTTCAGATCAGTAATGTCTGTGCTTCGTTCCTCGCCGCCCAGCACCAGCTCTCGGGGTTGGGACGGGCCGTCGACTTCGCTGATCATTACAACAAAGGTGTCGAACACGTCGTCTTCGGCCGTCCAGGTCAGCCTAAAGCTGTCTGGGGTGACGTCTGAGACCTGGAGACTCTGCACCTCTGGTTCAGTCTCTGAGTGATAAGAAAAGTCATTTCTCCTTCTCTGTGGAACTTAAAAGTGCTTTGACTTTGACAAGAACATGGCAGCGAAAGCAAGAGCGTCAGAACATGTGAAAACGCCAGCTTTGGTTAAAGAAGCCCCGCGTCAGTCAACAAAAGAGGAATCGATTTGCAGAAGGGAAAGGACAGGAAAGAGTTTCGTCATAATGTGGTGAAAGAAAGGATTTAAACTTCAGAAAGCAGCCGATGAGTTATTGAGCAAAACAAAACTATCGGGTTTGTTTGTAGGCAGAGTCATTTGTCCACAAAGATCACTGTGGCAAGTAAACACAAGTCTAGATTCTTTTATGGGAATTCATTCTTTGTAAATCTTTTCAAACCTAAGCCTTTTACTTTTCATAGCTCACCTAAAAATGTACGTACAAGATGTTAGTGATAAAGTTAAATCATGGCCTTATAGTCGAGTAAGGGGAGCTTTAAAGTGAGACTTTCCAGCTCACTTTGCTCTTATAAAATAGTGAATGAAAATAAGTTCAGCTGGATAAATATTTAAGACAAACCCAGTTGCCAGAATAAAATTTTGCAATTGTTTGTTTTTGAAAATCACAGATGCATTTAATTTGTATATGTCTGAGCCAAGAGCCATGGGAATCCGCTCCAAAATAAAGACAAGGAAGTATGTTACAGTTGTAATACAGCTGACTGCAAAAAGCTCTTTGTAAAATGCTGAGTCAATATGGTTTCATCTGTTTGTTTGTAGTCTCTAATAAGTCTGGTCCATCTTTACATTTTTCTTCTGTTTTAATTAGATCTTAGGTCAAATATTTGTGTCATAGCAGGCTTTGATTGACAGGTGTGATTGACAGCTCCTTCAGACTTTCAGAGGTTTGGTTTATTTAATAAATCATGTTTTTTCCTGACAGAAGGTCTACTGTAGTTGTGGTTCAAAGGTTGACAATGTGATTGATTTACCATGTGAGCAAGCTAAACGTTTAAGCATTAGCTCACCTTTGACCACTTAGGTTCCTTTAATTCTGTCCCTTTCGTCCAAATATCATCACTTCAGACTCCAAAAAGTCAACACGACAAAGCTCAATCACGAGTGGCTCCAAAAATGTGAGTTCAGACACCAGTGAGTCACGGCTCCTTCATCTAATAATTATATACAGAATATGGTCTGAACCAGAAATGCATATACATATCTACATTTCTGTCTTTGTGTACAGTATATTAACATTACTGTTTTAACCAGTGTTGAAGTGATTCTTAACAAATACAGCTTTTTAATCATGTCAATGCTTAGGTGCAGCGTGGAAAATGATACAATACAAGCTATTATAACCTATTTTAGCCTGTCTCTGATAGCAAAATCCTGTATTTTGTATATTCACTGTGGAAAAAGACAAGAAAGTTGGTAACTGGGAGGGTTAAAACTCTATAATGCTGATAAATATGTTGCGAACAATGTTGCTCATGTATTTTTTTGTCCAGAAACATAGGCTACGTTCAGACTGCAGCCAAATGTGGCCCAAATCCGATTTTTTTTTTTTTGCCCATATGTGACCTGTATCCGATCTGTTAAAGACAGTTTGAACAGCAGTAATCTGATTCTTTCAAATCTGACCCAGGCCACTTTCATATGTGGTCCTAAATCCAATACGTATCTGATATTTTGCAATACGACTTCAGTCTGAACGGCCAGGTCGCATTTATCCGACCTTTACGTCATCGAAATGCGAAAAACGCCACAATTCTGCGTCCCAGGTGGAGGAGTGGCGGGAAAAACATATCTACTTCGTAAACACAGTGCGTGCCTGCGTGGTCACGTATTACATCAGGACCTCTTTTGCGCATGCGGGTCACTTCAGGGTCGCATTCAGTTCATACTAAAAACTGACAGAAGTCGCATTTAATGTGTAATAGGAACGAGCACACAAAAAATCAAATATCAACAAAAAATCCAAATAGTGCATTAAGTCCTGCTGTCTGAACGTAGTCATAGAGTATGCATGTGCGTGGTTTGTACTAATGTACAATGACAAATTGTTTTCTGGCATCTGGGTTGTTAAAAAAACAAAACTACTGGAGAAGTTTTCTGAACAAAGTCTCTTGATTTCAGGAACAAATTTGTGTTAATGAGAAATAACGTAAACTTGATGTCTGGGAAAGTGGCACCTCTAATCTTCCTCATTTTTACATAATTGCTCAGTTTCCAAAGCGCTGGCAAACAGCTGTTTGTCAGACTCACATACATTGCAGACATCTAACTCTGGGTGTACAGATGCAAGTGTGTGCATGCGCTGTTGTAAAGACTGTAGCTAAGCAGTCATTAGCAGCAACTAATAATGGCAGCGATAGGAAGAGAGGCTGAGAGACGGTGGGAGTCTACAGCTGCTGGAGAAAAAGCTGTTTCTCCGGAGGAAGAGTCTGCTGCTGCTAATTAGCCAGGAGAAACTTCCGGTAACAGCACAGATGGACACACGGACCGGGCAGAGCTTTTAAAGCAGCCTGGATTGAAGCAGATATACTAAGTGGGCTCAAGAAAGCCTAGCGCCACTGCTCATTAAAACACTACACCAAATGTGAGGGTCTCAGGGGTCCTTGAACTAGCCTGAAACCCCTTTTTTTATTGTGAGGGAAAACGCATGAGGCATTTGTTGTGAGAAGAAGCGGTGGAAATGAGAAGCAGAGCAGACAAATCCCAGGGAGCTGTCACTCTTCATTAGCCGCCGGGCGGTTTTAGCTGGTCAGTGGAAGAGAGGGAGGGCCACATCCATCAGAGGGAGCTAACATGTGCTAGCTCGCTACTGATTTCACCCTCCCATCGACAACACCACTTCTCCCCTTCTACCCCATATCCCACCCCCCCACCCCCAAGACCTGAGGGAACACAATCCCTGTGCACAAAAGGGAGCCTGTTACTGGAGGAGGTTCGTGGCGGCGCCAGCTAACCTGATGAAAAGGGAGTCTGCAAGCAGAAGCCCGGTGCTGGTTCCAGTCCTGCCTGATAACTTTACTGGGCAGCTTGTAGTGATATGAATCACAGAGCTTGTTCTGGGCTCTGTCCACATCTCTTTGTGGTTCCATCAATCATGCACTGTGTAAAACTCTCTGCAAAGTAAAGTTTCCTCACTCTCTTACTAGTGCAGGATCATGTTTCCCCTGCAACGTCTTCCTCCAGCAAAGCGCCGATGACCACCGTGCATAACGTAATCAAATTAGTCAGCGCTTGTATTCACAACTTGGAATGTTTTATGGATTAAGTGATGCTAATGAAATATGTTAAGATGGTTTCAGCGGCCATTAGCATGCAGACAATAGGCTCTGTTGAGTGCATGCCATATTCTGCGTGGCCCCAGAAGCCCCTGGCACCCTAGCACCAGAGCCCAGGGGCAATGGCAGCATGAGAATGAAGAGCAGTCCGGGTTTGGGGAGACTGGGGATGCATACAGACGAGAGGCCTCACACAAAGTGACAAAAGCGCCTTAGGGTTTTTTTCCCTCTGTCAGTGCTCCCATCTTTCTTCCACTTGACTGATCCTGATCAGTGAGCGATAATGCCAGAATAGATGTTGACATTAAAAAATGTTGTGAGAATGAACCCAAAACTGACAATATTAGAGCTCAAAGGTACGCTGTTTTATAAGTTGTCATTGGCAGATTTTGGTTTCACTGTTAAGAGCCCGATTATTAGGCACATATTGTCATTCTGAGCGTTAATCACTTGTAATGACTGATTGTTGTAGTGGGTGGGTAAAGCAGCGCACCTGTTGTTCCCCAGTTAAACAACACGCTGACCTTTCTTTATGTCTTTCTCCGTGTTCACATAACAGACCAGGTGCTGCTGGACTCGTACCAACAAGCAGAGCGACAGCTTAAAGGTGGATCAAACACTGATCTGTGTCTGGGCTAATATAGATTGAATGGGTTTTGTGTGGGTGCTGCAGCAGAGCATTAGACCATTTTACAAACCCTGCATCAAAGGGAGGGATATGCGTATTGTGGATTGCTGATGGGGGGTGTTGTCCGGGGATTTGGTGAACACTGTCTGAGTGTTGAGGAGATTATGCTGTGAAGAAATACTTGTATCACAGAGGCTGAGCAGCTGACAGGTAGGTTTGTGTTTTATACAGCTGTTAAAAACATTCTTACAGCGTTGAGTGTGACAGAACATCTCATTTTCATGAAAAGCAATCTGCCTTTCTTAACATTTTCTTTAGACCACTAGATTATACCACTTCAACTCAACTTGTTTTTTGGTGCCATGCAGCTATAGAAACCCCTTCAATGCACGTGCAACTTCAACTTCAACACAAGACACTCAGGTACCAAAGGGATGCTGTTCTTCGAGACACATTTTCCTTCATAAATAAAATATAGGCCATGGTGAGTAGACGACAGTAACTTGTGCCCCTTTTTCACTTACAGTATGAGCTCAGCGTGTCTTGATTCAACTTGGCTTGGTTCGGCTGCCAGTGCATTGCATATCGACTGCAGGTATCGGTATCCCCTGGACTTTATTTTTTCCGTTTGGGTCGGATCGCATTCTCTTTGCAGTTTTTGCTAGTGGGCCAAAATTTGTAAACAGAAACACGCATGTGTCAAAGTACGCTGGCGTTGGACAGAAAAGTCGGGGGCTCCAGTTGTTGATTATCTCAGTTAAGGTTTTTAAGGATTTTTTTTTCTTTCTCTTCCCATTGATGTAATCCAAGGTGG
>JAPQRP010000030.1:17321685-17354140 GCA_037367295.1 Apogon hyalosoma
AGAGCCTCTGAACGTCCAAATGGGTCATATCTGATGACCATGAAAAGGTGATAAACTGCATTTTACACCAATTATTTCAACATATAAATAGGTTTAGTGGATCAGAAGATATTAAACATTTTAGATCAGTAGATGGTTTTGGTTGCTGGTGCCTGTTTGGGTCTTTATGGGTTCATAATTAGTGTCATTAATCATTTAGAATAAAGCTCTGAAGTTCGGCCAAAGACTAATGTATTGGATTGTAGAGATATGAAGTGAATTTATTTACAGTGATTGATGCGACCACTAGAGGGAGTAGTGAGTCACTCTGCTGGTCTAACATGGTGAGGAAAACTAACACCACAGGGCCTTTGACCAAAGCATCAGCAAGTGACCAGATGGGATGAGAACCATTAAGAAACAACTTTTAGTTACAGAAATGTATTTGGTGGTAAAAGTTTGATGCACCGTTGTTGTTTTCTCACTGACTTTAAATGAAAAGAATGGACTATGATGCTGAAATGGCAGCTTGTCTTCTACACAGGCAAATTTAATTATGAGGCTTATGCAGGTATGAAGTTATTATGGGATGTTATAATCGTTGCTAAGTCGCTGTTTGCTGATCCATGGTTCCGACTAAACTGTGACAGTTCTGACCTTGTTTGGACAATTCGATAACACAAACCGTACAGAAAACAGGGGTGGTTTGTAGCTATAATGTGGCTGTTTACTGTCTGAAAACAGAGCTAAGCTAACAGAGCTATAATGTAAACTATCAGCTGATGCAACATAGTCCAGTGAAAGCAAAGCTTAAAAAAATAAGCTGAGTTTGGCAACTTTAAAAAGTGACATTTTCAATCACTTTTTTTTTTCAGAAACATAGACTATTTCTTCAATGAGGAAATGAAACAAGGTCTTGATCTGGATCCAGAGATTTTCCAGGTGTCATTCTGTTTTTGTAATTCTCAGAAATGACCCTCACGGCTCTAGGTGTCTTGGCTCTTGTGTAACTTGTGAACTGACCCTTAAAGCTCATATTTGGTTATCACATGCAGAGGTAAGATGTGTGATGGGTGATACAGTCAAATGGGCCCCTGAGATATCACCGTCATTCTGATATCTCCCATTTAATGCACACTCATTCACATCCTACTAAACATCTGGTGATAAGGATCTGGCCTTAACACAGGCAGCACGGATCATGTCCTCACATGCTGGACAATGATCTTGCCTTTGACATGCTTTCTGTTCTCCATCCTGGTGGAGAATCAGCTTCTCGTGCATTTATGTTAGTAAAACATCCCAGTGGATATCATATGGTCATTAGATTGACCACTGTGCTGTCAGCAGTCATGGCCACACTGATATTCTGTGGTGGTAGCCAAATACACATGCATACATATGGCTTTCCGAGGGTTTTAACACTAATACTCTTCTTTGTTTGGTTTTCAGTGTTTTAGGAATATAATGTACAATGGCAATCATTTATTTAATCTGTAAATTATGGGCACTGAATATGCCCATAGAAGCAGAAGTCATCATGGTTTCCACATGTCTGCTGTCATTGTTCTCTGAGCGTTAACTCCTCCAGTCAGCTGATTCTGTTAAATTATGATAATCCCGGCTTTTGTCTCCTCATTTCCCTCTTTAATAAAATCACTTTGTTTCTGCATCATATCCGAGATTTTCAGAAGCCGAGATTGGCTCAGTTTTACATCCCAGCGGGTCAGTCCAGCGGCTCTTTAGAAACGCTCACAAGTCAAAATGTGATTCCGATGATTGTCAGACACAAGTAGAGATCCCAACCTTGTCAGTCCGCCCCTCCCCTTTCCTTCAGCCGCTCCTGTAAAAACGAGTATGATCCGTGTTTGCGCTATGTGTCTGGAGATGATAAAGGCTGCAGATTGGCCGGGCTGTGGATTAGAGGGCTGCTGATTTCAGAGACAATGTTTAAACAGGAGTCCCAGCATGTGGCCTTTTATCTGACAGACCCACAGTTCATCGTGGTCAAATCGCACAAAACCAGAGGGGAGCGGGGCTCACGCCAACAATTATCACATGAATGAACATTGTGCAAAGCGCACACATGTCCATACAAACCCCCAACCTCCCACACACACACACACACACACACACACACATGCACACATACTCTATCTCAGTCTTTTTAGCCACTCAGTCTCTCAATCATAAGTGCCACACATGATCACACCGACAAGTGGGCATAAAGAGTAGACACATGCACGTGCACACTCACTCTCCCACATCCACACACATAGAAGTCTATATTCTGTTCTTTTTGGCAGCGTGCAAACCAAATATTCAACTAAAGATAGTTTTTCCAAAGCTCACCAACTTTTCCCTCATGCCATATCGATTTTTGCCCGTAGCCATGCATTTAATGGGCTCTCATTGCATAACTGGAAGATTTACTTCTGAAATGTTTGTCTTGGAGACATTCTGACCGCAGCACGAAAACTATGCTACAATCACCTCATTTGTCTTTTCTTGTTTTGGTTGAAAAAACAGGGAAAAAGGAAAAATAAACCCACATGCTTTAAATGAGCCTTGGGGGAGTGGGGAGGAGGGGGGTAGAGACATACTGACTTACATTCAGAAGCTAACAATGAATTCAATTCATTGCTTCGGTTTGGCTGCAGTACTGAAGAACAAAAAAAAAAAAAATCAACCTATGGTTAATTAGAACGTCTCTTATGCTTTAACCTTGTACCAGCAGTGAGAAACCTCATGGAAACAGTCATTCAGAGGAGCCTTTGTCCCAGACACATTTTATAGACACCCATACAGAAAACCCTGCCACTTTGTCTGCTTTGTTTTTTAGGGATCAGTTCATCTGAAGTCTGAAGTCTATTTGCAGATTTTTGGGGAGTTTATAATGTTCTTTATTAGCAGATGCAAAAAAAAAAGGAGTTTTCATGTCATAGCTAGATTCTAAGATATTTTTTCATTAATAATTTTTATACTGTGGAGTATGGAGGAAGATTAGGGCCACAGTGAAAAAAATTGAAATTTGAAGAAGAGTTAGAATATTTTGTCAAAACTTTAAAATATTACAGGAATAAAATTGTAACATTTTGAGAAAAAAGTAACAATTTTATTAGAATAAATTCATAAAGGAGGAAAAATATCATGTAGGGTGTCTCCTCACTAGAAGTTTCACAAATAACAAAATACTCACTCTTTTGGACTTCAGTAAAGCTGGATAGATATTCACCGATTTGAACTGATTTCCACTGTATTTTTTTTTCCTCATAAAAATCAGACTTTTTACTCAAAAGATGTCAGGTGAAGGGGTGGAACAGTGGCTTTAGCGGTTAGCACTGCCACCTACCAGACAGAAGGCGTTTGATTCCCGGTCGGATTGGTCTGTTCATAGATTCCTTCGGGTCCTCCAGTTTCCACCATCATCAAAAAATGTCAACGAAGGTTAATTCTCCTGTCAGTGTCCTTGACCAAGGTACTGATGAAGGTCTGGACTTGGTCCCTGAGGGCCTTCAATGGCTGCTCACTGCTTCTAATGTGTTAATGTTAATCATAAGTCTTCTATGTTTTAGAAATAAGGAGAGTTTTTCTTCCTTCTCCTTAAATTATAATTTTTTTGTCAAAATATTTTTCAACAAAATATCAATTTTTTTATCTTCAGTGTGGCTCTTCCTTCACACTGAAAATCTGTTCTTTAAAATGTTTCAATAAGTTTTAGTTGCATTTTTCTGCTTTAATATTATTGTGAGCACTCTTTTTTATCATCCTCAGGGTTTTCTACTTGTTTAAAACACACTGAATAGTTTGCGTGAAATATACTATTTCAGTAAACATGCCTTACTGTACATTAATTCTATATAAAAAATACATGCAAGGAAAACCTGTACTACGGTGAGCAGCCTTGAGATCTTCTAAATATTGAGGCTGCCAATAGTCCAGAGGCAGAAGTGCAGTGCAGTGTAGATTTACTGGTTTGAACTGATCCTTGAAATTAAAGAAAGTAGAAAACTTTGCACACTTTAAACAAATGAAAAGTGTAGGTTCGCTGCATCCCATATCCCTGCTGCAGAATATATGTATAAATGCATAGTAACTTTAGCTTCAACTTGTCAGAATTGATCAAACTCAGGGCTGTGTTGTGTGTTTGCTGCGTGCTGACCTGTGGGGGCTGAGATGGTGGCTGGGGCGCTGGTCCTGCGGCCCCTCTCGGCAGTGATCTTGATGGTGTAGAGCATCCCGGGCGTCAGACCCCTCAGGATGTGCATCTCTGCACTGCCTGGGACCGTCACCTCGTCTCGGTGGCCGTCAGGAGAAACATAGACCAGTCTGTAGGAGTCCAGTTTGGCCATGGGGCGCTTCCATTCCAGCATCATGGTGGTTTCTGTCACTTCTGCAACAGTCAGGTCCTTGGGAGCATCCAGGGCTGAAAATACCGTTAATGAAGAGCCGATGTGAAAAATAAAAAGTAGCTGACTATGACATGAGTACAGGCTTACACTACTAAACAAAAGAAGAGCAGGATGTTGAAATAAATACTCAAAACATTCAGGAGAACAATATGATGATAAGAGAATAAACTGACTGGACTATCATTATGCAGGAAAGTCATTCATTCATTCATTCATTCATTCATTCATTCATCTTCTGAACCCACTTTATGCTCACTAGGGTTACAGGGAGTGCTGGAGCCTATCCCAGCTACCTATGGGCAAAGGTGGGTTCACCCTGGACGAGTCACCAGTTCATCACAGGGCTGATATATAGAGACAAACAAACAGTCGCACATTCACACCTGTGGGCAATTTAGATTAACCAATGAACCTATCAGTGCATGTCTTTGGATGGTGGGAGGAGCCGTAGTACCCGGAGAGATCCTACGCAAACATAGGGAGAACATGCAAACTCCACACAGAAAGGTCTCTGGATGGAATCAAACCCTTACAATTCTTACAGGAAAGTCAGACAAGTAAAATATTAAGTACATAAATGAAAACTAGCTATTTACAAAAACCTTTGAAAAGCAGTTCTAAGTTCATGCTGAAAACATCATAACACTGAATTAACAAAGTTAAAATACTGATGGTCATAGTTAGAGTGTTATCATGGTCACTAATTAGCACTTAGATGAATGACAATGTCATTTTTGGGTCATAATTCAAAGTATTTGATATTAATTTAAGTATTTTCGGCATATATCTGTGTAATTCTGCAGCCAGTCCATTGAGATTCTGCGATCATATTTCAGTGTGGAAGGGAAGTAAATAAGCTAGATGTTCCATCAGGGTCAGAATGACATTAACTTACAATAGAGTCCTATCAAGATTCAGTTCCCACACAATAACAATGGTATAACAATTATATGTGTATGGAATACTGTACTACACTGTAGTACTCAAAATAATTTATTATGCATCATGTCTGAGCAAAAAATATTCCTAAAAAAGGCTGGAAGCAGGAATGCTCTATCTATTCAAAGCAATGTGCTGTCACTTCCACAGAATTTAACAGAAAATGCAGTCACTTTATCATGTCAGACCGTCAATTAGGCACCAGAACAAAAAGTAATGTAACATGTTTATGCATCAATATTATCTCCCACCTCTGATATTCATGTAAGACATCTTAAGCAAAACATCACACACATTACTTGATGGCATTAACTATGAGAAGCATCTCACCGGTCACTGCATTGGTCGTCCTCGGCAGACTCTCCCGTTCGCCCTTCACCGCTGTCACACCCATCCCGTATTCAGTGCCAGGCCTCAGGCCTACATAACAGCACAAAATAGAAACACTGTGAGGAGAAAATAAAAAGCAGTGTCATGTTTTGTTTGTACAGATCCACTGAGGTGTCACCAAATGAGCGATGGGGAGACTCTGTAGTCGAGCGGCCAGCTGTTTCATCTAATGGCTCCGGTGCCAGCGGCAAACACAAAAACACTCTCATGTGGCTTGATTGCACAATAGATTGCTGCCTAATTGTATTTCATGGTGAGCCTGTGCTCACCGTGGAGCTGCAGTGTTGTATTTGCATTGATGGATCTAGAGGGCCCTTGTTGTGGAGCGGGGACATTACTTGCTATGATACAGCGGGCTTCGGAGGCCCTTTGCTCTCCACAATTAAGCCCTCTGTCGGCCTGATCGCCTCTAATTCCTTTATTAACTCCCACAGAGGTCATCACACACAGAGTCTTGCAGCATGAAATTACACCTAATGCCCAGGAAACTCATTATCAATAAAATCACGAGCGTGAAGGCAATTACAGATAATAACTGTGTGAAAGAACCGCTGAGGTGTGTGTGGAGGAGCGGGGGGGGGCGCTGAATGGACACAGTGCTTTATTTCCATGGGATGGGCCTCCCAAGGACAAAGAATTGGGCCAGACAAAGACACTATTAGCCCATTTTGGAAGTTTTTTTCTTTGTGGTGTTTGATCCTGTCATGCAGTCTCAAAACAAACATAAAAACCACGTCTTCCTCAGAGCTACGCCTCATAATATCAGCAGCGCAGATAGATAAAAATGCTCCGGCTTTTCTTATTCGAGCCAGATCTCACATTGAAATGAGCGCCAGTGTTATTCCATTTAAAGCCTGAATGCCAAAGCCCCCTCCCCCTGTGGGTGGTTTTCTAATAAAGTGGGGCTTTTATAGACGGGTAAACATTTCACGACACAAAACAAAGGCAGCCCATTTTGGAAATGAGCGAGTGAATGTAACACTGACCAATTTAACAGGAGCAACACAAACACTTGTCTGAAGAATTAAGAGAATAAACACTTGACACTGTATATTTTTTTTCTCCTCGTTGATTCTTTCGACCACATCGTTTAGATGCAAAATGGTTCAGATCACATAAAGAATAAAACTACCCTTTCCTTTTTTTTTCTGCATCGGTTTCAATACCGGAGCTCCAATCAATACTAACTCTGGTCTAATTGGTCTGATGTGGTCTGTGAGTCCAGGATTTTAATGAACTCAACTCCTTCATTCCTTGACTCACAAATATAAACATTTGTGGGTCCTGAACGCTCTGGTGGCCAAATATCTTGAAGAAATGTGCACAGGATTTTCCAGCAGTTTCACTTGACAGAATAACAGCTGTGCATAACAGCGTTTAATTGCATTCGCATACCTAATTAAAGGGAGTTTAAGTTCTCAGGCTTCACTATCAGTGCATGTAGTGCCGTGTGTTTCATGTATAATTGAAATACTGTGGCCTATTTACTGAGGATGTTCTCACACCTATAGTTCATTTGGTCATGAATTAGTCTGAATCAGTTCATAGATTATGTCCCTTTAGTTTCATTGAACTCAGGGAAAATTCAAACTGAACCAAAAACGGTCAGTGTATCTTTTGGTAATTGGATTTTCTTTTCGGAAACAAAAGAAAAACTAGTGGTTAATTGAGTTTCGTTTTAAAAGAGAAGAATTAACATTGAATTTCAAGGTGTTTTTCTTTTTCAGTGTCAAAACAGATCAACCGAATTTAAAAGACGGATTGATTTTTGTTTTCTCTTTCTAATAACAAAAAACGTTACTACGTGACAGAAATGGAAATAGGACCAAAAACACATGTTTTTTGTTTTTTTTTATTTTCTGAGACCGGATGTTGTCATTTTTAAGGAAAGAGCGCTAATGCTTAGGTCACAAAGATTCTTACGAACGATGGGTTTGTACGAATCTTCCAGTTCGTACGAAATCTGGAGTTCGTAGACATTCGTGGAGGAGGCATGTCTCCGATGTCCAGATTTCGTACAAACCCATCGTTCGAAAGAATCTTTGAGAAAGAATCTTTCCTTGAAAATGAAAACATCCGGTCTCAGACAATGAAAAAAACTGGCATTTTAGGTCCGTTTTTCAATTTCTTTCAGGTAGTAAATTTCCTTTTTGTTATTAGAAAGAGAAAACGAACAGCAATCCGTTTTTTAAATTTGGTTTATCTGTTTTGACGCTAAAAAAAAAGAAAACACCTTGAAATTCAATTTTAATTCTTCTATTTTAAAACAAAAATCAATTAACCACTAGTTTTTCTTTTGTTTCTGAAAAGAAAATCCAATTACCAAAAAGATACACTGACCAGAAACCATCAGTGTGTTGAAATAAATCTGAGAAGATTGTCCTGTGTTCAGTGAGAGAAACTTTTAACACAGAGTAAGAGCAGAACTGGCATTTGCTCTCATGCTGGTAATGATGTGAGTAATATACCAGGCTGAGCACAGCTGTCTGCAGGACCTGCTCAGCTCAGAATTGAGTTTACAGCTGGGTCGGACTGAGGTCAGGCCGCTTTCCAAACACAGGAGTTCATTTGAGACTGTGTCGAATTCACCTCTTCTGCAGCAGTTTAGGTCCATACATGAGTGTGATTACTGTGTTCACACCTGCCCAGAGCAATCATACCAAGGCGAGAAAGGAGTCAGAGTCTGATTAAACTGGACTTAAAGGTCTGAAAACACCCAAATGAAGTCAATGCAGGTCAGTGCAACAGCATAGAAGAGTAAATGATTCGTTTTAGTCTTGATTTTTCTGTAATTCTAAAGTACTGTTGCTTGTACTTTCACAAGTGCAAACACGCAGATGAACATAACTCACAACTGAGCCTTTAAGGTTTACAGGCAATTTTTTTCTGCTATTTTTCTTTTTCCTTTTTCTGGTTTGACTAAGTCTGTTGTAAAAAAAATGTCATTAACAATGTGAAATTTCAGAAATGACATAAGAATACAAGTTCACCCCATAATATTGCTGCTGAAGAAGACCTAATTGTTGCATTAAAAAGGTTAAAGTTTATTTGGTGTCTGCATTTAACACATGCATTTCACACATTAACAGTAGCACATAGCACACTTTAGCAGCAGTGAAGGCGCTAAGGGACCAAATTCAGATCTTCTTCAGTACCGTGGTCAAGGGCACAGACAGAAGTATTAGGGTGTATTTAGTCCGCTTATTTGATCCGAGCTGAATGTGGACTTTTTTTTTTTTTTTTTGGTCAGATCGCATTCTCATTGCACTTTTTGCGAGTGGACCAAAATTTGTAAACAGAAGCATGTACGTGATGAACTGCGCTGGCACTGGACAGAGAAGTCATGGGCGGGGTGAATCAGAGATGGCGGGTGTTGATGAAAACAAACATGGAGGTCCTACGTACAGTTGTCGTTTTGTAATTTGAATAAATATTCTATTTTTACAAACGCAAATTTAAAAAAATAAAGTTAACTGTCAAGAACAGCTCATTCTGAGCCAGTTTGCTAATACGGACATCTGACCAAATGTCAATGACACATTCAGTCTCCTCTTTGCTCCACGTCTGTCCACGGCTCATGGCTGCTGCTGTTAGCTCTGAATACCCACGAGGCTCAGCTACTTCCAGTGGCTATGGTGGCTCATCAAGCACCAAAAGGCGCATGGTTCCTTGGTTTGTTTCAGCTCAAGACCGGTTCTATTCACACCAGAGGTGAACCGGCCCAGAGTCTGTTTGGAAGCCGACTGACGGCTTGTTTGATTCGAATCAGAGTTTGCATGTTTTTTATTCACACCTAAAAAAAAAAGTCCATACTCTCCAGGGAAATGAACTCTGGTCAGTTTTAAACGGACCAAATGAAGTAGGTCTGAATACACCCTTAACCTCTAAGTACCTGAGAACAGCTAAAATCAACACAGAAAAGCTTTGGTCTGACTAAGAATTGAATCTTTAGGTGCTAACCACCACACCACCCAAAGAAAAATATATGAAATCAGCAGAGGTTGATCTTTTTTTTTTTGTTTGTTTTGCATCATTGGATTATAACTACTTTTCAGCCCATTGTTGTTCAATTTATCTGACAGGAAACAAGAATTCCGTTCACCTCTGTGGACCGACACCTGTTATTACTGGTCACTGTTAAGGTTTCCTCAGATGTGGCTCTTCTTCTCCACTTCTTGGCGTGAGACAGAAGTTTGATAGTGTCTTTTCCTATCTTGTCTCTTTTCCTCAGTGGTATAAAGTAATGTCAGGTCATCTATATTTAGTGTTTTTGATTTGGACTGAGAAGAAAAAGCTGTAAAAAATAAGGTGCATATTCTCAAACTCTGGTGTTATTTGCCCCTGATTTCAGCTCCAGGAAGCTTTAAGGTGAGTTACACACTTAAATGCAGAAGAAAATGACAGAAGATGAAGAGGAAAATAATAAAGAAGAAAACATTTTAGGATTAACTGTCTTCATCCCACAGCTTGTGAGGAAATAAACAAGATGATGTCAGATCAACAAGAAGTTTCTAGGGGGAAAAAAAAGTGTGGAGGTTTTTGGCAAAACTTCTAAACTCCTAAGTTTATTTCTGTAAACAGTAGCGTTGTAGTACTCAAGATCGGTCTAGGTCTCGAGACTGCTTTTTTACCGTCTTGTCTTGGTCTTGGATGGTGCAAACTCGGGATTTTAAGATGAGACCGGTCGAGACCACTGCTGTTAAGCTATTTGCTCATGCCACTGATTAGAGTGAAAGGGATCTACTGTATTTCAAAGCAACCAGTTATTGGTTGCTTGATTTGTTTCCCATGGTTTCCCCAGCAACGGCTGCATACAGACACCACACAAATGACAACACCCCTACCCCCTCCCTCACGTATGTGCTGAGAGTGAAGGAAGAGCAGGAAGAGCTGTTTCCATGTCCGACAGCAGTGATGCCTGCAAAGTCATTAGTAATAAAGTTTGGTTTCCAAAACCACAAAGAATACATCTGTAAAACGACATGCAAAACCAAACGGAACCAAAAACTGTGACAAAAAATAAGGCAAATATATTCAGGGGTTTGTTTTGGATGGTGGAGACGTTTGAGTGTTTTGTTATTGCCTTCTATTCAGGGTTGGTATGTTCCCATCATGTTAATGCTGTAATTCTGTTAATGAAACAGCTGTTGTTCGGTTGATGGATGCTGGATTTTTGACACAGAAAAAAAACTAAGAATTGAAATGTCCTGCATTGTGGTGCTTTGAAAAAAGGGCAGAGACTGTTTGTCACCGTTGCCGTTACTGTAAGTGAATCTCAAAACAGAGAATTCTTACTTTGTTCACTCTTCTAATAATTTTTCATTGTATGTACAGTCTTGGTCTTGGTCTCGTCTCGGTTTCGACCTGCCTTGGTCTTGGTCTTGACTTGGTCTCGAAACCCTCTGGTCTTGGAAATGTCTTGGTCTCGGATGGTGCGGTCTTAACTACAACACTAGTAAACAGTCAAGTATGCAGTGCATGGCTGGAAACTTAAGCACGGGAATAAGAAACATTACAAACATTTCAGTGGTCCTGGTTTTCTTCTGCTTTGACAGCTGAAACATTTGGAGCAGTCCTTCAATAAGCTTGTAAAAACGGAAGTAAATCCTCAGTAATTACTCCCTTAAATGCTGACACACGATACAGCACGATGTGTTTCTGTCTGCAGACGCTCCCTGACAACTGAACAAACTTAAAATGAACACCTTTAAACGCCGTGGAAAAACAGAGCATCTGCGGTGACGATAAACCAGATGGGTATTTGCTGGTGTTGCAAGTGTACGTGTGTTCGCTCTGGGATTTAATACCGGTGATCTTGGCCTGGGTGGTGTCCTTGGGTCCTGGGGGGAAGAGCAGCTCTCCGTGGTCTCCTCCAGAAAGGGGTCCGTACTTGATGCGGTAGTTGTCGACCTGAGCTTGGCTGTTTTTCCATTCCAGGGTGATGGTCTCATCTGTCACATCCACCGTCTGCAGGTCTCTGGGGGCGTCCAGGTCTACCACACATAAGGACACATAAGGACAAACGTAAGGATGTGTTAATCCTCGCTCATATTTAAGTGGATTCCTAAACTAACCCTTAGGGAGTTCTTAAGACAAACCCCAACGATGGCGGATTCTCATTATTGGTCTTTACTTTGATCCGCGTATGCACATCAGCAGGTTTTCCTCCCTCATAAACCTACAACCATAAGTAAAGTACAGTACGTGTGGTCCAGTCCTTCCCGCTGTTAGACCTGGTTTTAATAAACATCTAATGAACGTGTCGGCTTTTCATCTGCAGCCTGTTTGACTTTTACTGCTACACCTCCGGTTGTGTCAGTTTTACCAGTGAGGAAGGACTCGTAGACAGGAATGCTGGTCCGGTCTCCCATCCGAGCCATCAGAGACACCTCATAGTGGGTGTCGGGGAGGAGACCCGCCAGGTGGTACTGGGTGTCGGTGTTGGACAGCTCCACCACGTTGCGATCGGCGGTACTGGAGCTCGGCCCGTAGGAGACCGTGACCCCGTCCACGGAGGCGACGGGCTGGAACCAGGTCACCAGCGCTGTGGTGTCAGTCACATCACGAACGTCAACCTGGGTGGGTGCATC
Source organism: Apogon hyalosoma (assembly GCA_037367295.1). Taxonomy (NCBI): domain Eukaryota; kingdom Metazoa; phylum Chordata; class Actinopteri; order Kurtiformes; family Apogonidae; genus Apogon; species Apogon hyalosoma. The sequence continues at coordinate 17,333,996 of JAPQRP010000030.1, forward strand.
GATCACTGCGGAGCGAAGGGAAAACATACTGTAAAAGGACGGGTTTTTTATATGATTATAGGAGTGCAACCTAAACAACTTTCAGCAACCAAAAGCATGTACGGATCTAAAACGTTCAATAATGTCTAAACCACTAATCCTACCAATACATGAAAATAATTCAGGTAAAATGCAGTTTCCCAGCTTTTTAGCAGCATGAGATATGACCCATTTGGATGTTCAGAGGCTCCATAGTGAACGTGGAAACGCCATCATATTCTGTAACATTGATTCACCAGTAAAAACCCATGGAGTTTGACGAATACCAGTGGTTAAGCTTGTTTTAATGTTCATTTAATGCAGGGGTGTCAAACTCATTTTAGTTCAGCTTCCACATACAGCATAATAACATAAATAATAGGATAAGAACTTACAAATGATGTCAACTTCAAAGTTTTCTCAATGTTTTTGAGTGAAAAAAGTAAAATTCCATAGTGAAAATGTTTGCATCTACGAACCGTACGTGAACATAATGAACAACCTGAAAATTCTAAAGAAAAATATGTGCAATTTTAACATTACGCCTTAGTTTATCATTTATACATATGCATCGCAACTTAACAGATCACAGTGGATCTACAAATACACAAAACATTTAGTAACAGGCAGAATATAGGTACAATTCCACACACTTCTCTTAAGACATTTCATTTTTGTAAAAGGCTAGTCTGTAAATGTAAACATTTTTGTACAATTTTCCTTTTTTCTTTATACTAAAACAAAGAGAGAAATTAGCTTTTTTCATTTATTATAATAGCATTTTATTGGTCTGACCCACTTTAGATTGAATTGCCCTACAGTGATTTATCCTCCTTTATTGTTAATATCTTCAGCATAATTTCTGCATTTCACAAATTCATCCCACAGGCCCGACTGGACCCTTTGGCGGGCCGAGCCACATGTTTGACACCTGTGATTTAATGCATTTTGCTAAAAAAGTCATTTTCTTTTTTCTGTTTTGCTTTCATACCCTAGGAACATTTATGAACATCTGCAAGGTCAGCGAATTAAATATAGGATAATACCTGTGATGTACTGAACAAATGCCAAACGCAGAGGATAATATTAGAATAAATGGTGAAAATGCACTATAGAGAGGTTAAATATAAAAGGTACAAAAGTAGTTCTAGGCCTTAAAAGGTTAAAGCTTTGAGTTGATTCTCATGTCATTTTTCCAAACATTTTCTCTACTTAAGAAATGTAAAAAAAAAATAAAAAAAATTGATGATTCAACTTGACAGAAGTGTAGCCAATCCAATGTGATGACTATTAAATGCTCGCTTTTTCCATTTCCAAAGAAATGTAAAAGTATGGAGCTTGAATTAAATATAAGATTTATTGTTAGTGATTTTACTGATTTTTACTGAAAATGCAAAATGCAGAGGACAACATTTAAATAAATGGTGGAAAAAAAAAACATAGAAAGGTTAAATATATAAAAATTAGTTCTAGGCCTTAAAGGGTTAAAGCTTTGGTTGATTTGCTCACATCATTTTTCCAAACATTTCTTTACCAAAGAAATATAAAAAAATATATTTTGATGATCTGCCTTGACAGAAGTGTAGCCAATCCAGTGTGATTATGTTGACAGTTTTTTACACTGAACACTTTGGATGTCTGCGTGTCTTCTTCACTACAAAGCCATGTTCCTGCTCAGGATCTGTCCTCTGTTAGTATTACTCTAACTGCTGACACATGATACTGCATCCTGTGCTTCTGTCTGCAGATACTCACTGCCAACTGAACAAACTTAAAACGAACACCTTAGAATGTGGTAGAACTCTCCAGAGAAACTAGACCTTAAGTTAAGATGATTACATTTGGAAGAAGGAAAACGCTGCAGACTGCCTGTACTTTGAACATTGCTAGTGGTGATGTGAACTTGGATGGATGTTTGCAAGTATCACAAGTATGTGTGTTGGCTCTTTCCAAACCCCTGTAGCACGAAGTGAAGCTTTGCACTGTTTTTGAAGAGACCGACATGGTAAGAGCTGTAACTTAAAGCCCAAACGAGAAGGAATTATCATCACATTGACTAGATATGATCCATTTCATTACCCGCCCCCCAAAGAGGAGGCAAGGGGTGTTGTTTTTAGTTCTGTTTGTTTGTTTGTTTGTTTACACTCTAGCAGCAAAACTATTGGTTGAATTCATACCAAACTGGGTTTACAGATTTCCAGCGACCCATAATAGATGTTATTATATGTTGGGAAAAGTAGATGAAAGTAAAAATTTTTAATGCATTTTTTAAATCTTTTTTTTCCTCCTATTTACTTATAATCGGCAAAATTACAAATGTCTATAAAAACATAAATTTTGTTTTAATTTACTTCAAACTTTGCACATATGTAGAGGCAATTAATATGCTGACATTAGCACGTGCTTAGACATGATGACATCAGCTGGATCGCTGCTAAAATAAGTTACAATATGTGCGAGGGGCGGGGTTTGTTGTGCCTGGAACCACTTGTATTGAATTTTAAATTGTTAGATTTAGTTTTTTGGCGGAAAAAAAAAAAAGTCCTCAAACCTGCAAATGGGCACCATGCTGTCTGAGTAGAAAAAAATGAAAGGTTAACTAACTTTATTTTACTTGCAGGAAAATTCACTCTGCATTTTAAGCATCGGGTATCTATCATTAACATTAGCATTAGCATTAGCACAGAAGCAGCAGAGAGCTGCCACTGAAGGCGTTGATGAATCAAGTCCAGATCTTCATCAATATGTGGTCAAGGGCACAAACAGGAGAATTAACCTACTGCATACTGTATGTACCTGTTCTTAATCATGTGGCGAGAACATGAAAACTATGATCCAGCTGAGAGTTGAACCCAGAACCTTTCAGTTCTACAGGGGATGTGCAAACCACAGTGCCACCATAGATTATTACATATTTCTATCTGAAATAAAACTTGATCAGTAACTGCACTGGTATTATAGTTCTGTAATGCCATTTTTGCCCCATAAATATTGTCTTTTACTTCAGTGTGTTTTTTAACCCAATGCTAAATAAATCCTTTTTCAAGTGTTGGTTGAACAGCATGAAATAAGTGGCTGATGGTGTGCATTATAACGCTGCGCTGGTCGGGTGCCTGTGTTTCCATCACTTCTGATTGTAGCTGGAGTTGATAAATACCTGTGAATACAGCAGAAATATTTCACCCAGTAATGAACGCTGATTATATGTGATTGTACTGAATGCACCAACATCAATTATTGTTCTTTGTGCTGAGTTTTTCACTCAGATCTGTGTTTGAGCAGCTGGAGACACTGAGCCTGTTTACATGACCATAAAAGTCCAATAACTGGGAGTAATCAGGTAATTATAACAATCAGATCTAACACATTTACATACACTTAATCAATACACCTTGGTTTGGATGCTACATACGTGCATACATACATAAACTTCCTGTTATTATCTTCCCCTTACTTTCGACTGCGTCACTTCCATTCTGTATGACTTTAATTGTGTTTACACATGCGCAGATGTAAAAAGAACAAAACAAATCAGATTAACCTGTACACATCGGAGTACTGGGGACCAAATCCAGGTGTGTTAAAACGTGTTTCTCATAATCAGATTCCTGCTGTTATCTGATAAAACTGATCAGATTATACAGTTTACATGATCACTTGAACAATCTGACAAGCCAGTTTGCTTTTCTGGGGTTCCCTGTCATGTGCATTTGTTGTAAACTGCTCATGTATAGTATATTTTTGTTTCTGTTTATGAATAAAATTAAATATATAAATATAACTCCTGAAATCAGATAATGATCGGAGTATTGGTGTGCATGTAAACAGGCTCAATGTCACCTTATTAGAAGGTTGGCTGGTGTCTTACTGTGAGCCTGCGAGTGAACTGAACCTTGACCCTTGACGATGACTGAGGAAGGGAGGGTTAGCATCGGATGGCATCGGCATAAAAGACGATTAATACAGTGTTATATGGAGGAATACAGTCATTTCAGTGACACAGGTGCTGAAAGATGTGACAGCCCTCCTGCATTTATGAGGGTATTCACACTATTTACAGATCAAATCCTTATGCCATGAAGGGCGCCTTTTCAACTGCATAGAAATTGATTTGTCACACGCAAGCAACTTCAGGAAAGTCAACCCTCTGCGCCGGGCTGATAAAATGAAGAATCTGCATTTGAGCTTAACACAGATTTGTCTTCTAGGCAGGCTGCAAGTGTGTCATTGGGTGTCACGATACCGTTCTCCTGGGAGGCCGGCGTCCCTCTGAGCCTGACTGCTTGACTGACTGGTGCCTCCCACACATGGTGGGTTTCAGTTGGAAGGGGTGGAGAAAGGAGAGACTCTCTCCACACAATTAGCCCCTCAGCATGCAAATCCCACAGTATGCGCCGCAAGCCGGTGTAATAGGAGACATTAAGAGAGCCTGAGTGACACAGAGAACTGTGAACCTCATAATCTGAACCACTGCTGACACGTGGCCATATAGGCGTGTGCACGGGCGCATGCACGTACTAACATATCTAGTGACTGTGCAGTTACTTCCAGATACATAAGAATTTACATGAAAACTTGCAGGAAGAATTTAACGAGTGGCTTTCATTATAAAAACATTGATCTTGATAAAACCAATCAACTTTTTATTCGTAGTATAGAAGCACCTAACGGAATGATTTGACGCCTCAGGAAAATGCTCGATCACTTTATGGCTAGAGTTACAAAACACCACGTGACCACCTTAAGGGGGGTACACACTTACAGATAATCAGGCTGATTTTGTCATGATTTTCCCCCTTCCCAACCAAGGACGGCAAACGCCAGATTATTTTATGTCTTATCAGATTATCCTGTAGTCTGAGATGTTTTAAGAGTGAATTTGTCCCGATAATCAGCTCCGAAACAGGTCAGGGATGACAATCATAAATATTAAACGTGTTCAGTAGTTACGACCAAAAATCGTCATGTGTGTGGGGAAAGCCGACGACTCCCGATTCATGACTCCACGAATTGTGACGTGGAACGGAATGTAACCAATCAAGAAGCGAGCTGACTGAGGAACAAGGAAGCAGGCGTAAATAAAAACAAGCATGGCCGACCTGAAACATGAAGTTCGGTGGACCTCAGAAATGGAACCAGTTGGTGGAGCTGTGGGAAGCCTGAGAATAAAGGGCTATTCAAGGTCTACGCCAAGTCGTACCACAACCGAAACGACATGTTGCATGTTGTGTTTTCCAGTTGTTGCTATGTTTCTTTTTTTTCTTTTTTGTTAGATCATGTTTGATCATGTAAGATTTCTGTCTTGGAGAATTAGATTCCAGATCGGTGGTGGGACAGAATGGTTATGTGTATGTTGTGCTGTGCTGAGATCATCAGAGCACACCACGCACAGTACCATCAAAACTGTTCAACGCCTGATTTTTTATCTTCGAATGTGGGGTCTGGAACAGACACAAAATCTCTACAGATTTAGAAAATCTTTGTGTGTATCCCACTTTAGATATGACATTTTTAAGACCCTTTTAGCAAGAAATATGATGACTTTTTATGCATATTCCACCACCTCTCCCTTAAAAAGAGTAATATATTTCTCAGTGATTGTGTTCCAGCGTTCTGCACTGACTATCTCCAATTAGTGGAGGCCAGCAGACCAATCAGCGGCCAGATAGCAAGCTGTGAATGCATGTATCTAAAAAGCTGGTCCTTCCTTCTTGCTGTGGTCAGACTCTCCAGTCGGCTCTGCATCCATTAGACCTCACACTTCCACACAACTTCACAACAAAACAGTCTTTTTCTTTATGATGGTGCCATCTTCTTTCAATGAGCAATTGTTATTCTTCCTACTTTGCTTTTCTACAAATATCTTCTATCCTTATTTATTATTACTGTTTCTACTGAGCACTACTTTGTATATATTTTTACATTTTGCATGTGTTTTTTCAAAACTTTTCATATTTCTGAATATCCCTACACTACTGTAACTCTACCACGTCCCCAGTTATGGGAGTAATAAAGATTTTTTTTTTCCTCATCACTGGATATATTCTCAATTTCCTCTTGTGTATGATGACTTCATAAGCATACATATTTACATGTGATGTAACATAGTGACTTCTCCAGCAGGCTTTAACTACTTTCCACTTAACCCTTTTTCAGGCAAGTGACTATTTTCGGTAATTTCCACACATATTACAAGACAGTGACAACAACAGTTCCAGTGAGGACAGTGAATCAATAATCTCAGGTCCAACGTGGTCTACAGGGTCTGTAAGGTCCACCTCGGCATGAACAGTGAGTGGACCTGCTTTGTTAGGTACCACAAAGTAATGGTACTAATGTAAGGAATGATGTTCAAAGGGAGAATGTGGATGTGGACAGGGGTCTGGATCCGCATGCATGTTGGTCTAATGTTCTAAAAGTGATGTTCCTTTCACCTTACATGTGTTTTTCAAGTATTTTTATATTTACTTCTTGGATTTTAATTTTTTTTCCACATACAGGTTAAGGAACCAAATTTGGGAACTTCATAGACCTTGATTTTCTACATAATAACATTTTTTGAAAAATTTCACAAAAGTACATCTTCCAATTACAAAAATTTCACTCTATTTCTATGGGTGCCCTATAAAGGGTTCAAATTCATTTAATGGAAAGGACTTCGCTACTGTCCATTAGACTTAGCGTAAACAGATATCCTGCTTCTTCTACAAGTTCAATAATCTGTCAGATCCGAGTTTCGGTGATAAGTATGCATTATTCATGTTCTTATTTAATCTGACAGAGATTCAAGGAATCCCTTCTTGCAGTGCCTCTAGCAGAAACACCATCATCTTTTCATCTCACTGTTTGTGATTACTACTGAACTATTCTCGGAACTTCACACTTAGTGCAGCAAACTTTTTTTTTGGTTTTATTAGCAACCAAGCCAAGTATCCTATCTATCAGTAGAGAGGGTTTTAAAACTGTCGTATACTCAACCTCTCTGAAAAACAAATTACCTTTATTTCTCTTTACGCTAGCAAAGGAAGGTTTTGCTGTCGTTTACATCAGTGTGTGCGAGTATGTGACAAGTGTAAGTAGGCAGGGACTTGTGTATAGTGTATAATGACTTTGTGAGGATCAAGAGGTGGAAACATTTCGGTGAATATAGAAAAAAAGAGTAAATGGACCTGTGTGAGAAAGACCACTTCTGCAACTATAAAAGATGGATGGATTTTTTCTCCATTTGCAGGGTTTGCATCCCCCCTTAAATGTATTTCAGTACAATTAATGCAAAATATATATAGCCTATATAACAAAATGAGCATTAAAACATTCATTTCGTTCAAATTAAAAAGGGATGTTGTTTGTTTTTCTTGGTTTGGACATACTGACAACACAACAATATATTGCGATAAATCAAATATCATTATTATTAGTAGTAATAGGATGAAATGATTATTAGAAAATGATCGAATTATTAAATCTCCCAAGTATTATTTTAAGTATAGTAAGTGAAGTTTTAAGAGTTACTATGTGTGCTGTGCAAATACATGACAAAACACTATATTCTACACTCAATCATCACAGTAACTCAATGGCTAAGGAGGCTTACGGGTCTATAAGAAAAAGTAATGATGGTTTTGAATGGCATTTCCATGCAGTTCTATGTTTCTTTTGGAAACTGCAGACCATTTTCAGACCATAAATAAGCAAGGCCTGGCCTGACCCACTGCTGGAACGAGCTGTCATTTATTACACTTGGTGGTGAATATAGCAAACACTGAATCTACTTTGCTGAAAGAGGAGCCTCCCACGGGTGAACGTGTGCACACTTTGAGTACAGGTTTAAGTTTCAGCTTTCCGAACCAACCACAGAGCCTTTCTTTAAATAAAATGCACATTTAACAACTTCACGAAGAATTGGAGCAGTGTTTTGACCCACCCTCAGGCCCATCGGCCTAAAAATAGTTTGACAGATATTTGGTGAGATTGGTAAAATCACCAATTGAAACCTTTTTCTCACTTTATATTGATCCCTATTCCTGAGATCCTCTGAGTTTTACAAGCCACTGGGTTTATAGCACCAGCCTGCTGGAGCTATGGAGATATCTAATAACTTGCCAACAGGTCTAGAAATCCATATCTGCTTTTACTACCCCCGTTAAATCACAACAATGCAATGAAATCTAATGAGCTAATCACTCAGGGCTGACATGTCAGGATGTCTTTCGATACTCTGCTGGGGGCTGCAGAATGGATTGCCCAGATATAGAAACTGATGAACCTGCATGCGGTGTGAAGGTGACAACCTGTTCTTGAAATTAGCTTTGACAGGTCTAAGTGACAGTTCATTTCACAATAACCTCTATTTGTGGAAAAATTCCGGCCTTGTTTTCTGCAGCACTGGGTCAGAGCGATGAAAAGGTTTACGCTCATTCTAAAGCAGATTTGCTTCCAGTACAGCAGCTAATATTGAGATATATTTCTAACATAAACCTTCAAATACCGTATTAGAGATAGCAATAGCCATCCCGTCATTGTAAGGCCCTGTAGCATCCAATACTTTCCTGATAAAATGTAATACAATCCAATAACTTGACTAATAATTGTGTAAAATATTGTTTTCATGAATTGTGTAAACTGAAAATTAACATCCTGTGGTTCATTTTATTGATTAAACCTATTATGGGCTAGTCATATTATGATTCAATAATCAAATCGATAAAAAAAAAACAAAAAAAACAATCAATCAACAAAAACAGACCAACCTCAAAATATGATAAATTCCAAATAAAGTTATAAGGAACATTTCTGGTAAGAATGCTATTATAATAGCAGTCATTTTATTACAACATTTATTAAGCCATTATATTATTGGCTTTTTTTTTTTTTTTACATGCTCAATTAAGTGAAGTACAAATTATCACATTATTGTGCGCTACAGGGCCATTAACTGCAAAGCTTGCATGAACAGTGATGTGCTAAGGTTGATTATCTCCATTATCTTCTTTCACTTGTTTCCTTTGGCTGGTCTTAAGATACAAACTGTTACCAGAATGTAAAGCAGGGAGACTTTGGAGACGATATGTAAACCTCCTCAATAGACTCTAAGCCATTTAGCGGCATGAATCTAAACACTCACTCGTGAAGACGTTCTTGGAGGCCGGCGGTCCACGCTTGTTGTTCTTCACCACCTCAAGTTTGACCTCGTACTCTTGGCCAGGGCCCAGGCCCGACTGCTCAAAGGTGGTCTCTGGACGGCCGAGGGAGTTAAGAATCTCACCATCCTCCTCTTTCTGCCAGTACCAAGAAACACCAGTCATCAACCACTACAAAGACTAGTCCTGGCATAAAATGCGGTGCAGAGGGGATGGAAACAGCCAAATCATACATAATGGCGCTCTGGGTGGCGTTTGGACTTAAGAGTTGACAGGGAATTCGGGTTAATAGACTGTGGCTTTGAGTAAATCCCAGTAGCGCTGTTTGTCAAGGTTTCTTTAAGCACTTATAAAGGAAAATAAAGCGTTAAACAAAATAACATTCGCTTGGCCTCTACGGTCATTGGCGCATTCAAGAATGGGAAAACAAGAGTTGCTAACAGTTTTGACCGCTGTATTTTCATATTCTGGCTCGGCTCGGCCATTTTCCAGTGGATACCCGGCCAGATCCTCATGTATGCACATTAGGCAATTACTAAATATGAAGTGGGGGTGTTCTGTGGGTCATATATGGTCTACCAGAGGAAAAAGTGGGGAATCATAGAGGTTGTGGGTAGATTTTGGACATGAACCACCTCCTGGGAAACAGAAAGCCCATTAACATATTGGGTTGCAGGACTTACAGTGTTTCTGAAGATGAGGTTCCAGCCATCGAAGGGAATGTTCAATGGGTCCCACTGCACCTCCACAGATGTCTCTCGCACTGACTTGAACTTGAGTCCCTCAGGCTCGGGAAGGTCTGAGAGGAACACGGTGAACTTTGACTACATTTTATCTACGACATACTGCATTCTGTGGAACATAAACTAAGCTGTACATACGTGTTTCCACCCTGGCGCTGACAGGAATGCTCTTCTTGTTGTTGAGAATGGCGTAAACGTTGATCAGGTATTCTATGCCAGGTTCAAGCTCCCGGATTGTGGCCACCTTCACATCCCCAGGCACCCTCATGTCCAGTTCCAGACCTCCGAGAGCCGTCGGCATATACGTAATCAAATACTCGGTCACACGCATCTCATTCTCCCAGGACAGATCCACGGTCTCTGGAGTGACCACCACCACCGTGAGGTCCTTTGGTGGTGACACTGTGGGGAGACATTGGAGGTCAGTGGTCAGTCAGTGAGCTGAATACTTAGAACCACCCCCAGTATACCATTCTGCTGGATAATTGCAGAGTTTTTTTGAAGTTGTATAAAATGTGTAACATCTGAAAATACAAATAAAATCAGTGGGTGGTGAGTTGCTTTTTGCAGTTATATTAATAGTTTGATGACAACACAACAATGAGCTTTATGGCACCTTAAATATCAAGATGTACATTTTGCTTTTGTATTATTTAGTTTCCATTGTCAGATCAGAAACATACATGTGCATATTTCAATACTGAAAAAAAACATTTTCACTGAAAAAAAAACAAAACATTTTTTATTGAAAAAAAACAAAAACAAAACATGTTTATGGTTTATTAAATCTTCTGTTGCTTGATTTCTGCCAATAAAGAATAATTTATAGTCACAAATAACCATCTGTTTCAAGATATGAGAAACTTTGAAGAACTTGTCACACATGGTGATAATGATTAATACAGACTGATCGGCCCAATCAGCTTGTTAAGTCTGATATTGCGGTACCATAAACCTCATTTCTGGGTCCAACTGGTTAATGACAGCTGTGCCTGTATGCTCCTTTACCATAACTGTTTTTACATATTATTATGGTACCATATAAGGTTCAGTAGGGTCTAAATTCAATTATTTTGCTCAACTACAACAATTTGTTTCCATAGTCAGTGTTTTATCTGCAGTAGATCGTGATTTTAAGTGTTTATGCTGCTGGTCAATTTGAGTCTATTGACTGTCTCCTGAACTGAACAGCACAACAAGGACACAAACAAACTAAATGCTAAGTGTGAAGATGTGAAACACCTCAATGACACCTGCGTTCTACATCAAGAGAATCTTGTTAGATAATCGTATATTATAAAAGGGAAGTGAACTCTGTGTGTGTGTTTATGTGTGTGTGTCTGTCTCAGGCATCACACAAAATCCAAAAAGAGCTGACTCCTGCAGTTTGTCATACATATGCATATTTGGCCAAGGAAGAGACTAGCAAAAACGGCAAGTTGATAGGACCTATATTTTGGGAGATATTAGTATTTTTGGAATACAAAATCCTTACAATCAACTTGCTATGCCCAGAATCATGCGTATGCTTTGGTGGTGACTGCTGGACAAATGCAGTACCACATGTGTGAATATACAACAAATATCTGTGCTGAGGGACCAGGATGTTGCTCCCTCAGTGTTGGGATGTGGATTTTAAAAACACCCCCCACCCCCTTTTGGAACCCACCCTCGGTATTGACAATGATGAAGTCCAGGATCTAGAATCTGTGGTTCCCCATGGGTCAATGCGGTAGTGAACCACGCTACATTTTGTTATTAATTGAACAATTGTAAATGTTCTCAATTTTCTCATATAAAGTAGTAGAATGACAACTGAATGTGTTCTGTGGACTCAGGGACTCAGTACTGATTGAATACAGAGGAATGGATGGGACTGCGCCTGGAAATACGGCATGAGAAGCAGTTTAGTAGTACTGATGAAACAGTACAAACGATAAAAAAAGACAATTGAGAGTTTCCAATCATATGAGCAGAGAAAACACTAGTGAGGCGTGATTTCACCAGGGGATAAGCTGTGAATACCGATGTTCTTCACCGCGACAGGTGAGGTCCAGACTACCATAAATACAGAGAAAAACATACACTATATAACACTGTGTTCTAAAACCAGACGAGGTGAGCTGCCGCAACATCATCAGCCAGTTTGAGGCAAGTTGTGAAAAACCAGTTCACACTTCTGCAATGGTTTAGTCTCATTAATGAATCTAAACAAAGTTCTAGATGCACTGATATGACTCCAAAATAACTGGTGACTTTTTTACACTATTTTTACCAGATTACAATGACTAACATAATTTATACGTGCCCAGTGACAGTAAGTTTTACGATATGGAACAGATGTTTATGGTGTTACTTTTTATATAGATTTTCATTCTTCATCCTCATCCTGGTTACATTACACAACACATGTTCTTTAAATAGTGCAACCTGAGATCATTAGAACTCACTGACTGTCCCTCAGTGCAGATTCAACCCCAACCTCCTCACCAAGGGCACATCTCCAAGCGGTAGTTTCCAAAACCACATTTTAACATTTTTCCGTGTGATTTTGCAGAAATTACTAAGCAGTCTAAACTGAATCATCAATTCACCGTGAAGCCGGATGTAATTGGAAATAAAAACTCATCAGTCACCATTAGACATGATCCACCCTGCGGACCAATACTTGTCATTCATACAAAGAAATACAGAAGCAATATATTTTTTACTGCTAACGATAATATCTGCAGACCAGAAGAATCAAGTTTTTCTTGGAAACTGAAAATCAATGAATGCATTACATTTTATTCTGCTTTACAGAATCTCTACACATAAAAAGACTTACAAGGACAAGGAAATTACAGTGAGCATCACTATTAAGATAGTCTGCTCTACACACCCTAATTGTCTCATATTACACTGTGTGTACATTCACTAATCAATATTTTATATCAGGTAAAGTGAAGGAGCTCACTGTTGCAGATATACAGTAAATTATCACCTGATTCTACAGTTGGTCTTAGCTTAGCTAAGTTAGTTGTGTTATTTTCCCAGTCAAGGACTTTACAGATCTGATTTCTATCAAGATAATTTTGTGTCTTTATTATGCAAGCAGAGGGAAAAAAGGTAAACAAAAAAATCAAGATTTGAAAATAAAAATAAATGTTTCAAAATCTTTAAGCTTAACAAAATCGATTGTGTTCACATTTTCTTTCATTTCAAATCTGAAACTTTTGCTTGCAGGCAAAAATATTTTGTAATTTTAAAAGTTCTGTTTGCAAGTCCAAAGGCTTTACACTTCTAAATCTTTTGCAAATCAAAAAGTTTTGCTCGCGAATTCAAGTGATACTTACTTCCGGGTCAGAATTGTTTGTGAGTAGAAAACTTTTGCGTGTTAAAATCTTTTGCAAAGCAAAAATTTTTGCTTGCACATTCAACTGAACCTGATGGGTGGGATCTACACAAGCAGATTTCTATTGGTAGCTTGCTTTGGATTGACAGTGTGCCTGGTGCCTGGTCCTCCCACCCACTCGAACATGGTGGGAACCTCGATGGGAACAAGACGCCCCAGGGCTCCAGGCCTTTTTTCCCTTTGCTTGCATAATAAAGAAACAAAATTATCTTCATAGTTTTCTCACTGGTCTCAAAATGTTGCCACCAGTAACAGGTAGTTTTCATTTGACAAAAAAGTCTTACCACTGACTGAATGCAGCCTACAAAGCACCAGACAGGCAAAGGCAGGGACTACAGGTTAGTGTAAAATTTACTTAAACACGCAGATCATCCTCTAGGGAATTAATGGCAAACCAAACACGGCTACGAGAGACTGAATGTTGGACTTACATTCCATAACTACTACTATTAATGTTGCTACATGTACATCAAGTAAAGAAATTGTTTTGCTAATGGTGGATTCGGGTTGTACAGGTTAATGTTTTTGAATGTTATGATGGGCAACTGATTATATGTTATAAAGAGCCAAAGTCCCGCCCCTTCTTGTTATACCTCATGGGACCTTATTTTGGAGAAAAACTGTATGTTAGTCAAAGGGGAAGAGAAAAGTACTCTTTTGATCCTGCATGAATTGTGCCATCATTTATACCAGTGGTTCTTCAACTTTTTACAGTGGAGTACCCCCTGAGATATACTTTTTTATCCAAGTACCCCCAGCTCTCACTTCAGCATTTTTGATTGAAAAAAAATTTGGCAAATTGTCTTCCTCTGCTAAAGGCGTCTGTTTATATTTTCAAAATTTTGTAAACAAACAACATATATTTAACAGTAATATATAAAAATAACACATTTTTTAAGTACAGTTTGTTGCAAAATCTAAACTGAAAAGTGCCTCTTTCTTTGATAATAAAAATGAATTAAATGGTCATTAATTAATAAATGAACCTTTCATCAACAAAAATTTATTGCTTAGCTACGCAAAATCCTTTTGAATAATATAAAACAAAAATGTACTTTAAATGTTACCAAAGCTTTAACAAGATGATTTACAATAAAACTATTATATGAATGTATTTATTATGTTTTATATTCCAGCATTAATTCTCATAATTTATTTTGTATTCACTACATGATGACTTATTTAATGTATTTTTCCCAAAAGTACCCCCTGGGCTTCCTCCAAATACCCCTGGGGGTACGTATACCCCACTTTGGGAACCTCTGGATTATACAATACTTAAGTCACAATTTATGGAATGCTTTTGAGGTGATGTGATCATAACTCTTTTTCTTTCCACAATCTGTTCAGAGTCTGACGACGTGCCTACAACTTCAACACGACCAGAGCGTGGTCATTTTCACCTCGTTTAATACTTTTTTTTTTCCACTTTGCTTAAGTGTTAGGTAAGATGTGCCGAGGTGATATATCATGACATGAGCTGTGATGTCAATGGCCGCACCATTTGGACATACCCTAGGGTACCGCGGGGGGGGGTAATGACAAACTCATGCATTTGTGGGGGGCCCATAGGGCAGAGGAGGGGGACCAGTGGATACAGGCTACAAGTTGTGAAAATTTCGTGTAAGATCAGCTGTGTAAGAGAAGCATAGAAGTTGGGAATCGGACAATGAAAGCATGTTATGTTTCAGATTCATTTTCATACTAGCGTATGTGACGTTTTGTATAGACCGCAGCCCCACATACATGGATTTAAAACATTTCCAAAGCTTGCACAGAGCATGTGCACACTGAATTTTAAAGTTTTTCTTCAGATCGACAACATACTGAATTTTCTGAAAGGGCTCATAACATTTAGCTTTCATGGGGCCCACAATTGGTAGTGGCACCCCTGGACATACGTATGTATAAATGCTGGAACAAACAAACAGAATCAAAAAATGATTTGTCTTTCACCACTGACTGGTATTCAGAGTTTTTCCAAAGTCCTGTCCCATGAAGTACAAGAAAAAGGGGCTGTCATTATGTTACCATCTGATCAATCATCTCTTTCATGGGATAGCAACAGGGTGGAAGTGCATGTTAGCAACTGGCACTTATATTTTTAGGTTCTTGTTGGGTTTTCAGCATCATCAATTTGCTTGAAAGACTGAAATCTACAAAAGCTATTAAAGCAAAGTCTTGACTGATTGATTATTTCAAATATCTAACAAATAATGATATCCTAATACTGCGGTAATGTCTTCCTTACCCTCAGAGCAGTCTTCTCCGATGAGGCCCTCGTCACAAATACATACTCCGTTTTCACAGCGTCCCTGGTTCTGGCAGTCTCCTGGACAGGTCAGTACAGAACAGTCCAGCCCAGTGAAACCTTCATAACATACGCAGGTACCATCGACACAGTAGCCTCTGTCCAGGCAGTTTCTGGGGCATGTCTTTTCACTGCAGTCCTCACCGGTGAAACCCTTATGACAAACACACTGTCCGTTTACGCAGTGGCCACGGTCCATGCAGTTATTAGGACAGGTCAGGTCGCCGCAGTCTTTACCCGTGAACCCAATAAAGCACACGCACTTGCCATCCACACATTCTCCACGTCCCATGCAGTCTTTCGGACATGTCTTGATGCTACAGTCCTCTCCAGCATAGCCTTTGTCGCACACACACCGCCCGTTAACGCAGCGACCACGGTCTTGGCAATTGTTAGGGCAGGAGAGCTCGCTACAGTCTTCGCCTTGGTATCCGACATCGCACACACACTCTCCATTAATGCACTGACCTCTGTTGCTGCAGTTGTCGGGGCATGATAGAATGGAACAATCATCACCCTCGAATCCTGGATCACAGATGCACTTTCCATTGAAGCAATGACCTCTCTCATTACAGTTGCCAGGACAAGTGAGTTTCGAACAGTCTTCTCCACTGTAGCCGGTCTGACACACACACTGGCCATTTACACACATACCACGGCTGTTACAGTTGTTGGGACATGTGAGCTCGCCACAATCCTCTCCGGTGAAACCTTCGTCACAATAGCAGGTACCGTTGACGCAGCGTCCACGGTCGTAGCAGTCATTCGGACAGATGAGTTCGGAGCAGTCGAAGCCTGTCCACGGTTCATCACAGATACACTCGTCGTCTACACATCGTCCACGGCCCAGGCAGTTGTTGAGGCAGTTGGTCTGAGAGCAGTCCTCACCGATGAAGCCCTCCTCGCACAGGCAAGACCCTTCAACACAGTGGCCGTAGTCTCCACAGTCCAGCAAACAGAGCTCGATACCA
This sequence comes from Apogon hyalosoma, assembly GCA_037367295.1. Taxonomy (NCBI): domain Eukaryota; kingdom Metazoa; phylum Chordata; class Actinopteri; order Kurtiformes; family Apogonidae; genus Apogon; species Apogon hyalosoma. Next base: position 17,350,573 of record JAPQRP010000030.1, read on the forward strand.
CAGTCATCACCACCGAAGCCCTCGAAGCATTCACATTTGCCATCCAAGCAGCGACCCTGGTCCTGGCAGTCATTGGGGCACTCAGGTTCAGTACAGTTGGGCCCCTTCCATCCCAGTTCACAGACACAGCTGCAGGTCTCGCTGCTCCAGTTCCCACGACCGTTACAGTAAGGCTTTGTGGATACCTCACCTGGAGGAAGGCAAGGAAGTAAAGAAAGCATTAAAAAGATAAATTAAAACAGCACATTCAGCAACACCTTCACTTATCCAAGGACACCGAGATAGAATAATCCATTTCAAAGGAAAGTGAGAATTAAATTTGACTGCAGACACTACTAATGCAAACCAGATGAATACAGCTTTTCTGTTTGGGGATAACGAATATAACTGTTTAATCTTCTGTAGCTGCAGCTCCTGATTGACAATGAAACCTAAAAGACCAAACCAGAAGTTCCTTTAAAATATATTCTTTTGCCACTCTTTATCAATAATTGATGTTCTTGACTAATGTCTTTACTGGCAGCCATTGGGTTCTGTCCATTTTAACAAATATAACAAAAAAATACAAAGGATAGAAAGTATTTAACCAATATATTATTGAAACTGCAATATAGCCAAGTGTAATATCACATTCACCGGAATGATCAAACTTGTCTATGCTATAGTGCAGTGGTCTACAAATGATATTCTCCACAAATAAGGAAACGCACACAAGTAAAAGTTACAATATTGATTTTGTCATTTCACAATCATGATATTTGTCAAAGTAAGCAGTTCTTTTTGCATCATATCATTCAGCCCTACTTGCACAGGCATGAAAGCTGAAGTTATTTATTACAGTTCATTTTTGACAGTTACATTACTATTTTGTGGCACAGCATATTTGCTACGTACTCTGGAATTATCTCAGCTTGGGCTTGAAAATGATACATTTGTGAAAGGGCTCTTCTTGTGAAATGCACAAGGAAACACTGAAATGCATTTTTAGTTTGCAATTTCATGATATGGGGAATGCAGGTATATAGGTAGGTAATATAGGTGGCAAGGTAGAACCCAGCCTTTTTAACAGGCTGGCCCAGGCTTGGAACAAGATGTCAGTGTATCTTTGTTTTCGCTCGGTCTATTTTTGTACTTTACAAATGATATCCCTCTCATTTGTTTGGTACAGATTGACTGTTTCTATAATCCAGTGCCTACAGTAAAATGCCTACCTGTAACGTGGGCTCCGCAGCAGCCTTCTCCACCACTACACTGTTCCCTCAGAGCAGACAGCTCCGACTCCAGCATCTCCAACCTGTTCAGGATATCCTTGATGTCTGGTAGCTGGTTGTCACAGCCACATGCCTGCTTGGGGATGTTGATGCGGTGAGTGAAAACAATCTGATTATCGCCATCCACCGTATGTTCCATGTGCTCCGTGTTCTGCATGTCCATGTTCTGGTGTTTGGGCTCTGTGCTGCTGGGTGAGTCGAGGTCCACAGAGCAGAGAGACGAAGACGGGACGTTGATGTTGTAGACGTGGTTGAACACTACCGGCTGATCGGGGTTGGGCAGAGTGAGGTTCTCTTGGGTTTTCTTGGGCATTAGAGTCTCTCTACGGTGGCGGATGACTTTCTTGACCAGGCCAGCAGTAGAGAGCTGAAGAAGAAGCACCGTGGTCACACAGACTAAGAGGATTCCTTTCATCCCCATGATGACACCCTAGTACTGCAGCTTCTGAGGAAGTAGCGACTGGACGGCGTAATCAAATCAAGTTATCAAATCTGGAGTAATTGGTTCAAATCCTATAAAAAACATAAAGAACAAACATAACAGAATGTGAGGTAAGTCATCTGTGACAGTTACTACGAAGAATATATCATGAAATTGCAATTTCTAATCAAAGTATTGGTGAATAAAAAGTGGCAACATCTGAATATATAAGTAAACTATAACATTAATTCTGTTTCTTTGCGTTGGTGTGCAGAAATGCCTTCTTTTGGCATATTTCTGGACATACAGAACAGCAAATACATAATGTCGGGTTCACTAAGTCTAGAGAGGCTCTGTTCATTTGGCAGTCTGCATTGACATTTTGAGTGTTATATTTGGTTGGTTCTCTTGTTTACATTTGCACTTCTGCCCATCTGCCAATTAAACCAATGTGTAAGCAATCTGCTATGTATGGTTTCAACCAGAGAACCACACAAAGTTGGGTGGACATGTCCTCAGACAGACGTGCAGTGCAGAAGTGACGATTCAACAGTGTTTTACTTCAGAACTTAAAAAAAGCCTCTAACATCAGTGGACTGGCAATAAAAGTTTGACAGGAATCAGTAAACTTTGTGGTTTAACTAGCTGACAAGTATCTGTAAACTCCTACTTTTAAAAGTAGCCTTCCAACTCTGCCATTCTCCCATATTTCAGTTAAGTATTCCCTCTTTTGGTTTGTCCTTGCAATTCAGAATTGATTCAGCAACATGGTCCCACCATTCACATACATCCACACCAGGGACCAGGGCAGTGAAATATTATAGCATCCTACTAAAAGCAATTAACCTTCTTCTGTTGCCCCTAACAAAAGAACACCTCCAACACTGTTGCTGTCTCTGACCCATTTTATCCACTGCTCTCAGTGGAAAAGACACACACTTAGCAGATGACATTGGGGCATTCTTTTCACAATTCCTCTGAGAACCAAGAGCAGCAATTACTGCAGGGGCGGCGTGTGACCTTGGGGATCGAGAGCTTTCATTTTTTTCTGACCACGTTGAGACAGGTTGCATGAAAACAGCCGGCAACACCTGCATGGAGGGGAGCCTCCTCTCCTCTCCACAGGCCGGACCACAAACCATGCTGACAGATTAATACCGGTGTATGGTTAGCCCATCTGCGGACTTCCTGTAAAACACAAAGGTCTGCACAAACTTCTCTGCAAACTCGCAGGTCAGCATTCCCGGACCGTTCTCCTGACAGCCACTGGGTTTTCTTCTACTTCTGTAACATGATTCTTATTGCTTCCACCAAATGCTTCTGAGACATGATTCTTTTAAGAGCTCTGCTGGAAAAATGTGCTGAGGTTGTGGTGTGGAAGCCAAACTTAAAACCTCATGTTTTTCTTTCACTCTCTGATCTCTGCGTCAAATGACATATACAGGTGTGTTAAAGCCCCTGCTGCATGTAAATCTGTTACTTCTAGGATAAGGTGTTGTTATGAAGAAAACTGATTTTTTTATTTATGTTAGGCTTGTATTAATTAATCAAAACCAGGGACCTTTCTGTGTGGAGTTTGCATGTTCTCCCAGTGTTTGCGGGGGTTCTCTCCGGGTACTCCAGCTTCCTCCCGCCATCCAAAGACATGCACTGATAGGTTAATTGGTCAACCTAAAATTGTCCATAGGTGTGAATATGAGAGTGACTGGTTGTTCGTCTCTATATGTCGGCCCTGAACTGACGTCTTGTCCAGGGTGTACCCCGCCTTCGCCCATAGGTAGCTGAGATAGGCTCCAGCACCCCCCATGACCCTAGTGAGGATTAAGCGGGTTCAGAAGACGAATGAATGAATGAATGAATGAATGAATGAATGAAT
>JAPQRP010000030.1:17396101-17411133 GCA_037367295.1 Apogon hyalosoma
GATTTTCTTTTTTTTTTTTTTTTTGCTTAATTCAGGCAAAAAAAATCTGCCCATGGAGCAAGTGAAAATTTTCTTTGTAAGATTCCTTAAGAATCCAGATCTACTGTCGAAAAATAAGTTCTTATGTATATCTCACTGAAAAGTTCCTCTTTAAGTGATTATGTCTTATTTTAAGTGTGATGAGATATTTTGACCAGAAATGAGAAAAATACACTTGGTAAGATTTAGATTTTTGTAGTGTTTTGGTAGCATGATTTTTCTCTCCAACCTGTTTTATTTGATTATCAATTAAAGCTGCTTTTCCTTAATTTAGAGTCGGGACCCAAAATCAGTTTAACCGCTTTTATAGGCTGCCAAGTACAAGAGTAAAACAATGTAAAAGCAACTTTGTAAATTTGGGTCCCTTCGAGACGACATTTTTCTTTTGGGTTGTTTTAGGCTTAAAGGGTTTGGGAACCACTGGATTAAACAAATTAAGTTATATTCTTTTATTTTCTATCATTGAGAGCTTAAACTGCATATACAGTCTTGACTTGGATGTTAAATATTAACTTGCTAAAGTGCCATCACTACTCAAACTAAAAGCCATTGGACTCCTATCTTCACCTTGTTTTATTTAATCTAATAAAATATCACTGATGAGGAGAAATAAAGGGTTCACACCAATACGAACATGATTACAGTCAATGAAAGGTTTATGTCAACTCTGAAAAACCAACCGTCATCATGGATTCACCGGTCTTACATTTCATTTTAACAGATTTTGGTTAACATTTTATCCATCTCAAGTTGATTACAAAGTGTACTATTTAAATATCCTTGCCCTGCTTTGGCTATTGTTGAACAGACTTGGTAACGTGTACCACCTTTGCAGATTATAATCCATAACACAGTCTTTTCTCTCTCGGCTTGTAGGCATGTTCATCTGTAAAAAAATCACTTAATGATTCATCTCCTCCCGTGCTGTACAGATGCACTGAAGGAAGGATGGAAGGAAATGGGGACTACTAAGTGTTTATTAATGATAAACTAGCTTCAGAGACTTCAGCGATCTCCTGAGGTGTAGAGTCTGCTCTATTTATTCTCTCAACCTGTCAGCCATTCGAAACAAAGAGGAAATATCTATGGAGCCCTGCTGCGCTCACTTATGGAGCCTTGCAAATGTCTCACAAACATGAATTAAATCCAAATTTACCCCAGAGCTTTTCTTTAATGATGGCAGGTCTACTTGAATTCTAATGCAGGCAAATTAATGGAGATTGAAGAAAAAGTATGCAGGATTTCTGCTACTGTGATGGATTTCTAAAAACAGAGTAAACTTAAGAAAGTGGCCTGTTGGTCAAGACAAAGAGACAACAAATGCATGCCATTAATAAGCAACACATTGAATAATGACCTTATCCCCAGCAGTGGTCCTTAACTCTGCTCATTGGTATTGCTGATTTTCTACCCCACAAGGTAATTCATCTTGTTCCAGGCATAAATCAGTCCTTGATTACATGACCGCAATGAAAACCAGCAGGAAACTCAGTCCTGAGGCCTGACATTACCTGATCCAGAGTAATGATACTGACCTTTAAGTAAAAAACAACTCTAAATACAACATCTGTTTGTATTGTTTATCATATGACTTACATATGTTTCAAGGTTAATTAATTGGATCAGTATGCTAATATTTTCATCATGTATGTACTTCCTATTGTTCCTTCATAGTTCCCTTTAATATTTGGGACTTATTACTCATTATCAAACATTAATAAAACATCTGCATTTTGGAAGTCATGGTTTACACTGTATGTGTTCAAGTGGTGCAAATAAATACCACTCCCTTAAAAACATGGTTTTGATCCTTCATTTAAAGTGGTGTTTGTGTCACTGTGTAAACATCTAATTGGTTAGGGCAGAAGGGGGTTAGGATCCAGCTGATCCTCAACACAAACAGAACTTGTTTAGCATCTTCTCACTTAATGTGCGGAACCATTATGTGCAACAGAAAATGCAACAAAACGTTTGATGTGGAGACACAAAAACCAGGTGAGAACCTTGTTTTGAGGGGTGTACAGGCTGTGAGATCTTTTATTCATGGTATTTTATCGCAAATACAGAACGTATGACATCAGACTAAGAAAGTTGTATACGAAGTCTGATATAAGTAGACTGTATGATGGTAACAGTCACTGGGTTGTCTCTATAATGTAGATGAAGACAAATAAACCCCAATATGTTGATGCAGGACCAAATGAAGGACGATTTCGCAATAATGAGCTATTGGATGGATGGATGGATGGATGGATGGATGGATGGATGGATGGATGGATGGATGGATGGATGGATGGATCTGTGATGTTGCTCATTAATTTCTAAACTGATGTTTTGTAGCTCGTATGTCAAAGCAGTTTGGTCATAGTTGTTGAAGCCAAAAGTGACCATATTAGGACAAAAGGGGTGAAGGGGAGGGAGGCTTGAAGCAGTCTGTGTGTGTTCCTGGGTGAATTAATCATATATGTTATCTTACAGACTAAACCACAGCCAAACTTCATCAAGGGTTTACTTGATAGACCCATTCTAGTGTTTGTAAAGATTGTTAATCCCAGCTACAGTGGAGCTTTCTGCCATCAAAAAAGCTTGTTTTATTAAATTAACAGAAACTAAGAAACTAGAACTCAACATGCAGGGAGGTGTCATTCTAATCTGTCAATCCAAAATCGCCACAGCAGATATCAATGCTTCTATTCAATCTCAGAATTAATTTAAGGTGATTTATTAGAGGTACTTTTCATTTTGGTGGTACAACTCACAATAGGTTCAATTACACTTTGGTCATCACTGAGCATCTTTATCGCCTGCACTGGCACTGAGCAACTTCTGGGATCGGGTCCGTACCCCGACACAAAAAGAATTACAAAATTTGACTGCTTTACAAGATATGTCACTAATATATCACGTAATTGATGGACGCATGCGCACATAGTGACTGGCAGTAAATTTGGCGTCCCAGCTTTGGAGCTTTTACGTTTGTTTTTATGGAACAAAGGACACGAGCTCCAGGGGAACGTTCGCCTCCAGAAGGACTTTAAGGACTGTTGTGTCATGGCTTTCACAGAGACATGGCTCACCGAACAGGACCACAACTCCGATCTTGCCATTGATGGCTTCAGGACCCCCTTCCGACTGAACCGTAAAACTGAAGTAATGGTTAAAATGCAGGGTGGTGGGGTCTGTCTGTATATTAATGAATGATACTGCAGCTCTGGTATTATCACAGACCTGCCCCGGGAGTTCCCTCTCCAGTTCTAGGGGGGCAAACCATCCAGGTCAAACCTCCCTAGAACTGGAAAAAAAACAAATGTCCTGCCCCCTCAAATTAAAGCTAGCGAAGTTTCAGGAGGTAGGGAAAATGTAAATGAACTTCACAACAGCAGGAGACTTAGAGGAATTACTAACACATCTTAAGTTTCACTTTCACTTTCATGCCAATTCTGCCTCCTGTACTGTATCAGATGTTGCACACAGATCGCAGATTATCTCACTGGAGGCGCCGAACTTTATATTGGGTGATTTTAATCATGTCTCACTGAGGAAGACCATAGCAAATTTCTATCAGTATGTCTCCTTCTTGTCTCAGGAAGTTTGGTGGCATCATTGGCTTGTCAACAAATGCGCGAGTATTACCGAGACAGAGATGTGAAGACAGTTGTTACCAGGGTGCGATTTGTCAAAAAGCCAAAGGGGGGAATGTTTTTTTGGTTTTTTTTAATCAGAGCTGGGGGGCGGGGGGTGTTACATAACGTCCAACTCCTGGGTTCTATTCCTCTTTTATACAGTGGATCTTACACGAAATTTCCACAACTTCTAACCTGTATCCACTGGACACACAAATCCTGGGCCCCATGAATTTGTCGTGTTTATACCCCCCCTTTACGGCGCCCCAGTGCATGGGGATGTTCACAAATTCTGAGACTGCCAACAGTTAAGTTCAGGTGAACGTTAGTGCCAGTAATGTAGGATATAGGAGGAAGAAAACTCCGTCCTAACCTGCCTGTTATTTCAGTTGGTTGGTTTTCCCACCCCAGGGATGAAATTCATTGAGCAGAAGTAGGGATGTGAAAACCAGAGGGGGGTTTGATCTCCCTCACCCCCCAACAAATCGCACCCTGGTTGTTACAGACAATATTGTTTCTTGACTTTAGGAGGAACCCTCCAGCAAAAGTTTGGTGGTGTTATTTTAAGATACATCTGCATTGGCTTCATACTGCAGCTGAGGTCCTTTCCCTTTGGTCATTACCCTTGTTCAAGTCTTTTAGTTGGGTCTGTATGTTTGTATGTTCCTGATATTTAATATATACAGTACATTTATAAAAAGGCAGGTTTATACCATATTCGATCCAGATCTGGTTCTAGGTTCTACAGTGTTTTTAACCCCACCCCCTGAAGGGGAGGCGAGGATATTGTTTTTGGTTTGGTTTTTTGTTTGTTTGTCAGCAACTTTACGCAAAAACTACTGGACTCATTTCCATGAACTTTTCAGGAAAGGTGCGAGGTGGTCCAGAGTAGATCCCATTAAAGTTTGGTGAATGTAGGTCAAAGGTCAAAGTCAAGGTCACCAAAAATGTGTTTTCGCAATGATAAGAGATAGGGCAAATCAGGTAATACATTTGCGAGGGGCGGGGTTTGTTGTGCCTGGCACCACTTGTTTTTAAAGCTTTCATGAAAGGGCACTTTATGATGTTTTTGTCATTCTCTCGAATATGATGGTAGCCATTCCTATAAAAAAAAAAAAAGAAAGAAAGAAAAGGTCGCAAGTTCACAATAACAAAGCCATTTTCCGTCCTCACATAGCAACATAAGACCACAACTTTGGAGCTGCAACCAAATCTATCGCCACATTGGAAATCATTTGCTTAAAGTCTCACAGTGAACGGCATTAATTTAAAAAGAAGCAAAAAGACTGCAGATGCTTGGAGGGTTCTATCGTGAAAGGTCAGATTCTCATGAGGTTATATAAGGTTGATATTCTCTGTAAGATATGCCAGTGCTGTATTTGCCTTTATTGAATATGCCCTGTACCAAAACCCCAAAAAAAAGTTGTGTTTTATTCTGCTTACGCTCACCCTTGTCTGACCTGGATCTCAGCAACTACGTACTCCGCACATCTGTATGCCACCAGCACTGTCAGCCCGAAACACAGCGAAAGCAGCCGGGAAGGAACAGAGAGAATAGCTGAAGGTTTCTGTGCTACTTGTTCAGGGTAATAATCACACACTGCCAAGATGCAGTCTTTGGAACAGTAGCAGGGGAATGTAATGGCTTCCATATGTATGTGTAACATGTGCTGCTGCTGTCTGAAGACACACACCACTCATCAGTCTCAGCCATGTTTTTTCTCCTCTATGTTCACACTCACAACTAATATACATTACCAGTGTGTGAGCATGTGCATGATATGTTCTGCAAATTCCTCAACTCTGTGTGTGCGTGCATGGACTTCTGCCTATGTGTGTGCATATCTATGTTGCTTACACAAGTCTGGTCTGCTGAGAGGCGAAGCTCAGTACCAGCAGCCTATAATTACAGAGGCAGCTTCAGTGTGAGAGCAGAGAGCCTGCTGGGTAATTGCCACTCAGAGCACCAGAGGAAGTATGGCTCCTTTACGTCCAGCACTTATTCAAATGGATCAACCAAGCCATTCCAGATATTGAGTAGGTTAAAAAAAAAACAAAAAAAAAAGTCATACCAGCAGCTATATGAGGCTGATTGCATCTAAGTGGGAAAAAAGTCAATCACCTTTATACTGTAAGTACTTAATAATGGATAGTTAATAAGCTGTGCAGATTCTACGAAAGGCTGCATTGTCATGACAACATCCAGAATGCATAGATGAAGACAAATACTGAGCTCAGACACATGAAAAAAAGAATATAGTGATTTCCAAAAACCATCTGCAGCCCCTCTCCCTACAGCTCTTGAGAGTCAACATTTTAGGGTCAGGTTCCAACAGTTTTTGCAACTTTCAGAGAAAAGATGATTGAGCTGTTTATCGTCTTTGTTTTAGTATAGTCTACAAAGCCATGATATCATCCACTGATTTCAGAACTGCATTTTGAATAGCGCTATTTTTTTTAACCCTGCGATATGAGAAACTACTCAGGAGGATATAATAGCTGTGTGGCACTGATGTAAATGGTCAAACTGTTTAGCTGTGTTTCCTCTGGTTGTGTCGACACAGAACACGTGTTTCAGTTTCATCCTTCTTGTAGCTGAAATAATTCCAGATAACTGACGTTGCTTTTCTTTTTGGCACCAGGTCTTTGTTTTCGGTGATTTTCTCTTGTTCGTTGCTCATTTTTCAATGTCGTTACCAGTGACTCACTCCATGTGCAGGGGCATGGTCTGCTTTGGCAAAGTGATTAAGAACAATTGTGATTGGTGGATCGATGTGCGCAGTGTGTGTCAGGTACCCAGGTTGAAAACAGATGAGAACATGTTGCGTTCATTTGCCTTTGACTATTGCGCACACGTACATCTCAATGCTGATGCTCAAACGATATATTGTGCAGCTCTAATTTTGAAGTAATTTTCGATTTGGTTGTTACCTTGTTGGCTTTTTGGGGCCAGAAGGGGTGGACCAACAGGAACCCAAGGGGTTAAAGCTAAGCTAATGCTAAGTAAAAGAGTAACTTTCATCAAGCTCTAATTTTACACTCTTGTTAATGGAGCCCACAAACCACAACTGCAGTCGAGCTATCTGTCATGAAATAAGCTTGTTTATTAAATAATGACAAAAAATATGTTAACCCATAAGGACCCAAACAGCCGCCAAAACCATCTACTGATCTAAACTGTTTTAATACCTGTTGATCGACTAATCCTATAAATACATGTAAATAATTGGAGTAAAATGCAGTTTGTCATCTTTTCATGGTCATCAGATATGACCCATTTGGATGTTCAGAGGCTCCATAGTGAACGCAGAAACACCGTCATCTTCTACAACACTGATTCACCAGTAAAACCCATAGAGTTGGATCAATGAAAGTGGATGGAGACACTTGGTTTATATTCAGTTTATGATATATTTTACTGAAAAGGTGTACTCTGTTTTTGATACAATAACCCTCAACTTTAATTTGAGGTGTTTAAGATCATCTACATGATCAGTGAATTATAAATACTAAAACACCCGATTTTCACTGAAAAAACTAAATAAAGAGGGTAATATTACAATTAATGGTGATAATTCACTTAAGAAAGGTTAAAATACAGAGAAAAATACATTTGGGAACTGGAACAAAAGTAGCACTAGATATTAATGGGTTAAACTTGAGATCCTATTAAAGGGGTAAAATTTTTAAGTTGAACCTGCCTGTAACAGCCTTTTAACTGGACTCTCTACACGAGCTGTAAGACATCTGCAGTCCATCCAGAACGCTGCTGCTCGGGTCCTGACTAGAACCAGGAAGTACGACCATATTAGTCCTGTGCTCGGGTCTGTGCACTGGCTTCCTGTCACTCAGAGAATAGACTTTAAAACAGCTCTGCTGGTCTATAAGTCAGTTCATGGTCTAGCACCAAAATACATCTGTGACATGTTGGTCCCATATGAACCATCTCGGACCCTCAGAACCCCATGGACAGGCCTTTTGCTGGTGCCCAGAGTCAGGACTAAACAGGATGAAGCTGCGTTTCAGTTCCATGAGCTAAACTGTGGAACAGTCTTCCTGATGACGTCAGACAGGCCTCTACTCTGACAGTGTTTAAGTCCAGGCTGAAAACGGCTCTGTTCAACTGTACAACAACTGAAAGGAATCTATCTGCACTCTGACCTTTTACTTTATTTTAACTGATTATAATTGATGTTTTATTGATTATGTTTTAATTGTGTGTTTTTAACTTGTCTCTTTTCTATATTTGTAAAGCACTGTGATTGCCCTGTGTATGAATTGTGCTATACAAATACATTTGCCTTTCCTTGCCTTGAACCACCAGAGGTTACAAATAAACAGATGAGACCAGAATGCATCCTAGAAAAAAAAATACAGCCACAGTATTTTTAGAGAGAAGTTTAACGAAAGTCTATGGGAGCCAAAGCTTTTTGGCACCAACCCCATTGGCCATCAGTGGTATTACAACTTTAGGATACTTTGATGCATTTGTTTTGTTTTGTTTTGTTTTGTTTTTTGTACCCCAAATACATGCAACTGATGTAATGTTTTAACTGTTGAAAGTGTGTGATATCTACAAATCCCCCCCTTAAGGCCTCATGGCCATCTGTGACAGCATGGTTTTGATTTCACCAGTGGGTGTAGTTTAAAAAACTGAGGATTAAAAAACTTCTGCACTCAAACATAACTGGTAAGAGCATCACTTCTTAGCTTCGTATGGCCAGACTAATTCTCATTCGATGGATCTCTTGGGTCATTTTTATTTTCCGAGAGGCTTTATAAAGGGCCACAAATTAAAATTCCACTGGATGGTGTTGAACGGACCAATAACCACTCAGAGGAATGATATAAAGGATATTGTGTCAATTGGTAAAGTAACCTCTGTTGCTAATTTGGGAACACGTGTTTCTTATTAGCTAAGGCTTTAAGGCAGTTGTTTGTTGGAAGGAGGTACTGTGGTGATTCAAATCCAACAGAATGATCTAAAAAAATCAGACATCTACAGCTCAAATGCCTGGTTGTCTTCAACCAGTGAACTCACATTTTAGTCAAGATTTATCATAAGCTTATTGGCTAAAATAATCCTGGTTGCACCTCAAAGGCTTATACTATACACACACACAGGAGCCTGCATTGTTTGTGCAATTTATTTGCTTTTTTCAAACTATCAAGGTCGATTATTAAGAGTTTTCACAAATGAAGGCACAGCCTAATCACATCGTCCTAAACTGACATTTTGTCACAGCATCGACAGTAGACCTGCTGATAGTTTGTTTTTCTCAGTTTTATATAATTAAGGATTCCAAAATTAAGAGTAATTAAAAACAATAGTCTGAAGAACAGCATGTGGTGACTGCTGATTTGTGATGGATCCATTCTATTTTTCTGAAGAATGAGCTGAGGTCAAAATATTTGGTACGTTTATTGAACAAATGTAGTGACTTTTGGTCATTGTATCACCAATGACATGCAATGCCATATCATTTATTACACCCCCCACCCTCCCACCCCCGAAGGAGAGGCAAGGTATATTATTTCAGTGATCCAGAATAGATGTGGTTACATTTTGGGAAAAGTAGGTCAAAGTTCAAAATTTTAATGAATTTTTTAAATCTTTTTTTCCTCGCATTTACATATTATGGGCAAAATTTCAAATGTCTATAAAAAACATCAGTTTGGTTTTAATTTATTTCAAACTTGGCATGTATATAGAGGCAACTGACATGCTGACATCACTGCACACATAGACATGATGACATCAGCTGGATCGATGCCAAAATAAGCTACAGTATGTGCGAGGGGCGGGGTTTGTTGTGCCTGGAACCAATTATTTCTTTCTTTGTTTGTTAACACTTTAGCAGCGAAACTAGTGGTTGAATTCACACCAAACTAGGTTTATAGATTGCCAGTGACCCAGAAAGATGTCATTACATTTTGGGAAAAGTAGGTCAGAGTTCAAATTTTCAATGACTTTTTAAAATCTTTTTTTTTTTTCTCCTATTTACATAAAATAGCCGAAATTTGTCTACACTGACATCAGCACACGTATCGACATGATGACGTCAGCTGGATCGATGCCAAAATAAGCTACAATATGAACAAAGGATGGGGTTTGTTGTGCCTGGCACCACTTAAAAAAAAAAAAAAAACTCAATGTAGACATGTGAAAGTAAATACGTATCACCTAAATTCCAGCGTATTCCATGACTAAACACCTGACAACTGACGAACAGTATAAAGTAAACTTATAGATCCGACTGTTGACCTTCCACTGTGACATCCTGGCCTAACAGCACATATCAGCCTGCTTCATCCGTTTACCGTGGCCTCTTCAAAGCACGCTGGACACTTAATTACAGTACGTACGCACACACATACATGCCTTGGCAAGCCTGTAAAATCTGAGCCATCCCTGAGGATCCCAGCGGTTAGCAGAGGGCTGCAGCCACATCTGACAGAGCTGACAATTTACTGCAGGTGAAGTCTTCTTTCTCACGTTTGACCAGCTCCAACCTGAAACAGTTCATTGTGACAAATTTGAGGGGCTATCGGAGGGTAGCTAGTCATAAACTAACAATGCAGTCATCTGTTATATATCTCTTAGTTGTTTTTTTTAATATTGCATCTGACTGATATAGAGCATCTCAGCTGAAATAGGTCATGTTGGCTCTGCCTCCTCTGATACTCATATTTCCTTCTGAGAATTCCCGTATGCATCTTAAAGAGGTCAACTTCTGTATAGTAGGAATGTAAATATGAAGGAATACATAGCATATATTTCAGTGTTTTCAAAGTATACTTGTAAAGCAGTGCAGAAAGTGTGAGAAAGTCTACCAGAATGGTGCATCTTTATTAATATTGATAGGAAAAATAAGTTCCATACTCGGCCTTCTCAACTTTTCTGCAGCAGAATCTACAGATGCATGTAGAAATGTAGACCAATAAACATAAAAAAATATTGCTTATATGGAGAGTTCCCATGTGGTTTTATGTTAGAAAACTTGAAACAGCCCAATTAAAAGAAGAAGAAGAAGTAGGATAAATGACGCAGACGTATCTAAGGTATCCCGGCTGTGTGCATTTAACTTTAAAAAGGCTGGAACCTGCAATTCCCATGTAATGCAATTAGTGTATCTCTCATTTATCTACACCCTTTAAATTCAACACCGTAAGTTCAACTTTAGGTAATGGTATGAAGGGAAATACAGTCACAAACAGAGCTGTGTCTAGTGAAGATATACTGTATATTATTATTTCATATTTTGCTCATTCATGCCTGATCCCAATTCACCCCTTGGCCCTGGCACTTGGCACTACCCCTTGTAACGGAGTTGCAAGGGGTAGGGGTTCAAACGTTCCCCGATGAAATGGGACAACCCTTCCAGGCCTGTTACGTCATCAGCAGTCGTCGATGCCGCTGTAAACAGACGCGATAACTTTGTTTCCGACAATTCACCATGCCGTCAGCAGCTGGTCATCTTTTTGCAGCTATCAACCGCAAACCACAGAAATGCGATCTATAACACATTGAAACCGCATTAAATGGATGATCAAATGATTAAGTTATTTACAAAGAAAATAAGTACGTTTGTGTGTTTCTTTTATCGCACTGCTGCACTTTTTAGTTGTGTTTGCCTCCATTTTGCCAATGATTCAAAAAGAATCATGGGAGATTTCTCATACTGAAAAATCTCTGTTGCAAGGCCCAAACAGCCCTCCCCCTCAGCCCTTCCCCTTCAGCTCATCGAGAATCGGGATACCCCTACCCCTTCACGTGAACATGCAAAATGGAGGGATAAGGGGGAGGGGTGTGAAATGGGATTGGGCCATAGTATCACAAATCACACATTTTAATGTAATATTTGGTATCATTTAGATGCTTTGCCATATGTATTGGCAGGAAATATTCATGAAGGGAACACAAACAAATATGGAAGCAACTGAACGTGACATAAGGAAGGATAAAATGAGGAGCTAGTTCTGTCCTCTAGAGTTTGGTTATGAAAAGTTCAACACAAACCAGAAAACAGGACTTGGCTCCACTGCAACTGACTCAAAGACTTATACCCTGTCCAACCACCCACACAAGTATCATGTCAGATAGTACAGAGTTTATGGCTTGTGATTATTTTTGTTTTCTGCTACAATTAAAGCAGCTGTTTCGGAGTATTACAGTATGTTTTAATAACAGTTGAGAAGTGTTTTCTACTCGTTTATATTCTACGTTATTATTATTTTTCTTGCTTATCACACTGTAAAAAAAAGATTTTTTAAAATGTTGATAACAAAGTGATATCTAATGTTATCGGGTAGATTTCAGATGTAGACGTTCAGAAAACAATGAAAATATATAAAGTTTTGTTAAATGTATTCTCAAGACATTTTTCCACAAAATACATTTAGTTACCAAGTCTCTGGATATTTCTAATTCTCTGAAATCTTTATGTAAATCTAATTGGATTTACGGTAGAAATTCTAGTGTATTTTTTAATCAAAAAACCAAGCAACATCATCATCATTACTATCAAACAAAGTCTCATTGAATATAGACAATTGAATGTAGCATAATCAGAGTATTATAAAATCGAATTAAATTTACTTAAGCAATTTTGCCTCATTTTATTCATTTTTCAAGAAATAAAAATTAAGAAAGTATTAAACAAAGACAAATGTAGCAGAATTGATGTTTATAAACTATTGAAATCAATGCTGTTGAAATTTGGTAAAATAACTGTCATTTTTCACATTAAATTTCACTCAGTATTCAGCATATCAGCTATTCTGACATTAATTAAAATGTAATAGATATATTATTACTTAAATGTTATAATAAAATAAAACTATATACTAAGCAAGCGTAGATCTTATGCATTTACCAAATATTAATTCTCCCAGTGTATTTATCATACACACACACACACACACATACTGGAGCACCAATGGGGGGGGGGTTAAACATGACAAATTACTGGGGCCCAGCATTTAGAGCAGGGGAGGGGGTCCAGTAGATACAGGCTAGAAGTTGTGAAAATTTCTTGTAAGATCTGTTGCATAAGAAAGGCATAGAAGTCGGGAATCAGACATTGACAGCATGTTAAGTTTCAGTTTCGTTTTCACGCTAGCGTAAGTGACCCTTATATAAATCCTCACTGGTCCATTGAAGATGCTCTTTATAAATAGCAGATTTTTTTTCTTATAGGAGACTATAGAGACTCTTCCTCTCTAGACCATGACTCCATAGGTCATGTGATCAAGCCTGTTACAAACTAGAGCTTATGTTTTGTTTTCTAGTAATATGTAAGCGTTTTATGCTGTAGCCTCCAGTCCAAAAAAAAAAAAAAAAAAAGAAATAACAGCAACTTCAAATGTTGTTTTATCTGAATTATTACGAAGACCTAGAAACCAAAGACAAATGAAACATATGTGCATGTATGGAATAAATCCCCTGACGTTACAGTTCCTCAGCCACATATGCGATGTCCTGTATTCCAGTGTGAAAGCTTCATGGGTACAGTGTATAACTATTAGAAAACACACATGTTCACGCCAGAGGAAACCCCTCCTGGGTGCTCATTTGCTCCAAGATGCAGCCACTGAGTTACAACCAGAGGCCTGAGAGCTGTGTGTGCAATAAAACAACGCACAGTGACCTCGATCTTCTCTGCTGTGGCCCTGGACCTTTCTACAATCCCAGCACAAATCTGGTCATACATCAGGATCTGTGGGTCTGTATCACAGAAAATCACGGCCTTCTGCCTTTTTTCCAGTAAGACGGGGAGTGCTCGAATACAGATTCACACAGGTTTGGCCCGAGCTTTGAGAGGATGAACGAGATCAGGTTCAGCTCTTGTATGAGGGATTTGTGAGAGACACTGATGTGAATGTAAAAGATTGAAGGCACCCAGCGGCTCACAGACTCTGTGAGCCCGTACAAACCCGGTCCCAGACTTTGTGCCCTCACCGATCACTTTAGGAAAAAAAAAAAAAATCAATATAAATCTCTTTTTGACCCGGCTTTCACTTTGGAGAAGTTATCTGTCAAGATGCCTATCACTAGGACTGCTGCTACCATCGAGCCCCTGGACAAGTCTTCAAAACCAGAACGCTGCAGCAAAATTGGGTATAGCATGAAATCAGCAGGGATTTGTTGAATCCAAATATTTTCAGGAGTTCAGTTTGGCAAACTCAGCCTGCGCTGGGGCTTTGGAGCCTCGCAACGTGATCTCACCCCACTGGGCCACAGCAACAGTTGAAAGTGTAAACTTCAACTTGTGCAAACCCCCACGGAGGCACAACACAACTTCTCCCTCAACTTCAACACATTAATGCTTCATGTGGATCTTGGCTTTCTAAACTGCTGCTCTAGATGACCAAGCTCCTACTTAAATCATCTTTTAATATTCATGGCCTCCTCTGCGTGTGTGTTCCAAGGTATACGCTTCGACAAGTGCGCATATTTCATCAAATATCATCTGCTTTTTCATCGCTGAGAGCCCAGGAGGGTTGGTATCACTGAAGCTCCTGTTGTGTGATTGACAAGCGCTCCAACTTCTGTAATCTCATTGCATGGCTGACTGACGCAATCTGCAGAGTCAAACAGAATGAGGCCTTTACATTGGCATGCTACGAGAGTCCCGAGACTGAATGGACGGAGACTAGTGGTTTTCTTGCTCTGATTTCCCCTTCTATACCATAACACAAAGAGCTCTGTGTGTGAGTATCTAGGTGGAGAAAAGAGGGACGGGAGTGATCGTAGTGTTATACAGTAGGACCGTGTCGAACCCAAACACAGACACTGTAAACACCATGACAGAGCAGATGGTGAAAGGACTTAACTCTGCACAGTACGCACTCAAATACAGGCTTTTGGGAGATTTCTGTCATGTTACAGCACTGGATTCTGAAGTTGTTGGATTTAGGGAAAGCATACTTGATGATTAGGTGCATTTGGGGATTACATAACTTCCCGACCCTGCGTAACCTACAAATCTCCTAAAAAAAAAAGGCCTTTAACTACACTAAGACATAGTGATTTCAGTGTGTGACAGGATCATGCAGATATAACTGCTAAAACTGGTGCATGTTTGAAATGAAGGTATTGATTTCAACCGGATGAAGTGGGAGGAGATCAGACACTTCAACATTCACGCAGTGATTATTAAAACTTCTGCACAGTCAGTCAATCCTTACAATGAGACGTGAGATTCAGAGTAAAACTTTAAAGGTGAGGCAGGTAAAATATTTTGCAAGCATATATTTTCATCCCTAACCTAAATCTTCTTTAAAGGAGTGAAATTCTTCATTTTCAAACATTTCCCTGTGCTCTCCATAAACTGTAAATGCTCTGCTTGGGTCTGAATTCTTCATTCA
>JAPQRP010000030.1:17411233-17430928 GCA_037367295.1 Apogon hyalosoma
TGAATCTAAAGATAGCTTTGCAGCACCTGGTGGGTTCAAATTCAAACTGTATGAACTATTAGGGTCCAAATACACAATTAAATGAACCAAAGACTAATAAAAGTGGGTTTAGAGAAATATGAACCCTTTAATTCAAGACGTTCAGTTAATAATGTATATTGTAAGTATACTATAATCAGCCGAGTCTGAGAGTTTTAGCTGCGCTGGAAAAAATCCAAATCTTACCAAGTGAATTTTTCTCATTTCTAGTCCAAATATCTCATAACACTTAAAATAAGACAGAATCACCTGAAGAGGAAGTTTACACTGAGATATAAGAACTTATTTTTAGACAACAGAATCTTATTTCAACAAATCTTACCAAGATAATTTGTTCCATTTGCAGATTTTTTTTTGTTTGAATTAAAAAAAAAAAATCTTGAATTAAGTTGTATGATTCTCTTGAAGTGGAAAAGTGGAAGGAACCATTGCCACCCACCTTTGTGCAATGGGTGCATGATTTACTTTTCTTTTTAAAGTTGGAAAAGATCAAGTTTTCTGTTCATGGACAAATTCATTTGTTTTATCAACAATGGAATCCTTTTTTCTCTGCTGTCAACAAGAGTGTCCTGCTGTCTCCTATGTCCTGTTGATGGAGAAATGTGTTGTTAGTATACATTACATTAACTCTCAATTAGCCCTGAGCATCATAAAGAGAAGTTGATAATATTATTTATTTGGTTGGTGGTGTTGTTTTTTTATTGTTGTTGTGTTTTTTGTTTTGTTGTTGTTTTTTCTTTGTTTAATAGGTCTGTCGGTTTGTTGTATAACTAGTTTTTTTGTATTGTGTCTGTGTGATTCTTCATGTCTAAGTACATGTTTATGCAAATGTATAATTCAATTAAAAAAATATTTCTTGAAATAAGATTTTAAAAATCTATTGTCTAAAAATCAGTTCTTATATCTCACTGTAAAGTTCCTCTTTAGGTGATTATGTCTTATTTTAAGTGAGATGACATATTTTGACTAGAAATGAGAAAAATACACTTGGTAAGATTTGGATTTTTTTCCAATGCGAAAATTGTTCTTTGAGCCTGTGTTAATTTTGTTGATGAATAATTTTCGTCATAGTTTTCGTCAATGACGTATTTTTTTCTGATGAAAATGAGACAATAATTAAATAAAACGTAATTCACAGGAGCAAAAAGACTGACTAAATTTAGTGACAATTTCGTCAGCGAATAAAAACTAGATAAACAGGTTGGCCAGAGACGACATCCACTCAGTAGGAGGAAGAGGCGGGATAAACTTGGGAACAAAACCCAATTTGCAGGTGGAGGCTGCACGGGTTGAGAAGAGCTTCAATAAGAGCGCAACTTTATAAGCGATGCAGTAGGCACTTACATTTACTGCTAGCAGAGTGTGTCGACAGTAAAGGTGCACATGGGAACCCAAAAGTGGCACTTGGGAGAAAGAGAAGAGCAGATATATGGGATCTAGATATTTACTCTTGATATTCAGTTCCACCAGACTCATTGTAAACTATGTGTTGCTGTTAGTGCCAGTATTATTCAGTGGTATTTACTGCTGTTGTTGTCAAGGCTTAGAAATGTGTTTTCAATTCTATGCCATCTTTCTTGATGCCAAATTCAAATCCCTGGTGGCATTATATGTGACATCCTTTGAAATGTTTTTGGCAGTTTTAGCCATTGAAGTAGTTTCAGGCAGAGGTGGTGAAAGTACTCACATTCTGTACTTAAGTAAAACTACAGCTACTTGTGTGGAGAAATACTCTTGTAAAAGTAGAAGTACTGAGCCTTTACTTAAGTAAAAGTAAAAAAGTACAACAGTAAAAAGCAAAACTGCATTTTTGTCATGAATGAAACAACGCATATTTAACCACACAAAATCATAAAAGTTTCTGTTTTCTAATTCCACAGTGAATGGTACTGACCACAGTCCTGCACCGGGTCTGGTACCCGACAGGTAACCCGCAAAAACACGCAGGGATAAAAAAAAAATACATTTATAAGAATTTCCATGGGTATGCGCACATGTAGAATTAAACAAAATTCAGGCAGGTAGCGGGCAAGGAAGAGAAAAAATAAAAGAAGATTCATGGATGAAAATAATTTGCAGGACATTTAATGATGATGATCATCTAATTTAATTTCTTTCATTTCTTCATTGATATTTTCTTCTTTTTTTTTTTTTTACTTTTCATGTTTATTGAAACCTACCTCAAAAACCAAGTGCTGTTTAGTTTTTATGTTCAAAAGTGCACTTAATCAGAGTGTTGTTCACATTTTAGTATGTTCATGTTCTTGGCACATGTTGGCAAAATTGCACAAACTATTTAAATTTAAAATGTTCTAGAAGATTCTTTGGGCTAAATAGTCTATTTTATTTTTTTCTTTTTGGTTTTGGTCTTTTTGTTTTACATAGGGAAATTGTTCGGTTGCACTGCACAATAACTTGCAAATTAGTCTCACAGATCTATGTAAAAAAATCATGATAAAATCAAGGTTGTGATTTTATTTTTTAAAAATCATGATATGATATTTTTGCCATATCACCCACCCCTAATACACCTTCCTACAACTCTCTCCTCTATGTCCAAATCAAAAGACTCAATGTAAACATATGAATCTGATGTTTTTTCATGTTGTTAAAGTACTGCCACTTTCTCAATTTCCCAGGTCAATGCACATAATACAGCGGTAGAATCTGATCAGTGACTGGTTAATACAACTGACAATCACATATTGAACAGGAGTGGATCTACAGGGGGCACATCAAAAAAGAAAAAAAATACTGATGTACTTTCTGTTTTCCTGTTGCAAATTAAGAACACTTGGGTAGTGTGTTCATGTAGGGTATGAATTATTTAGTTTAAAAAGTATTTTTGAGGATCTTTTATTGAACCTATTTACAGGTCTAGGGACAATCTCATGTACCATCTTCCTATGTAACCAGGTGAAGACCTCTTTGCCATCCCATGAAAATGTTCTAGATTTGTGTCATGGCGTAAATTTCCTACAACCTAACAAGACACAGAAGGAGTAGATGAAATAGTGAACTAAAAATGTACCAAGCAACTTTAAGGAATGGATGACTTGGCCTAAAACTTAACTAACTGCCAATCACAACATTTATTTCTGCACAGAACATTCATCGTTTTAATACATGTTTGATTAAAAATGTTTCTGGGTGCTTCTATGAAACTGGATTCATTTTGGTATCCATCACTTTTCCAGCTTTTTAGACTCAATAATAAAAGGTACATTTAGACATATTTCCCCCCAGGATGGACCTAATCATAACCTCAGATAAATGCAAAAAAATATATATATTCTTGCTCTGAGCCATCCCACAATTAATGAATTTTTAATAAAATATTGGGTCCAAAAATAGGACCAAAATTGGGACATGAAAAACTACCTAGGTGTCAGTGCATTCGATCAGAAAACATGGCAGTAAATGGTCTTGTTTAGCGCTATAAATAAAGACACTGTGTTAAATTTGATGATTCTAGTGTTTTTTTCTAATCCAGACATGTGGGTTTTTCATGAATCTCAGTCTGATTCCAGG
Source organism: Apogon hyalosoma (assembly GCA_037367295.1). Taxonomy (NCBI): domain Eukaryota; kingdom Metazoa; phylum Chordata; class Actinopteri; order Kurtiformes; family Apogonidae; genus Apogon; species Apogon hyalosoma. Next base: position 17,414,804 of record JAPQRP010000030.1, read on the forward strand.
TTTTGTATGTAACCCATCGTGTCCGCTTGCATTACATGCAGAACTTGCCGAGTTAAATGAATATAAATCACGAATGATTTTGCAACAGCGGTCATTTTTTGTGAAACAGTCTGCCTCGCATAATTAGTTCAGAATAAAAATATATTAAAAAAATAGTAGCGCATAATTTTCGTGTCCTTTTGACCGCGTTACACACAGATGTTTGTATTAAATATAATGTAAAATAATATAAAAAAAATTGTTTTATCTGAAAAATAGTTTCTCTTTTATCTCAGTAAGTATTTATTTTTAAAATAGACCCAAAGTGCTTCCAAATTTGCTTCATGACATTAGTCTACATCTGGTTTGAAATTTTAGCCCCATGTCCTGTTTTTAGGACCGGTTTCATAGAAGAACCCTTCTATAATTCTAGTGAACAATGACAACAGTGCTGCTGGTGTAGTGGTGTCATGTGGGGTTCCCATATCAGTGACCTGGGTTCCATTCCCAAGTGGTGCCTACATGTTTACTCACGGAGGGACTAATAAACAATTATCTTAATTTTTTGCTGAACAAGTCACTTTTTCTTGACCTTTGATATTGTATCCCTTGAATAAACTCTGAACTTTCATGAATATGCAGTACAGAGGAAAATATATAAACCTATGTGCTTAAGATGTGTTACAACCTGTAAGACTGTTAATGTGCATTAGATGTTTATTATGTAAGTAAATAATTTAAAGTAAAATATAGCTGAACACCATCCTGTGGTATCAGTTTTTCATTCTCAGACGCACTCACTCAGAAACTTCAGAGTTAAACGTCTAACATACATTCAACAGTAACATTTAGTTGAAGCCCTGTTTCTTTTCAATATCCTTTGATCTACATTTTGGTCTCCACCATCTCCTAAGGGAAATGGTAACCTTTACCTGCTAAATCCTTCAGTGGATAATTCTCACCTTTGTCATTGTAAACAGCCACCTTAATACTTCCTCATCATGTTCATCATCATTATGTACAATCTAAAAAATATATCAATAATTTAAAGTAAAGTAAATCATGATCTTCATCTTCAAAGTCTGAGCATCAGCTTCAGTTACAGCAACTCATGCTTGTTGTTTAACCCATAAAAACCCAAACATCCACCGCTGACCAAAAGCATCTACTGATCGAAACTGTTTAATGCCTGTTGAGCCATTAATCCTATCAATTCACGTAAAATACAGTTTGTCATCTTTTCATGGTCATCAGATATGACCCATTTGGACTTTCAGAGGCTCCGTAGTTACCGTGGAAACACCGTCATCCTCTACAACGCTGATTCACCAGTAAAACCCTTGGAGTTGGATCAATGACAGTGGATGGACACACTGGGTTTATGGTCAGTTAATGAGAGATTTTGCAGTAAAAGGCACTTTTTCTTCAGTTTTTTTTTTCCTGTTTCTGATAAAATAACCCTCAACTTTAATCTAAGCTTTTATGAACATCTATATGATCAGTGAATTAAATACAGGAAAATACTGATTTACACTGAAAAAAAACAAAACACAAAATGCAGAGTATTATAGTACAAAAGTAACACTGGGTCTTTATGGTTTAACAAAGCTCACAGCTGACTGCATAGTTCAACATCCACCAGCAGGGGCGCCGCTACCCACTATGGGCCCCATGAAAGGGCAATCGTTGTGGACCCTACAGAAATTCCCTATCTTCTCAATCTGTTGGACCGGGTGTGGGTGTGTGTGTGTGTCTGTGTCAACGATAACATGAAAACGAAACCAAAAGTTAACATGCTTTCAACGTTCGCCTCCCGACTTCTATACCTCCCTTACACGAAATTTTCACAACTTCGAACCTGTGTCCAGTGGACCCCCTCCACTACTCTATGGGCCCCCCACAAATACTGGGCCCGATGAATTTGTCATGTCTACCCCCCCTTATCGGCACCCCAGTCCACCAGACATGAAGCAACAATAACGTTCATTTGACGTCCTGTTTATCACCAGTATCCTTTAGCTCCATTTTGGTCTCCACCGACCCCAAATGGAAAAAGGCGTCTTCCTTTATCTGCTAAATCCCCCACTTGATAATTCTATGCTTTGTCATTGTAGACAGCCCACTTTACTATCATACTCATAAAATATGTGGATCAGTTGTTAAAATAGAAAATATTGATTGCGCAGCTTCCAACCACTCAAGGATCAGCTCTAAAGACAGGACTACAATGAGTCCCTGCGTTCCTCCGCAGCAGTTTGATAAAAGAAGAATCTAAGCCAGGGTAATGTGACTTGTGAGCACTGAACCATAGCCTGATTGAGGGCCTCCCTACAGCTAAGTGGAGGCCCTTCTTCTAGGGTCCCATCCTCCATGATGACATGTCAACCGGAGCCTGGATGGATCGCCTAACGTCTTCTCAATATCATAAGAAAAACAACCATGAGACCGGATCATCTATTCACAGCCCAGACCTCAAACAATCCCCCTCATCGGAAAAACATTTATAAGAGTGAACAATCCAAACAGTGGCAGAGACGCTGAAATATCATCCTACGCTGTGTTTCCTTTTTCTTTACTTGCCTACTCATCTTTTCCTTCATCATATACAGACAGAGAGAGGAGTGATGGGAGGAATAGTCTTACCTCCTCCCCCTTTTCAGACACATTTATACCAGAGGAGCTCCCTCTGGACTGGCTGCATTATACCGCCGATCTGATCTCCGAGTATTTGCGGACTCGTAAAGCTCTTGGATCCTTTAAGCCATTATTGTCTCTGTGTTGTTGTTTTTTTTTACCAATACCCAAGTGAAACCAAACAAATTGCATAACTGCGGCTTGTTTTTCTGCTTTCTGTCTGGTCAAATCAACTTTTAAATGCCATTCCAACGAATAAAATAACATATTAATACTTATATTAGCAACAGAGCCTATGTAATATAATCTATCCAGGGTATAAAGTATACAGACATGTATATATGGGATAAAAAGCAGGGATCCATCTTAAAGCTGCAAGTCTTGGCCAAGGATTAGAATAAGTCTTGGCAGAGGTTCCATCTAAGGGTTATTAAATATTCACGCAAGGCTGCAGTGGAAGTTATAAGCAAAAACACTTTGCAGCTTTACAACAATGCTTTACAATGTTATTTCTTGTATAACTGTTTCGAGATGTAACCAATGCCAACGTAAGCTACCAGCAGAAGAAACAAATGCTCAGAGGAACAACTCTCCCCCTATTCTATTCATGACAGAAACATTTTAAACACCATTATGCAGGCTTTTTTTTTCTTATTTATTTTTTAGTGCATCTTTATCATCTGCAGTGCATTATTAGGTGCAAATTAGACGAAAGCGAATGGTATTGTCCAAACAGTGCTAGCACATTCAGCTCTCAGTTAAAACCAAGAGGCTCAACGATGAAGCCCAGACCAAAAAGCATCTACTGATCCAAATGTTTCCTAACTTTGGACACATTAATCCTATCAATATGTTAATAATTCAGGTAAAATACAGTTTCTCAGTGGTTCATCGTCATCAGATATGATTGACTGACTGATTTTTTTTTTTTAATTTTATTTCGAATATAACATTAAAAAACCAAAACAAGAAAACTTTATATAAAAAGAAAACATATTCAAAAAGGATGAAGTTTAACTTGTAAACCCCCGCCCCCTTACCCCATCCTTCTACCTACCTTAAATTCATGTCAGATCCCATAAGTAACTCAGCAAATCCTACACATATCAGATGAAATTCTGATTAAGCACGAACACAAAAATGTTATACATGTCAAAAAGAGACTCTGTCCATTTTGCAACAGCGTTACACATCAAAATAAACTGTCCCTTTCTCAGCAGTAATACACAAAAATAAACGCTGTCCCTTTCACAGCAATATTATACATATCAAAAATAAACTTTAGTCATATTTTCTTAACATTTTGGTTTTGATTATTTTTTTATATGCTTTATTTGATTTAATTTGATTCTATTTATTTGATATGAACCGTTTGGACGTTCAGTGGCATCATAGTGAACCCCCCCCCTCCTGCCCCCATCGAACTGTGTCCTGCACTGAGCTGCACTCTCTAGCTTCTCTGGGACTGTGATCCCTTTGCACATTACTACCTTATTGCACACATGATTGCATCCTAACAGCACATACTGTTTGCACTGTTACTGCACTGGTCTGTACATACTGTACTTTACATTTCTTTCTATATACATTGTACATAGTCTTGATACACTAATTCTTTAATGTTTCTCGTATTGATGTACCTATTCTTGAGTGTTTTTGATTTTATATTTTCTCTTTTTAATTGTATCCAGCTGAGAACTACCTCTAAGAAAAATTTTGTCTTGTGCACATAATGACAATAAACATTCTTGAGTCTAGAATCTTGAATGGAAACACTGTCATCTTCTGCAACATCGATTCACCAATAAAACCCATGTAGTTTGACAAATGACAGTGGTTGTAGATGCTTCTGTTTATGTTCAGTTAACACAGTGGTTCCCAACCTTATTTGGCTCATGACCCCATTTTAACATCACAAATTTCTGGCCACCCCAGACATTCAAAACACAGACATTTTTCTCTTGGAGATGTCTTTGCGGGGCCTGTTCGGTCCGGTTCAGTCCGGTTTTCTGACTGCGACTGTGTCCAGGCAGGTTGAAGCATAGTAACGCTATCCTGCATTTTATTTTAACTTGATTTTCATTAAGAAAAGTGTGTGGTGTTTTAAATATAATGAAATATATATTGGATCATTAAAAAATATTTTTTAATGTTTTTTTTTTTTTTTTTATCACTAACTAGAAATTTCAGGTGACCCCATTTGAATCCCAGGCAACCCCATGTGGGGTCACGACCCTAAGGTTGAAAAACACTGAGTTAACGCCACATTCAAAAGGCGCCACTGGTGTTGTGGTATCATGCAAGATTCCCATTCTTGTGACCTGGGTTTAACTCCCGGGCGGTGCAGGTACTTCTTGCAAATATCCTTTTTGTGGGACTAATAATGGATTGTCTTATTCTATATTTTGCCAAAGACGGTATTTTTTCTTCACTTTTGATATTATAACCTTTGAATAAATATGAGCTTTATGATGCAAGAAGGGAATGACAATACATAATAAACTGTGATAAATCAGAAAAAATCATTTAGGAGTTGCCACAAAAATAGTTCTAGGTCTTTAAGGGTTAAGTGTCCACTGGGGAATGGCTTCAAAACTGAGTAAAACCCTATAAGACATAGAAATAAGCTAGTTTACAGAAAATGGTTTTGTTTTGTATAGTTAACTTCACTCCATGACAACGATACAGGGGTTGAATTATCATCTAATTCCCATTCACTGCTCTTGTTTATTGAACATAATTTATTTTTCTCCCTGACAGGCAGGTCTTACATGGATTTATTCAAGGAATTACACTTACAAAACTGTCAAAGGATTCTGTCACGTGTCAAGTTTATCAGTATTTAATTACAAGCGTTAGGCTTTTTAGAGTAGCATAGCTCCATTAGCTGATATTAGCATTCATTTATATTAAATTATATGGTCTGTCAGCCATCCATCAGTACAGAAAGTTGACTTATAAGAAAGCGGAAAATGTCTGGTGTCCAGCTGTTAAAATTGACATTTGTTTCATGTACTATGCAAAGTCTTCAGCTCAGGCTCAGCACCTTAGAGATTTGGGCACCACTGAAGCTAAATACAACAGAAAATCAATGTAGACAGCGTCACAAAATAAAATGTCTACCAGATCTAATGGATGCAGTTATTCCCAAATGGACATCTTTATCACGTTTTTTGGACATTATCTATTTAGTGTCTGCTCTGGCTTTCCAAAACTTTTATGCACAGAGTAGGAGTAGATATGATAAAGTGAAGTAACATTATGTTTTTTATTGAAAATGTTTACACTTTCATGCCCTACCCATGCTCCTAAGTGTTTCACAAACTCAAAATGCTTTGATTTGTCCCATTATCTTTCACCTGTTAGTGATCTTGACATATTCTGAATAGCATCTAGTTAGTTGAACTATGTTTTGTCCTACCTGGCTTTCACATGGGTTTTCGATGAAATACATTTCTTAAAGCCTTTTGGCTCCAGTGTTTTGATCAGTGTTTCCAAATTGATTAATACATTGTTTATATTTTTTTGACAATATCTATTTCAGTTTCACCCAAAAATGTATTTACATTGAAGTTGCTCTCACCTCTTATTCCACTACTTGTACAATTTTAAGTATTTCACTATAGATAAAAAGTACACAGCTGCAATGGAAAATGCCAGAGAAACAATAAAAGACTGTATAACGTCATAACAGTTCCTTCCTTGAAGTTTATTTTATAATGGTAGTATTTGTCTTATTCCACTTTACTAGTCCTTGGATGGACAAGTTCTGTGAGGCCAGTCTAATGTTTTATAAGATACAAGATATTAGATGTTTTAGCTGTGTTTTACTGACCAACTGAGCAAAACAGCTGTAAAAACACAAGCAATGGAATGTCCTTAAAAGCTTAAAGATAAGGCATTTAAATCTTTAAAAGAAATTATTTTCATATCTTTTCAGTCTAAAATGCATAAACTGTCAGGAGTCAAGGCTAAAAGATCTTTCCTGAAAGCAGGTCAGTAGACCTCGATGCATATTTTACACAGTAGTAAACCTCTATTTCAACAATTCTACAGGTTCCCTCTCAAGATTTTCCAACTCGTTGCCACCTTCAGGGTTCATGATGAAAGAGTGTTCATATTCTACTTCTAAATTACACGCGTAGACACCCATAACTGTCTTTAAAATTGATACTCTGGCAGAAACGGGAGATGTATTACAAGCAAATGATCAGTAACAGCTCCTTAAGGCATAATCATTACACAGTATGACACACTCTGAGTCTATAAACACATGATCATTAAAGAGGTCAGTGTGACAGCTGCTGTAAATTACAATCACTCCAACAACCTGATGATACACTATAGGTATGCAGACATCTACTCCTACCTCCTACAAAGATTACATCATCACACATTTAATCCACTACACGACCACATGGATATAAACTTGTGGTTGCTCCGCGTTCTGCCAAATCTACTTTATAAGAGCATCCCTCCGCGCGTCCAAATTGGACTTGATGATGACATCGGAAGATTTAGTGGCAGCTTTAGACTTGAACTCTCTGAAAATATGAGTCATCTAGCTGCAGAACAGACACATCTGCATGTAGTCTGATGACTACTGTCCATATCAAAGCCAGGGTTGAGCTCAGTTGCTAAGTTTAGATAATAAAATATACAGTTTTCAATAGCCGCCCGCCAAGTGTTGCGATGATGCTGATGTGGGCGGATTCACAGACACTGAAACCACGTCTGAATCCAGCAGAGAGTAGTCTAAATCTTTGACCTGTCACACCAATTAAAAGTAGTCCTTGAGGATAATGACCTCATCAGTGGAGTTTGCCAGCAGCCAGGAGCAGTCTTGACCACTTTGTTAGCGAACCAACCCGACAAAATCCTATTTGGCCTCCGGAACAGGCCAGACACTGATTACTTCTTGGAGTGCACCACTTTCCCCAACATTAGTGCTGATGGCAATGCAACAGTGGGAGGAATGACACTCAGCAGCAGGCAGGCAGGCAGGTCGCACTGACACCGGCATGGCAGCGTACCATCTGACCTTCTGCACATCATCACTTGGCCATTAACCAGGTGGAGGGAAGGGGGAGGGGTTTAACAGCCACTTAGTGAGAGTGCATCATGCTATGTAAACACATTTATCCTGTGATGTATGGAGTGTGGACATGCTTAAATCTACTTCGCTGGTGGTTTACCGGTATTGGTGGCAAAGTGCATCAACACTCGAATATCGTAGAGTCTCATCACTGTCTAATAAATCAGCAGAAAAACATCCCACGCTGTTGGGATTTAAGCTCCACAAATGATCCGCTGGCATGCTTTCTGGAACATGCCTTTGGGTTTACTTAGCAAAGTTGCACCCTAAATAGGCTCTGCTGAAAAGACATATCTTCTAATGTGAACAGTAAACATATCTGTTTATAAGTGTGTAGCCCAGCAGCCTGGCAGAGTGATAGGAGATCCATTCTACAGAGATGGCAGCCTGAATAATGCAGGCGTTTGTTCTGTTTGAATGAAAAGGAGTTGGCAGCAGGGCAACTCTGCTGGCAGATGATCCGGTGGCAGAGTGCCGCCCTCTCTCATGGAGAGCAGAGAGGGTAGAAAAAACAGAGGTCTCAACAGAATCCGCCTTCACATCATTTCCAGGCGAGAGAGAGAAGGAGAAAAAAAAAAAATCACACATTCCATCAGTCTTTAGGTTGCGAAGTTTGTAGCTGATAGCTGAAAATAATCTTACAAAGATGGATTTGAGCTCAGAGGAGGTCACGCCGTGGTGTAGCTACCTGTTACGATCTGACATCAGCCCCCCTGGAGAGCTTGTGCCCATGGAAACGGGAGCCTGAGAAAAGCGCTGTGCAAGGTGCATTTTCGTACCCTTCTTTTCCCCCTTTTGCTACCATTAATTGGTTGCCAACAGCACTTGACTGTAGCGAGTTGAAGCCTCCCTCTCGGCAGGTCTTTAGCCCAGTCCAGAGAAAGCCCGGGGCCAGATGAGCATGAGGGTTTTTGCCAGATCCCAGCGCCAAGCCGCCAGGGAGCCGGATCGTTTGCATTGAGTGTGATTAGATAGCCGTTATGTGTCACACAAGCTCGAGCTAAGCCTGGGTGTACTCTTTCTTTAGAGTTCTGTACAGAGCGTTGTGTTTTGGAGGAAATTATTTCTTCCGTTGGTTTCAGACCAGAGATGGCAAGGTGGGGAAGATCATCAGCTTCCTTCTAACTAGGTCACTGTGTTATTCAAGTCCAGCAGGAGACTGGAGGCAACAGAAGGCTGAATGTTTAAACACCCCCTCACCCACTGCTGGAGATCTTGTTAAAAAAAGATACCACGGAAAACTAAGAGGGGAAAAATGACACAATTTCACTTCTTGAACAAACACATTTAACTCACAATGTAACATGGCTTGTTGTAGAACTTTCCCATTTTACCTGAGTGCAGTTTGGTTTGTATCTTTGGGCCAGTTTAAAGAATAATAACTGCTGTCCAGAGGCGGAAGAAGTTTTTCAGATGTTTAACTTTAGCAAAAAAACAAAACAAAACAATAAACAGTGAAAAAACTCCACCATGAGTAACTTCTGCAGTCTAACCTTGCATTTAAAGTATGTATTATCAATAAAACATACTTAGTGTCAAGGTTTAATAGATTAATTATGTTCATTTTTGTTGTTTTCTTGTATTAGATTAGCAGTTCTTCTTTTCAGCGAGGTAAAACACTCACCCTTACTAACTTCAGTCAAGGTTTAATGTTTCATATGGCATTTTCAGTTTTGATACTGCTGTTGCAGTAATATTTATCTTAACCTTAATACTGGGGTGGTGCTAGCAAATGAAAGCTAAATGATGTGGACCCTTTATAAAATTCAGTATCTTATCGATTTGTTGGGGGAGGGGTGTCCATAACTACCGTAACTAATACTGCTGTGAAGCGAAAGTGAAACTTAGCATTCTCTCAACATCCAACTCCCAGCTTCTATGCTTCTATTATACAGCACACCTTACGTGACATTTTCACAACTTCTAACCTGTATCCACTGGGCCCCCTCCACTACTCTACGGGCCCCCCAGAAATGCTGGGCCCCATGAATTTGTCATCACTCTCACACCTATGGGAAATTTAGATTAACCAGTTAACCTATCAGTGCATGTCGTTGGATGGTGGGAGGAAGCCGAAGTACCCGGAGAAAACCCACGCAAACACGGGGAGAACATGCAAACTCCACACAGACTGGTGTTGGAATCGAACCCAGGACCTTCTTACTGTGAGGCATGAGTGATATCCACTGCACCACCGTGTCATTTGAAAATTAAAAATTCTAAATTAAGCCCCTTTATCTGTTTGGAGTTTAATCCTCAATGATGTATCATATCTAAAAGACAAGTTTTTTGCATGAAAAGAGCGGTTTCTCAACTAATAAAGGAACAATTCATCTTTCTGTTTGCCAGTGGACTTAAGTGGTTGTCATTGGACGGGAGGGAAGCTGTCTGACAAATATAGTGAAGTAAAGTGCAAGCAACTCACTTTTGCTCATAGTAAAGTAGGTAAAAGCTACTGTCACTTTCACCGTTATATAATCTTTAAACAGAAGCGCCATTCAGGCTTTCTTTAGGTATTTGAGGAATGTGAGTTTTATAACTGTTTAAAGTTAGGATTTTGTCTGACACACTGCAGTCAGGCTGAGGATCATTTTACAGAATGTACCCGATTGGTGCCATGTGAACCGATGAGGCCAAATCATTAGTCTTAGCGGTTGTCGACATGCCAGTCAAGACGTTCCCATTTTTCACACCTCTTCAGAAAGAGCCGACTCAACTCTGTACAGCCTCAGTCAGCCGCTGCCACTCAGAGGTGTCAGGGGCACTGAAAAGAAGCGCCGGATTGCCTGTAATAAGGTCCCTCTCAAGTTAAACGTTGGCAGTCTCAACGACTTCTGCAGTGATCGTCTTACACCGCAGTAGCTTGAGGTTAGAATGAGAGACTGCATCTGAAAATGCGAGCACCTGCAGAGCCATTAAACTTTCAAATTGATTCTGAAGCACATGGACGGTGAAAAGATGTTCTCTACTTTGCTACTGGCTTTACTTTATGTGCTAGATTTTATCCTATATTGCATTCTTCAACTTTTTTTCGAACAAAATATACTTAAAAAGCTTCAACTGTTAGAGGAAATATCTTTTAGTTCCATTCACTGTGCATTTCTATTCCATTTCCGATATTTAAAGTGTGATATGTCAGGAGCAGTTTGACAGAATGTTGCACAATTAGGCTCAAACATTCACTTGGATTTAAGGAAGAATGAAAAAGAGTCTGGTGGGCAAAGGTCAATGTCCCTGTGACCTCATGTCTGTCCATTTTTATGGGTGCAATGTCTCAGGAAGTTCTCAGGGTTTTTTCTTCAATGTGGCACAAATTTACAGTTGGACTCAAGGATGTTCTCATTATATTTTGGTGGTCAAAGATCAAAAGTCAAAGGTCACTGTAATCTCAAAAACACACATTTTTGACCACTGCTGCAGGAACCGAAGGAACTGCATTAACATATTATGATAAAAGACAAATGGCGGCATCTGAACGTTTTATTATTTACTCGTGCCTGGGCCGTGCTAACAGATGTTATCCTCTTCTGCTTTTTAACACAGTTCTGTCCACATGACTGTATTTTACAAAACATCTCTACCCATAAGCCAAGATAACTACAACACACATACAAATACAGGTTCAAAATCATCACTTTACATCAGATTTTTGTTGAATAAAGTCTAAAATATTCTCAGTTTTGTAGTGTTTTGACGATATGACTATTCTGTAACAAAACGTCTGTGGTTTTGAACTCAAGTCTTGTTGGTCATCATTCTAGCAAAAAACGATCCTACTTTAGAGATGTTTTAACTAGATAATTTAAGTGTTCCAAATGCTCAGACAAACTAGAGTTTGTGTTTTCCAACCTGTGGACACCATGGATAATAGTGGACGTAGCAGACGCAGAAGCTTTAATCTGTCATGAAGGTGAAGCAGCAACAAGTTCAGTTGTAAACTTGCGTTACCTGAAGTGTTGGTTTGAATTGCGAAAGTGGATTCTGTACATGATGGAGATTTGTCCATTTGACGTAGTTGTTCTTAGTTTGTTTTCACCTGATTTTGGGACTGTTTAACTTTTAAAAAAAAATCACACCCTTTTACATGGAATTGAATGTATCAATACCTGAGTTTCTTTTTAAATCATCTATTCAGGGTGCAATTTGTCAAAAAAAAAAACAGAGGGGGGATGTTTGTTTTTTGTTATTTTTGTCAGAGCAGTGTGTGTGTGTGTGTGTGTGTGTGGTGGGGTAGTTACATACGTGGGGTGTGGTCGATAACTAACGTGATCAAAGCTGACGTGAAACAAAAGTGTGACTTTACATACTTTCATCGTCTTTAAATAAAGTAGATATTTTTATTGTTATTTCAACTGTTCTCATGTCCTGATGGTGAATTTGCACATGAATCAGCTCATAAATGCATCATACATTCGTTTTAGGTGTGCAATTGGAGCTAATATTTTGTGCTCAGTAAGTTTTCTCGAATTGCTTTTTAATTGTATGCATCAAACTTTATTAGATCTTTGTGTATTCTCTTAAAACATTAGTGGATTGAACCCACTTTTGAGAAGTAACAGGATTGTAAAGTAATTAAAGAACAGTCCCATTAAAAAATGATCATTGAAAGTGAAGTCAGATCCCACATGGTATGAATTAATGAACAATGTGGCAGAATAATATTATTACAACTACAATCATCTGACTCTTCCAGTTTAGCACCACACACTGATCACAGCTGATTTAATGGAAAGTATAACACAACATACCCATTCTTTCTAAAAACACAACCTTAGCTAATGCTTTGTTGCAAAAGAACCTTCCCCAAGGCTGCCATCCCCCAAAAGTGAAGCACAGCCTGGAGGCATTCAAAGGTAATACGGGTGGGTGGTGGTGGTGGTGGTGGGGGGGTCTCCAGTCAAATAGCTGTGAGGGTCTGGTGCTGCCGAGCGACGAGGGCTTCCTCCGCCTGCAGCGCTCTCCCCAGCTTTGTTCTTCCCGTTATCTTCGGCGACAGATAATCCTGACTGTGCTGCATAGATCACAGCTGCTTCGCCAGAAATCAACCAGCAGCTCCTCACGCATTTTAAACTCATTACATATTCAAAAGGGAACTAAATCTCCTGCATATCTGCTCGCTGGAGGGGTGTGAGCGTGTGTGTTTTGCGCGCATGTTGTGCACACATCGGCTTTGCTAACAGCATTTTTCACCCCCCATTTAACCTTCCCCTTTCATCCTTCCCCTTCTTCACATCCACTCATGCTCAAAGACTCGGAGAGCGGTTTGGCTGGGTACTTTACTTTGCGCATTCTTTGACGCGCTAAAGTGGGAGCTGTTGACACACACCTACGGACGTGTCTAGATAAATGCAGGGCTGCGTGGGTGTGGATGGTACTCAGGGTCATGGACGTGGCCACAGAAAAGACAGGGTCATGTCTGAGTACGAACAGAACGAGCGACGGAGGTAACTGATCTCACAGAGGTCAGAGGTGAGACTGACAAACCTGCGGTATTAAGTATCGTCTCGTTTTGAAGCGAATCTTGTAAACATGAAATGAAAAATAGAGTTAGATCTGTTATGTATTCGACTCAGATGATTAGGTGGCAGGGTTTTCACTCGATTTTTTGGACGCCTCAGGCCACGTCCACATGAAACCGCAGCTTTTCCGACCCAATCTTTTTCTTTGTTGTTTTCAAAAAGAGTGCTCCGTAAACATAGAGTCGTTTCAGGAAATATCTGTGTCCATACGAAACCATTGAAAACGACGTAGTACAAATGCCAGGCTTGTGAGTGGCACTGTAATCCGCTCACAAAAAACGGAGAAGATGTGGAGCATGCACATAAAGCTTGCTCGCTGTATAAAACCAGATGAACAATAACAACAACATGGCGAACACAACTGCGAGCATATTATTAGCTGTGGTTGTTTGTTGCTCATTGTAATGAAAGAGTGGCCGAAGATTTGGATTCAATATTTCCAATAAGCTCAACAGCTGTTGTAGCACGAGCACTACTCTGTAATCTGTTGTTGTTGTAAAGTGGCGTCTTGCGTCTTGGGGTGAAAGTTTAGAGAGTTGGGACTATGACATCATTACATCATTGTTTTAGAAAAGTTGCAGTTTGGTCGTACAGATGAAGACACGAAAACTGAAATGTATCCACTCTGGAATCCGGTTGTGGTTTCAGTGACTGTGACGAAAGCCCTGTCTGATACAAAACTTTTGCAGATACGACTGAAAGTGTCTTCGTATGGACAGGGCCTTAGCACACTTTCATACAGCGTACCCGAGTCTGTACCGTACTTGGATACGTTTACACCTTTCCCGCACATGTTGCGTTCACGAGCGCGTACCATGGCACGTGACTGTGCACGAATGGGAGGAAACAGTAGGCGGCGGTGTGGAAGGAATTCTGTCGCTATCCTCCAAACAAGGAGGTCAAGAAGAAGACAAACCCTTACGTCATCAGCCGAGTGACTGTTCTGTTCACATGCAATACTTTTCTATCTGTTAGCCTGTTTGAGGCAAAGAGAAGAAGAGCGGCCTTCGTTGTCCCTGATATATCACAGAGTGGTTCGGTCGATAAGGCGAGCCCGTGCTGCGTGGATCTGAGGCTTTTTCAGGAAACAACAGGAGCGCCGTCTATGGTCTCGTGGTGATTAACTCACTTCTGTCGTCAGAATGGTGATTTGGTCACTTCCGGACTCAGATCGCATTCACACGGCATCGCACCATGCTGGAGTACTGACAGTCCGGACCCAGGACCACCTTCTCAGCTGGACTCGGGAACGGTACTGGAGCACGGAACGGTTGCATTCACGTGGACAAAATTAAGCGGGCTTTGGGGTCCAGCGTACACAGATACGGACTCGACTGCTGTGATGGCTTCTTATTGTATTTTGGAGATTTAGAAAAGAGGAGTATCAAAATGTTATCGCTGATGACATTAACACATTGTTCCACATCATAGAGCTGCTTTAACAAAGCTCATTTCTACTAGAGAAAAATCCATCCACTGGTGGCTTTTTTAACCACCATGATGAAAATTCTGCAGATTCATGCATGATTTAATAAATGGCTTTTAGTGACTCTGACTCCTCTTAACTCCCATTCAGTATTACAGACTTGAACTAATAAGGAAGCCGGACAGTCTTGTGCTTTAACGCTGAAAAACCACTCATGATTTGGACTAATATAATATATTTTCTCTCTGGAGTGGGAATCAAACTGAAGCCGTTTATACGGACTTTTCTGGTTACTTTTGTTTTGTTTTGTTTTTTTAGTTTAAGCACTATGCAAAAATATGCAAAACAGGGCTCCACCCTTTATGATGGTAAAGAAAACTTCATTGATCAAAAAAACAAGCAACAGAATCATTCCCATGCAAATGCTCCAACACCGGATAACAACAACACAATGTCTGGAGGAAAAACATCTGATCTTGACTAAATCAGACTGATTCCCAATCTCAAATCAGAATTTATTCAGCATGTCACAATTTTTTCTGGTCAATATCTTTATTGAGTTTTTCATATAACACAAAATAAAAATAAAGAAAAGAATAAATACAAATATAACGCAAGAGGCTGGAGAGGCATGAATGGAAGGTTATGCCATGTGTAACAAAAATAAAATACTGTTTCTGTTCCTTCACATATAAAACAGCCAAATGTACCGACACAAACCAGCATAGACAAGCACATATACAAACAATGCTGTCTTAGACAAAAACAACCATAACAACAAAGACAGCAGGGGATGGGGCCAAATAATACATAAACAAAAGAATCATATAATACATATAAATGAGAGTGGGGGAATTCACCCAAAGGCAGTATCCAATTTTAGTATGGCACAATTTTGACTTATATGAACATGTAAAACAAATAAATTAATTAATTAATAAAAACAAATACTAATTTTCCAATTTTGCACCGACTCCTTTTATTGTATATTCACGATCTGAAGATAATTTGCCAAGGTTTACTTATAGATAAATGTCCGAGCCCGTCAGCCTGGATCAGAATTGTTCCAAAATGTCTCAGACTGTTTCGTGTTCTTTTCTTCATGTTGTGACACTTTCCCACTATAGAACCAACATTAATCACCATCATGTTTGTGTTGAAGCCCCCGTTACCTGGTTTCCATTTCACAAATATCTGGATGAAATTATTCTTAATCACTCACATCAGCCAAACTGAGGTGAAAACATCACAGTGCAAGTGGAGGAAATACACTCTGAGTAACATTCTGCCTCTCATCCATTCATATGCTTTTTTTTTTTAAACATGTCCTCAACCTGGTCATCATAACTTGGAGCTCTACGTTTGACCAGAAAATGTTGCACCACTTGCACAAATTAACATTTGTGCAAGTGGTGCAACATTTTCTAGCAAGCGGTGAATTCTAAAGAGTTAAGCGGTGAGGGGAATATTGG
>JAPQRP010000030.1:17446221-17460207 GCA_037367295.1 Apogon hyalosoma
AACAGATTTCAAGTAATAGAATCTACAATGTGGCCAAGAATGTTCTTTTAGATTTTAAAGTCAAACCTAATGATTTTGCTGTTTTTTCCAACTTGATATTCAAATGAGTTCGGGTCAAAGGTCATGTTTGGTCATTATATGGAGCTGGATACGTATTAAAGGCACTATTTTAGTATTATATACATGAATGATATAGAAGTGGATCAAATCGCATAAGAGCTTTTAATGTGATTTTTAGGAAATATTGCTGATGCAAGGTGATGTCAAATGGGGATGAGTTCAGCATGTGGAGGTTTAGATAGTTGGAGAAGATCAATATATTACATCATAAGATGGATCCTTCTAGGAATCAAAACTTCAACTATTTGTGAGTAAGTCTATGAAAGTGGGACCGGTAGGAACAGAAAGGAGACAAACCCTTTAATATGGAGTCTTCAAATAATAATAGTTCCGTTTTACATGCTTCTCCACACGGTTAGTGTTTTTAGGTCAGTGTGTTAGGAGGGACAGTGTATTCCTCATGGGTGAGAATTTATGACGCCAAGTGAAATAAGATTATTTTCAGACATGTATGATATGCTTCGGTGATTTGGGCAAGTTTTGCTGATTAACTCCTGTGCATGTTGGGTAGTTAGTGATAGACTAAAAGCTGGTATCAAAGTATGTAATTTGTTCTGTCAGTGTAATTCAGAAAATGTTTGGAATGGTCATACTTAACCACTTTATCACACTTAATTATGTTCTTTATCCAGAACTTCTGTCGTTCAGTCTCTGTGTTGCTTTCATGCAGTTTTCCTGCCTGTATCCACAAGGAAGAAACTGCTCATATGACAAATATATCAATATAAGATCACCATAAAGAGTATAATTTGCAACCCAATAACAGAGCATAATTCAAAATGTTCTAGATTTCTTTGTGTCCGTCACTCAATATGGCATATAATTACAGTAACATCATATCACACAGACATTGTGTAGAGTGAGTATGTTTGCATGTCGATGTCCATTTCTATGCTCCTGTGTGCTGTCATTTTTAGCATGTATGTATATTTCTCTCTTATATGCACGTAATTTCAGACAGCAGTAGAATGTATGAGAGAAAATGAAATAATATGAAAAATGTGTGGGAGATATCGATAGAATAGACAGCACAGTGCACATTTAGAGTCTATAAACCTCTGTTGAAGTGGTATAAAAGTACACGGTGCACAAAGAACATTTATCACCTTTATGTGTCAAGGGACACATGAAAAGTTCTATTGAAAAGCTTCAGAGCTCTTTGCATGCTTTGGCCATGTTGACTTTAATCCAGTCGACCGTTGTGTATGCATAAAACCATCCAGCATTTGTCACTGAGACCGCAGTATACTGTATACATATGTGGCTGTGGTGTAAGTGATCCATCCAGCATAAACTGTCATCATTACACAATGACGGCCAGTGTAGAAGCAGCCACATATTTAATACTGTATGTCATCCTCTTCATGCTGGATGGCGCCCTCTCACTCAAACTGTTCCAGTGGTTTGCAGCTGACTGGATATTTGCCGAAATGGATTTTAACCTTAGTTTTATTAACGTGTCCCATGCTGGTTTTTGGCTATTAAGCGCCTTCCACACAAGGACACTGTTTCCTCTGGGATGAGCTTTTGTGTCTCCTGTCTGTGCCTCCTTTTGTGGTTTTTTTCTTTTCCGCGTTGAAGCTGTCAGATCACCGTGGCGTCGCTGTGTTGGGAGGGGAAAGAGGTGATTTGATCAGTCATGACTGATGCCAGGTTCTCAACACCTAGTGAAAATGTATGCCTCCCATTTCCATCTGCACCACACATGCACCGCATGCCTCTGGCGATAAACTTAAAAGTCAGACACTGCGCCCTTGTGCTGTGTGCTTCTGACTGCGATTGTGCTACACACCATTAGTTCACATAAATAAATCCCTCTGAGTCAAACCTTTTAAAGTTGGATGTAATATTATAACGCCAAATGTGGGTTTATAGTCCTATTCAGTGACAGAGCTAAGATGAGAAATCCATCTTTGCTACTCACCCTTAAGACTATAGGTCACTGGTGTCCTCACACATACTGCCCAAACAGATGGTCATTTGTTAAAATAAATTACCCATCATGCATCATGTTGGCATAAAAGGTTGAGAGAGAGAACTGCTGTCATGCAGGAGCTCTGCATACAGAGATAGTTTTGTTTTATTCATTACATTGCTTTTATTGTTGAATATCTCCCCCACATTATACATTTAATTTTACTCTCTGTTTTTATGCTGAATATAACTCTGCATTCTGTTCTCAAGATCACATTTACTGTTGACTTATTTTTCTGTTATTAATTAAGACATACTTTACTTGTGCTGTTTTGAAAAGTGCAAGAAAAAGTTTATTTCCTGACTGTGCTGTTCAGTTCGAAGCTTGTTCCAGTTTAATAGAGGACGAAAGTGATACCTGAGGAAAATTCAGTTTGAGTTGATTATTTTTCTAATTTATTATTCAAACATGGACAAACTGTCTTTCATGTTCTTGATAAAATGTGCAAACAGTGATTGGATTGGATGCTATTAAGAGTTTTAAAAGACAGGAAACGTTTTCTGACAAGTGTAGTTTTTATTTTATTATAAACACTTGATCTGTGGTATTAGTAAAAGAAAACTGGGCTATCCATAGCATTTCTACATTCAAATATTAAAACATTGCCTCAAATGATCATTAGAATTAAGAGCTCTGTCAAAGATGCCAATGTATTGGATTGTACAGATATGAACTTAATTTATTTACAGTGACGGAATTTATGTGTCCACTAGAGGGAGTAGTGAGTCACTGTCGGTCTTCCGTGGTGAGGAAAACTAACACCACGGGGCCTTTGACCAAAGCATCAGCCAATGACTAGATGGGATGAGAACCATTAAGAAACAACTTTTAGAGGCAAGCAAAGAGACTGTGATAAAATCTAGGCACACTGTTATTCTTTCCTCACTGGACACAGCTTGAAATAAAAAGAATGGAGTTTGATGCTGAAATGTCAGCGTTTCTTCTACATGGGTGACTTTAATTATGAGGCTTGTGAAAGTATAAAGTTACTAGCACGTTGACCTGCGGGGAAACATGGGTTCTAGATGTGGTAGTTTTTATGCTGTTGTATATTTGTGAATGCTGTACCACATTTGTCCAGCATTCACTGCAAAAGTGTTCTGGCCAAAACTATGTAATTGTAAGGCTACTGTGTTCCAAAATGACTAATATCTCCCAAAATATTGGTCCTATCAACTTGCAGTTTTCACTAGTCTGTTCCTTGACCAAAAATACATACATATACCAAACTGCAACAGTCCGCTCTGTATGGATTTTGTGTGAATCTCTGGACACACACACACACATACACACACGCACACAGAAGCTACTTGGCTTTTTTAAAATAGATTATGGGATGTTATTATCTTTGCTAAGTTAGTTTGTTGATCTGTGGTTCAGCCTAAACTGTAACAGTTCTGACCTTGTTTGTTTGATTCCAAACCGATTAGAACTGCACAATGTATCATTTGAGCATCGTCATCGCAATATACGTGTGCGCAGTAGACACATCGCAGGTCTTGCGATGTAGGAGGCAAATGAACTTAACATGTTTTCATCTAATTTTAACCTGGGTACCTGACACACCCTGCGCACAGCAATCCACCAATCACAATCGTTCTTAATCAGTTTGCCGAAGCAGACCCCGCCCCTGACCCCACCCCTGCACATGGATTGAGTCGCTGGTAACAACATTGAAAAATGAGCAACAAACAAGAGAAAATCACCGAAAATGAAGACTTGGTGCCAAAAGGAAAAGCAACATCAGTTATGTGGAATTATTTCAGCTGCAAGAAGGATGAAACTGAAACACGTGTTCTGTGTCGACTGTGTCTTCCACCTGTCACCACAACCAGAGGAAACACAACTAATTTGTTTGATCATTTACGTCGGCACCACACAGCTGTTATATCCTCCTGAGTACTTTTTTCATATCGCAATATATATCGCAGGGTTAAAAAAAATTGCAATGTCAATTTTTTCCAATATTGTGCAGCCCTAGTGCAGATGTTGAAAACACAAACCATACAGAAAACAGAGGTGATTTGTGTTTTTTTTCTCCGGCTGTTTTCTGCCTAAAAATAGAGCTAAGCTAACAGAGCTATAATGTAAACTATCAGCTGATGCAGCACTTGAAGATTGTAAGACACCATGTCATTTTGAAAGACTGTCAAAATAAGCATCTATGAATGTTTGTTTGAAGAAGAAAACTTGATGATACCATATATAATAAGCTTTATAATTTATTCAGTGATACATTGCATCGGTTCGCACACACACACACACACGCACACACACACACGCACACACACACACACACACACACTGTTGAGAGTTTGGAATATCAATACTACAAAGAACCCCTTTAAGACTCTTTATATGTGTGAAGTATAAAATAAAACATATCAATTGTTAAATGTCAACATGTACTTTGTGTAATGGTGCCACTGAAAATGTGTTTTACAAAAAAGACTTTAAAACTTCACTTAAACACACAGATCAGTTATGCGATTTCTTCTGAGGCGTCTGCTTTGCAGCCTCCTCTCTACATTCTCTCTACATGGTCCATAAATTCACTACAAAACACACAGTATGCACAGCTGTATGTACTGTGGTCCTGTGTCAGTAACAGCCTGTGAATGTGAGATGAGTGATTGGATCCAAATGTGCATTTGATGTGTTACAAACCATTCTCGCTTGTATCTGGTGCTATATGTTGCTGTAGTATATGAACACTGACTGTGAGAATGGCTGCTACTCAACTATAAAACTTCAAAGATGCCATGCAAAGCCTTTTTACAATCAGTATGGTTTAGTTTAGTTTGGTTGAGAAAGGGTTTTGTAACTGATATTGCTGCCATTGTGTCTGAATGTAAACCTGAGATTTTATGCCTCCATTACATTTTATTCAGCTGCAAAGAAATATGATTCACCCTTGACTTTCATTTTCATAACTCTGGCCTCGGCTTATATGTAACAGTACAGACCCTCCATTTACAAAGATGCAGTGTCCACTTCACCAATGATACTGCAAATAGAAATATTGTATCATAGCAATCATCGGGCTTGTTTTCTCACTTGTTTTTACTTCCATCAGATAAGATTTGTGTTACATCTCATGAGAGATTGTTGTTGTGACAGAGAAACAGAACTCAAACAAAGTCCATTTCTCTCGGATTTGTGTGTGTGTGAGAAATGTCATGAGTTCACAATGTTAAGAAAAGGCGGCTGGATGGATGGATGGATGGATGGATGGATGGATGGATGGATGGATGGATGGATGGATGTGCATGGATGGATGGATGGATGGATGGATGGATGGATGGATGGATGGATGGATGGATGGATGGATGGATGGATGGATGGATGGCGTCTTTGTACCTATGAAAATAATCGGTGCCATCTTTGAACCAGTCAGTAAGAATACAGTGGAACCAGTCGACATGTCTGACCAGGTCAAACTGATCATTAGAGCAGATGATGATTGTACCTGAACATTACATTTTTCAGCCACACTCCCTTTTGTTGATGAGGTTTACTGCCCCTGAGATGCTTTTTACAGGTATTTATCCGGACACATGGATGCTGGAACTGCGACTCAACTCAGATTTACAAGCAGGATGGTTTTTCACGCTTCGCTGTTCATAGTAGTGGTTCAGATGTGTGATGAGGTGTCCGACAGTTAGCGGAACTGCACTGTTTTTAAACCCCCCCCCCGTCTCACATACGGTGTCACATTTTGGCTGGCTCTAGTTTTTAAAAGTCAATGCTACAGGACAGATGCTTTTCTAAAATCTGGCTTTTACCCAATGACTGTCGACACAGTAGAAGCAGGGAGAGCTGTCGTTATTCCAGGATGTGTTGATGTCAGTCAAACTGCAGACGTGGGTCAAGTGTAGGTTAATCTGTCACCTGTCTGCAGCCTACGCAACGCTGATCAAGGGAAGATATGCAGCTCTCTGTGAGATGGAATGGAATCTAATATTTTAAAAAAAAGAAATACAAATGCAAAATACAAAAAAAATACCCAGTTTGAACTGTTTTTTTACTTAGACATCATATCCAAAGGTCTGACTGTAAATAATAATTTTCTACCACAAGTAACCATCTACGTTCTTCCCATGTCACTTAGAAAGAAAAATCTACCATTAAACTTTACGGAAATAATGACGTTTATATCTCAAATCATCATGAACAGGACACCTTACAGCTGTCGCCACGATGTGCCCCAATATTTTTGTCCATATAGTTTATAAACATCAATATTTACTTAAAGTTTAATGGGGGATTTTTCTTCCTCAGTGAGACGTGAAGAAAGTAGATGGTTAGTTGTGGTAGAAAATTATTATTTACAGTCAGAGGATGAAAAATATTTGAGAAATTTAGTGGTAGAACATTTAAAATCATAGTCAAAGAAAAAAAAACAATGTTGAGAGAAATTGAAGCAATGTACGACTTTCATCACAATTTTTCTTTCAAATTTGTAAAACCCCAGTGATAGCCTAATTAATCCAATCAGGTCCACGCTGTCTACTGAGAATATAAAGATTTCTTGTTTCTTTTTTGTCAGACAGATATTATTATTATTTTTTATTTTTTTTGTCATTTTAGTACAACCAATTTTAGTACAATTCCCATTCACGCAATGCATTTTTCGACAAAATTTCTGAAAAGGCCTGAGTGACATTTCGGTTTGTTCTGTAAACAAGTGGACTGTGTTTATGATGGAGTCATCTTCAAAGCTGTTCACCGTGAGGGTAGTGATTCAGGTGCGTAAGCACGGAACGACTAATGGATTAGTGATAATTAGGATATCACTGGAGTTTTACAAATTAAAAAAAAAAATGTGTGGTGAAAATCATACTCTGTTATAAGTTAAAACCATCACAGGCATTTTGGAAACAAAGATAGCAATGCAATGCCACTGATCACAATATAAAACTGTATTCAGACTCAAAACTCACCTCTTCAGAATCGCTTACACGCCATAAGTTTTACCCTATTTTGCATTCTCATTTTAATGGTTTGCAATGATTATTTTATCTATTTGTTTGCTACTTTATATTTTATGCATTGTCTGTTTTATCCTCTGCTGTACAGTGTCCTTGGGTGTCCTGAAAGGCACATATGAATGCATTTTATTATTATTATTATTATTATTATTATCATCATTAATAATAATAATAATAATAATAATAATAATAATAATAATAATACTTTGTGGCCCAGACCCTAGTTACAAAAACATCTGAATTCAGCATGTCCCAATGCTTTTGTCCATATAGTGTAAAACTGTACGTATAACTCTACAAGGCCGTGGTTTTCCACTGTGTTCACATGAGCTCAAATGTTCAGCCATATAAAAGCTTTAGTTTGACTCAGTGGAAAATGAAAAAGGATTTTGCTGAATCTGACTGAAGGACAGATGGACTAAACACTTCTGACTAGAGGTGGTAATATTGAGTTTCCATGCAGATTTCATGATGTAGTTGTACTAAAATGACAGAAGCGAGACTCAGTTCTTTTATTAAATCATACACATTTCTATGACATAAACAGTGACGGGAAACTCGGATCATTTTCAGGATCCAGATCAATCTGAATCACTCACTGATAGGATCCAGATTTTATGAGTCACATGAGTCATTTGAGCCAGAATGATACGATCACACACACAAAGACGATTCTGAAGCCGATGACTCACAACGCAGTCGAACATGTAAGTAACCGAATCAGTGCGAACAGATCTCGGGTTAGAGAACTGAGCTGGGATTCACTCCACTGTCTCTCTGCAGCTCAGACTGTTGGGCTCGTTGATAGATTTGCTTCGATCAGTTCTTTCTTCCCAAACAAACTCATTACTGTAATCTATGGGACTTTTGGCAGCCTCTGTAGGAGTATGTGTTATTATTAGGTTGTAAAAGTTGTTAGAAGATTGTGCCTGACGCCGTTTGGAATTAAAACGTGGTAGAACTCAAATGATCTGATGATGATTTGTCAGTTGTCCTTCTTGTCACCTGCCAAGGGACTACAGATGGAAATTAGCACTGTTGCTACAATCTGGCATATTTACAATGTAGATGTTCAGTAACATGCACTGTCCCTAATAAATAAATAAATAAATGATCTGAATAAATGGACACACAGATCTGTGAATCGTGAGTCATTTTAGGGATTTGAGTTGAGGATTTGAGTCCTGATGCAGCTCATCTCAGTTTTGGCCGTTCATTATAAGCTTTGAGGAAACTGCATTTTCACTGTATTTTGATTCTGTTCATAAGGGTGGGAGATACTGGGAATCTTGGTATCAACCCAATACCAAGTAAATACAGGGCTAGTATCACCAATACCAATACTTTTTACTTGAAATGTCATAATTCTTGAATAATTTTGTGATTTTGCCTTTGGTTAGTTGATTATGATAAAACACAGGACAAATATTTTAAGGCAAATAAACATGTTTTTGTTTTTTTTTTTACTGGGGGTGGGTGGTGGTGGTGGTGGTGGTGGTGTGTGTGTGTGTGGGGGGGTGCGTGACAGAGCAGCAGAAGGAGAGACAGAAGTGTGCTGTTTACACAGACGGACTTTGGGAGAAGCTGCACTCGCATGAACTCTGTGAGGAAATTTGAGAAATTTGCTGGATAGAAGAGAAACTGCAACAAAAGTATCGATCCCCGCACGCTAGTATCGATCCGATACTGATACTCACCTCGGTATCGATACTATCGATATTGACATCGATGCGCCCAGCCCTGCTGTTCAGTGCTATTTGACCCACAGCACTAATGCATCACTGTAACCATGATTAATATAGATGTTTAAGTCTAAATGATGACCTCCATAACTGACCAATGTCTAATTACTGGACTTTTCATGTTTGTCGTCTCAGTGGCCATTTTTCCAACACTTCTGTGGGTGGAAAATTATTCATTAGTTGAATCAATGAAGAGAAAGTGTGAAAAGAAAGTTAATGAATGGGCTCTTATAGCATAGCGTTCCTTGAGTCCACAACATTAGTCTCATGGCAGAAATCTGTTCAAATCCAACTGTAGTGGAGAAAAATTAAGCAAAGGAAGAAAAGGGTTTGGGGACTTAAGCAGATACAGGAAGCTCTCTGAAACTAGGAATATTACAAGTTCTCAATGTGCTAGAAAAAATACTGATTTATATTTACAGATAACTCTTGGGAAATTCTGGCTTTTTAGTTGTAATAACAACTTGAACTGTATTTACAAGTCAAAAAGGGGCAATCAGGATAACTTCTGCATAGATGCAAGAATGTAGCATAAATTATACAGAATGCAAATGTTTACTTGTTTATTTATTTGGGGCACATGGGTGATTAATTTCACAGCTGCACACTTTCTAAACACATATTATGGCCTGTGTAAAGTAATATGGATGACATGTGGGCAGTAAAATCAAAATAATGAGCTGAGAGATTAAAAAGAGACTCTGTAGATCTGAGAGAAGCTGCAGAGTCAAGTGAGGATTCCCAGTGGGTTTAACAGTACAAGTGACCTCTTTTACATTAGCATATAAATCTGACCCATAAGAAAATGAGAAGTAATGGCCACTGCAGCTTTAATGTTAAGATTTTATCATGAAATGGTCTTCAATATAAAGACATATGCACAAATTATGTTATATACAATGAGTACGATTACATGGGTATCAGTTATAAAATTTAAAACTGGTTAGACAAAAATAAATTATCGCTAAATGTAAGTAAAACAAAGTATATGTTATTTGGAAATAAAAAATATGCAGAGGAAACAGAGTTAACTATTAATCAGGTAGCTATTGAAAGGGTCATAAGTTTTTTGGTATTTTGATCGACCACAAGCTTTGCCTGAACCATATGTAAGATATGTGTGTTCTAAAATATCAAGGCGTTTAGGAATAATTAATAAAGTATTTATTACCACAAAAAGCTCTGTATACTTTAGTGCACAGTGATCCTGCCATACCTGCCTTATTGCGTCGAAGGCTGGGGAAACACATATAAGTCTAACAAAAGATCTGCACGCTACAAAAAAGAGTAGTAAGGATCATTAATCATTCGGGCTACAGAGACCACACCAATCCCCTATTTTTGAAATCACGACTATTACATTTTTTTTTTATTTAGTTCCTTTTAAAACAGTTGTTACTCTGCAAAACGTGTTCAAAATGAGAGATGAAGGCTACACTCTGAGGGGTGAACATACTTTCATTTACCCAGCCGTCCAACTCTGAAAAGTATGTGCATTTCTGTTTGTGGGATCAAGTTATGGACTAAACTTGATGATACTTTGAAGTTGTGTAAGAATACACTGTTATTTAAAAGACAAAACAAACAAATATGAATCGACTCATTCAAATATATTGAGTAATCAGACCACATTCATGTGTTGTAAGGTGATATATTTTTGACCTCATGTAATGCAACCAATAGAAAGGTGTTATAACCAGTTATTTATTGTTTTCTATCTGAATGTGAACATTTATTCTGTTAAGAATTTGACACTGAAAGTAAGGAAGGTGCAGGACTAGATAAGCTTTTGCTTCCTTTTGTTCCCTCTCATACATTATGAGTTGATATGTACATTTATGTTAAATTTATTGTATTTCATTACTTTTTCTGTCATTACTGACTGTTGATGGGTGCATATGTAATTGACTTGCTTTTATTGTTTTGTTGTTTTTTTTTTTTACTTCAAAGTGTGAGAGAAACTAAGCTAAATTAAATTAAAATATTTACAACATAAATCACTGTCAGAATTCAGTCTGAAGTTAGTGTTTTACAGCCATCAAGTCGGATCGAGTCAGTTCTACTCGTCATGGAGCTAATAGACCCGCTGATAGAAATACTGCAGAACAAACTGACAGTAAATTTGACCGTTTGTCCCCGATGCCTTTCAGATGAGATGGAAATTGTCTCGAAAAAAGAAAACGACGCCATTTTCTGTTTATTTCCAAACTAGGTGGCTGTGTGGCGAGGAGAAATGAGCAGTGACAGATGCTCGCCGAGGAGTATCATTTCAGAACTCATTAAAATGAATGAGGAGCACCAGAATGGGTCAAATGTTTTTATCTGTAGCCAATGGGAATTTTAAATTGATTGAACATGCTCAGCGAACAGGAGGTTGAAATGAAAATTATTGGCATTTTACGTCTTTGATAGACAACTCACTGCTGGGCTTTGCTGACACCAGAAATTTCATTTCCACTCACAGATATTACACCTTTTGTTGCTTAGTGTTAAAATGAGACCAAAAGCGCTTGAATTTAATTACACTCTGCAGAGAAACAATGATGTATAGAAGTCACTCTGTTTCTTAGCACATAGAAAGCCAGCGGACTGGAGAAAAGACACGCGAAGGTGATTAATAATAAAGAATGGGTTTCACATTCTTCCCTTTGTCCATATGTGTCAGGCTCTACATTTTGCATCATTGTCCAAAGATCACATGGTTGCTACAGCTGCAAATCTCGTAAGATTTATAGCAGCTCTTAATCACTCCAATTGTGAGCCTGAATGAAAGACAGGTACTGCAATTATTCATCTCTCAGTTCCACTACCTATACTTAACCCTCTGCTGTCAGTCACCTGCCATGATGTAGTGATGTCACCATGGCATTAACCCACATCCTATATTCTCCTGTTCAGACTTACTATAATACGACAATCAGCATGTATAATAGAGAACTACAACAAAGAGACGGATACCTGAAAGAGGACGGCTGTAATGAGGGGCTGAGCCATTCATTAACATTGCAAATCAAAGTGAATACAGTCTTAATATAGAAAGGTAGATTTGTTTCCAAATTTAGGTTACTGGGACATAGACAAGCGTCTTGTCTTTAGCTGTGGTCTCTTGGGTTTTGTGTATCCGACATCAAAGCGGTGTAAGTTGGAGCTTTGGAAGAATAAGCACAGCTTCCTTTAACACATGCTTGGTTTTCAGCTTTTTGTTTATTAAGCTAACTAGCCAGCAGGCAGCTTTAGCAAACAAATCATTAATGATAGAGTACCACTATTAATGCAAAACAAAAAAAAAACAAAAAAAAAGGAAGAGAATAGTTATTCTCCGTATAATATGAGCAGCTGTAAAAGAAGCATTCGACACTGGACAAAAAGGGCTAGTGTCTGGAAAAATCCAATATTTACAGGTGATCTGATCCACAGATGCTTGCATATCATATCATCTGGTTATATTGTATATTTGCAGCATATCCTTTTGAATACCAGATCCGTATAAAGTGGTAGATCCAGGAAATTATGGAAAGGAGGGCACAGGAGAATGGTGGGGTCCAGGGTCAGAGCCTCGGTTGGGATTCAAGGGGGTGACATGAAGCAAAATTAACATTAATCACATAAAACTGTATTTTTTTTTTATTATCATACACTAATAAAATGAATATCCTACAATTGAACCTCACTAATGTGACCGCTTTTGGAGCCAAAGTAAAGAGTTGGCTTTAATAAGGTTGTCCTCAGTTACGGCGTTGAATGATGTAGTAATGCAGATGTAGTTCCAGTCTGTAAAGATGCAGTAGGGTGGGGGCACATGAGGGGGTCCATCTAGTCAGATGACACAGATGAGGGTGAGGAGGTCCTTCCAGACAGGTGAGGGTGGGGGAGGAGGTCCAGGGTCACAGATGAGGTACCAGCCTCTGCTGGATCTTACGCATCTGAAATCTGACATTTCCCTCGAAATTTTACTGTCTCAAAAAGTCTGAGAGACCCAACGATCCTGTTTTCTTCTGTCACGTATTTGTAGTGGCACTGATTGTGGATACAGGATCGGATCTGTCACATATGTGCTTCTGTACGATACTGTCTGGACATGTAGGATATGTAGATACCTAGTCTTGCACTTATCACAATGCTGTTAGTGCTGAGAAAGCTCTGGGTAAACCATGGATGTATTATTAGGACTGGATTCTGGATACGAAGAGGACTGTTACTTCTCTTATATGGCACAATACACATGTAGAATAGCACATGTGGACAATTGCTTCACAAATTGCCTTTTATGGTGTTTTAACATCAAAACTAATAGTAAATAGAATAATTTGTCATCTATCCATCTTGACAAGTTAAAACTACTAGTGAGTGTTCCAGAATTTCCTCAGGGTCTCAGTGGCCATTTTTCCAACATTTTTCTGAGTAGAAAATGATTAATTAGTTGAATCAATGAAAAGGAGAAAAAAAATGCTAAGTTTTAACGACCCTTCATTGTCTTTGAAATCCACAGCATCGGTCTCATGACATAAAATAATTCTGTTAAAATCCAAGTGGTGGAGAAAAGCAGCAGATACATGACACTCTCTGCAACAAGGAATATTACAAGTTCTCAAAATGCTAGAAAAAAAAACATATGGATTTATATTTAACTCTATCTGGCTTGATAAGTTAAAACTACTGGTGAGCCGAAACTGCTGACAGCTCGAACAACACTTCTGGTACATGTTAGTCTGTGACAAAAGAGTGGAAATAAACAACGGTTTATGAGGAAAAAAGAAATGTCTGTTTGAATTTGTGTCATAAGACTCGACTAAAACCTCACATCAGCTTTGGCTAACCTCTGAAATACACTTATACATTTAGTTTCAGTGCAGTCATGCTAAAATGCCAAAGGGTATGGTTTAAAATACCTGTAACTCTGGAAAACTGTGGTATATTTGGTATGTTGTTTTTGTTTGTCGGAGGAAAGCTCCCTGCAGCTACATTTTATACCTCAGAGTAACTAAATTTATGTTCATCAGTTTTATTGTACCATGACAAATGGATTACTCAGAGAGATCAGATGATTTTAGAGACAAGAGGTGTCACACTGGAAAAAATCTAAATCTTACTAAGTGTATTTTTCTCATTTCTAGTCCAAATATCTCATCACACTTAAAATAAGACAGAATCACCTAAA
>JAPQRP010000030.1:17460307-17483539 GCA_037367295.1 Apogon hyalosoma
TTAGTACCATTACTTCATGGTACCGAACAAAGCAGGTCCACTCACTGTTCATGCAGAAGTGGACCTTACAGACCCTGTAGACCACATTGGACCTCAGATTGTTGACTCACTGTCCTCACTGGAACTGTTGTTGTCACTGTCTGGTAATGCATGTGAAAATGACCAAAAACAGTCACTTGCCCGATAAAGGATTAATTCAAGATTTTTTTGCTTAATTCAAGCAAAAAAATCTGCCAATGGAACAAGCGAAAATTATCTTGGTAAGATTTCTTGAAATTAGATTTTCTAGATCTATTGTCTAAAAATAAGTTCTTATATCTCACTGAAAAGTTCCCCTTTAGGTGATTACGTCTTATTTTAAGTGTGATGAGATATTTGAACTAGAAATGAGGAAAATACACTAGGTAGGATTTTGATTTTTGCAGTGCAGGCACAACAAACCCCACCCCTCACACATACTGTTGCTTATTTTGGCAAAGATCAACTCTTTCATCCATATTCAATATTTGTTAAATATAAAAAGTATATATGTGCCAAATGTGAAGTAAACTGAGACAAAAATTTTGCTCCCTATCAGTAAATGGGAAAAGAAAAAGATTTTAAAAAATTTACAAAAAAATTCAAAAACAGGCAACCAGAATTTTTTCAGAGTATTGTCTAAAATTAATCTCTATATCTTTGCAATGTTTTAAGTAAATTGAGTTAAAATTGACATTATTCTAGCAATTTGAAATGTTGCCCATTATAAGTAAATGTGGAAAAAAAAAGATTTTAAAAATTCCTTAAAAAAAAAATGCAACTTTGACCTACTTTTCCCAAAACATAATCACATCTATTCTAGGTCACTGGCAATCTATAAACCCAATTTGGTATGAATTCAACCAATAGTTTTGCTGCTAAGGTGTTAAACAAACAAACAAACCAAACCAAAAACAATACCCCTTGCCTCTTCTTTGGGGGGCGGGTAATAAAAGACCTTCGCTGGTAACGTCCATCAAAACAGAGAAAAGCAATCGTCGCCGTCATGGAGACAAGACAAGAGGAGAATTAGGTCACATTTTTGAGATGTGAAATTCATCTGGGGTTATTTTCTTCTACTGAGTCATTTGACAAATAATTCGATGCTAAAACTCCCTGTCTGCTCAGTCAAAGTTGCCTGATAGACTCACCTCGGCAGCTCAGATATAATACAGCTGTGATTTATGTAAGATGACTGCACTTTGAGTCACACACAATAGACATGTCCAAGCACCAACCACAGCTCATATTTCTGATTCATGCACATTGAAGTTTCCTGTGAGAGAATGGGCTGCTGCGAATGCTGCCTAAAATGACATATTTGCATGTCATGAACTCGCAGGGAACGCGTGACGAGTTCCTCCCAGGAGTTAAACAGATACAATTTATGTTTTCCAGCTTTCGCTTATTGCGGCATTACCTCCATCGATGTCAGGAATGTAGCACAGGAAACAGGAACGCACAGATGCACAGACAAGTAGACGGGAATGGTTCAAAGAGTTTATTTATGATGAGAGCTTATAACAAGGTATGAAGGCAGTCAGACAGACTGACAGGGTCAAGGACGGGAAAATTGAGCGTGGAAGCAGATGAGCAGACAAACACCGGCAGAACAAGCAGATGATCTAAAACAACACGCAAGAAAAACACAAGGAGGCATCAGGAAAAATGAAGAAAACAGCCTAGATTCAAACAGTGAGAAACAGTCCATTGAATTAAAGCTGGCGCAGAGGAAGCACTGATATAAACTGTCTGTTTTATATCATACTGTGAAATTAGGATAAAATTATCTCAACTTCTATGCTTCATATAGACTGGAGAATTGAGCCAGAACAAATTGCTTTCCAAATGGAAATGAGTTAAATGTAGCAAAAACCAGGAACTGTCAGACAGACCTGGTGCGCAGAAATGTTGTAATGTGTAATGTGTTATTCTCTAAAGCTGTTGGAACACGTTTCTTTTTTGGTTCTTGTTTGTTTAACACTAGACCTCCAGTAGCACTGGTCTGATTTCCATTTTAGGGACTCCAGGGCTTCGACTCTAATCAACAGCAAATGTTCAAAGCTAGAAAGTAACGCAGTACTGCAGTGAATTCACACACAGATCTGGCAATCCAACATACACTTAAATGATATATGACATGATAACATGAATGTTAAGATGATAAAGCAGACATAGAATGGCGTAACATGGAAAAGATGAGCAAAACCCTCAGCGCATGCCTGGATGGACACTCAAACACTCAGTCGAAACACTCTACACAAAGCGCTGCAGGTAAATGTGAACAAACCAAACACTTTAAAGGAGTGACATTTAATTTTTTTGCATTTTCAAACATTTCCCTGTGGTCTACATAAACTGTAAATGCTATACTTGAATTCTTCATTAATTCAACTCCACAGGTCCATCTTGAACCCTATTTCTGAGTAATGACATCAGAAAGGTTGTTTTGAGCGCTGGCCCTTTAAATGCAAATGAGCCACTTTAGGCCCCGCCCCCTCCAGGTTCTAGATTTAGGAAATTGGCTCAAAGTTTGGACATATTTTCAGTATGGACTAGAACCGCTGCTGCTGATAAACAATTATGTCGAACTTGGAGAAATGTTTGTTGTAAGTCTGGACCTTATATGTGCAAATGTTATGACGTAAGTAGTTATAAAACATGACAAATTACGCGGGAATTAAAACGGGTTGTAGAAATCCACTCGATTTTTGCCAAAATGAATCTAAAGATAGCTTTGCAGCACCGGGAGGGTATAAATTCAAACTGTAGGAACTATTAGGGTCCAAATACACAAATAAATGAACTAAGACTAATAAAAGTGGGTTTAGAGAAATATGAGCCCTTTAAAAGAGCCCTGAGCCTCACTAAGGCTAATGCACCAAGATGGAGACCACTGAACCTTGGATACCATGAAAAGCTGAATTTACATTAAATGTCAAGGTAATTTGAGGGAAATTTTTTTAAAAAGGTACAAAACCAAAAACGCAAATTGTAACCTGGTTTAGAGAGAATAAACTAGGTTGCATCATGTTGCAGGTGATGCTGGAGGCTGTTACACATGGCTCTAATAAACAGAGTAGAGGAAGCAGAGCACCTAAAACAGCTGTGATGTCTTTGTTAGCACATGAGACTGTTATAATTCAGTCTCCTCATCAGTCCTGTCGAACCAGACGTGTCTCTACACTTTATCAGAATATATGGAATAAAAAGAGCAAATGGCTAAACAATCAGCTGATCAACCACATGAGTGAAGTGTTTACTGTGACAGAATTTACTTAGAAAAAGGTGTTTTCATCTTTTCTACTGTTTCCATGAACATTGTTCAATGTAGAATTTCAAAATGTGCATTAAAAATATTCATGAAAACACACCTTATGAAAAGAGCTGCTGCATTTGAGACGACTCTTCCATCTTAACAAAAACAGGTAGTGTGTAACAAGATGTCCCACTTCTTATTAAACTAAAAAGTAAGCATGTCGAAGCTAATGCTAGTCATTCAACATTAACTTCTACATGTTTATCTTATTGCTTACTGTTGTGTAATTTTAAAAAAGTGTTTGAATATTAAAATGGAGCCAGATGTCTATCTGCCAAACTCGAACAGTCGATCATTCAGGTTCCAAACTAAGGCTATGTTCAGACAGTAACGATCTGAACCGAAAACGCAAAAGTGGCATCGCATTCTCACTTTAAATTCCACATTTAGATGTGTATTTTGGGGGGAAATGTGCATGCAGACGGACGCACAAAAGTGTGTGAAATTTCCTATTTATCGATGTAGTATGTATGCCAGGTGGCATCACCACCACCAAGACCAAGCGCCTGCGTAGAACCTTTCTACTTCACTTCCTGTTCTCTCCCAGCGCAAAATACAATCACAAAACAGGAAACAGAACACTACTCTCGATTTGTGACAATTACTGAAACAACTCTTGGATGTAAATTAGAGCAGCTAGGGCAACTTGAAGGTCTGTCACAGGGAAATAATCCGACATGTTGTTGTTTTCCTGTATGGCACGTACCTGTGATGTAAACTCTACGTGACAAGAAAATGCAGTTTTGTGTTTTCAACCCTTTAGACAGTGACACGAGAGTGGAGCGTTTTTAAGATTTCCACACTGGAAGATGGTTTCACTTTTTTGCATTTTCAACCCCCAAAAACACCATTGCGGTCTAAATGAAAGGCACATCTGATTAAATATTTTGTCGTTTTCATTCAAGAGCGTCGTCGTGTAAACTGGGCCTAAATTGGACCTGAGCAGCACATTTCCTTCTGCGTCACCGCTAGAACGTAACATGTTCTATTCCCAGTGGAACTGGCTTCTTTGGGCCCACCTATTTCCACTGTGATTAAAAACAGAGACACATAGTTGAATTCTCCTCTCAATACCCTTGACCAAGGAACTGATGAAGATCTTTCGTTGGTCCCTGAGCACCTTCCATGGCAGCTCACTGCTACTTATGGGTAAATGTTAATGCTAGTGTGTATGAGGATGAGTAAAATGAACAGACCCAATTTCCCTACAGGGATAATAAAGTGAGTTAACCTTAATCTTAACTTCTACCTCCAGGTGTCACTACTGTACATACCTAAAACTTCCAATGGGTAACATGTTCCCAAGCAACATTCCTAGTCCAGAAAAAGTCATCTATGTAATTTTCTTAACTCAAGTCATGACTTTGTTCAAAGGTTTTATAGTTAATGTTGGACACTAACTGCTTTGCATGGCCATCAGAAGTACATATTACTCCAAAATGACTCTGATTATAAATATTATGCTTTGTATTTTTTTTTCTGAATTACTAAACAAGCCCCAGGACTGTTCTCTGCTCTGTTTTCAACTCTGCGACAGCGTTTCCCTGCCCACCTAATGTCTGTCTCCTTGTCAGATGGTTTTCTCATTTTGAGCGCCCACCTGCCAGAAAGTGCAAAAAGAAGACTTCACCCATCAAGCCAGAGCGGAAAGTCCAAGGAAGGAGCGCTGAGGTCCCGGAGAGGCCGTCATCCTCAGGTTACCACGGCGAACATAACTCTCAGTTTGGACACAGAGAGGTTGATTAAAGCCAGAGAAAGAGGAAGCCAGGGAGGGGTGAAGAGAAAGACGGAGGCTGGAGAACTGACAGGAAAACACTCAGGTAAACCCAAGATAAAATAACAACATGACTTCAACTCCATCATTTTTGAGGGCCATAAAAGCGTCAACGGCAATATATGCATCCATAAATATAACACCACAGCCGGCAGCCAATTAGATTAGGTTTACGTAATTCAATACAGACTGGAAAAGGTTTTAAAAGGAGTTATGTTTGAGCACTCACCAGACAACCAGTAGAGAAGTTGAAAAATTTAACTTATGCCACTAGGGGTCGCTAAATCACAATAATAATAAATGTAATCTTGAGTAAATAAATGTAAATATAAATGTAGCGTGGGATCATGGGAGTTGTGTTCATCAGAAACCATGTTTACATGCAAGATTATATATGAAAGTTTTATTAACATCACCAGCAGTGTCTTATATTCATGTCATGTTAATTTCTTTCTAAAGACACAGCCCAAGTAACATATAAGAGTCAACAATACAATTGAAAATGGCACATTAAATAAAAGTTTCTCTAAATAGGGACATTGTTGAGACCATAAGATATCATAAAATATAACAAAGGTGCAGTAATAGAAAAATCAAAATCAACTTTATGTGTCCTGTGCCTCCAAAATGTATTTCTTCAAGTCATATATTTCCAATTGTTACTTCCGCCATCAAATAATGAAAGGTTAGTCACATAAAACAAAAAGATCATGTCAGCAGTCTCTTCTAACGCTGCTAAATAATGCATATTAGCAGACGCATTAAACTATTCAAATGCTAAATAATGACTCACGGATTTTACGCTGCCAAAATACAGTTGTTTTTGTTTTGTTTTTTTTCCTTTTACTTGGAACAAAAACAAGTAAAAGAAAAAAAAAAGCGCTGATAAATAAGCTTAAAGCTGGAGCATAAACCCAGTCTCATGTGTGTATGTCCTCAAAGTTTGGTGTTCTATCATAACCACACCAGCCATCTCCAACTAAGAAGCGTTTACCTCCTTAACCCTTTATCAGGCAAGTGACTATTTTTGGTAATTTCCTCAAACATTAAAGACGGGGCCAATCTTGTGCCTCAGTGAGGTCCAGAAGCATGTTGGTTTTAGTAACATTATACAGTGATTCAGACAGATTTTATAGACATTTTGAAGCTGTAAGTGAATATGAGTGATTTTTTTGTCCGTTTCTGACCTTGTAACAGTTATTTTATTGCATGTGTTTACTTTTTAGCAAGTACTGCTCAGATGTTTTAAGGCAAGAGGAGGGAGATGACAATGTCCAATAACACACTAAGGTTGAAATTTTGAATTTCATAGTATTTCAATGAGTGAACTATAAAGGGTTAAATATGGGACCAAACCTATGCCTTAGTGAGGTCAAGAAGCATATTAGTTTTTATAAAACTAGCCTATACAGGGATTCAGAGAGATTTTATAGACATTTTGAAGCTGTGAATAGTGAATATGGATCATTTTTGTCTGTTTAGGACCTTATAACAGTTGTATTATTGCATGTCTGTTTTTTTAGCAAGTGCTGCCCAGATGTTTTATGGCAAGAAGAGGGAGATGATGATGTCCAATAACACAGAAAGGTTAAAATTTTTAATTTCAGAGTATTTCAATGAATGCCCTATAAAGGGTTAGCAACTCAATTTCCAAAGAATAAGGACTTACACCGGTATCCTTCCATATTAAAAAATGGATTCTACAGGGCTCATAAAGAGGCAGACATGACGACTTTGGCGTGAGGACTGTTTGTAACAACCTAGTAACATTAGGGCACGTTGACAGTGTCAAAAACTACAAAGATGATATGTTTGAGGAAGCACATGATGGGGACCAAAACAGAGCTAAAAGAGAAGGGCCATACACAGTTGCTCGTGTTGTTAAAGCCAGTGATCCTTGTTTATATTATGTTTCATTGATTAATATTGAATGAATGATACTGAAGAAATTAAGTCAATGAATCTCTCCTGTGAAGGTCCTCAAATGTCTATAAGTCTAGTACTTGCCTTTTTTTCCTGGACGTGACTCCGTACCCTTTTATTTCTCTGTACTTTTGGAAAATATGAGATTCTCTCACACTTTATAGGTTTTTGTAATTTTACAGATATACTTCTCCCACCGTCTGAGAGAAGGGGATCATTCACCCAGGGTTAAAGAAACTGCTGTTCTGTTTCAGCACTGCTTGTAATTTCGTCTTTGTCTGCCTCACCTTTCCTTCGGCACTGATGACTGCATGTTTCCTGTAATATGTCTGAGAAAATGTCAAAGCGATTTCCATCATGAGCTGGTAATCCTCAGGGCTCATCTCTGGAGACCTGCTGTTTTACAACCTCCTTCTCACCTGGCCTCCCCTCATGATCATTCAACATGTGCGACTGCGACTAATTTTAGACGACAGACGTTCCGATTGGAGAGAGCATGTAGTGGAGTGGAGAACTTGGTGTTTCTGCACGTTGTGATAAATGACAAAAGGCTTGTTAAACATCTGGTAGGAAGACAAGAAACTGGGGGTGACCTGGAGGAATGGGCCGAATAGTAGCTGCAAATCATTATGTTTGTTTTAATCTGCGGTCGCTGCCATATGGTTGAGCTTTACTTTAATTCGCACAGTGGTAGGTAAGTTCTCAATCAAGGAAAAGTGCAGTATAGCAATTGGAGCTTTCAAATGCTTTCCGGTTATCAGACACTCGATGCCTCTTATAATACAATCACACAGCATGGCACGGAGAAATAAAGCAAAAATCAAAATGCTACAACTGAGCCACTTTTTACTGTTTTTCTCTTGGCCTGTAACATTTGTTTGGTTTAACTCACCCACCGATGAGACAGCGATTCAGTGCTAAATAAAGTTCACAAATCCTCAAGAAAGAACTGAATATCGGCTTCCTCTGGACACATCTTTGCAAGTGTGTTTTCTCTGTTGCCACCAGGGCTTTGTAATGTTTTACCTGCTTGTAAAACTAATCAGAAATCACCCAAATAATTTATTCTTTCTACAATTTTGGCCTCTAAATGCCTTGCCATTGCAATTTTTAAAGCTGATTTTCTGCCAAATCTGCCAGAACACAAGAAAGAAATATCACAAATACTCCACAGTCTGGTTTGCAAATCCAAAATGTGATTGGAAAAAAAAAGTGTATTTTTTTTTTAAAATGTAAAACTAAATCCATCAGGGAAAAAAAAAAAACCTGTATGTGTTAGTACACAATTTTTACACATTCTTTCCTACACAATTGTGCTGCCAATTTCAAAAGTGTCTCTTAATCATGTAATGTGCACTCCACAACTGTAGGTGGTGCTATGACTGTTACATTATATTTTGAACTACTTTAAAAAAATTTAAAAAATCTAGCTAACTCTAAATTAAACATAGACTAGTGAGCTGTAATAAATGAGAAATAAAGATGCTGTGGTTGTTTGTATTAGAAATGGTGAATTTTATAAGTCAGTTTGGACAAATTTTGCATTGAAATTATTCACTTTGATAATAATTTCTTATTTTTTCCAGCCAAATTGCATAATTTAATCGTGGGGTATTTTTAAAACACGCTTTGCTTTGTTGTGAAATATTGACTCCGTACTCATCACGTTTATCGTTTATTTCCGGGTCCAAACACTTAACGACGGACCCTGAATGATCATTTACAATCACACTTTTCTTTAGTTAACGTTCCGAATTGGCTAAATTTAACAGTGTTTTTCCTGCCGTAAATGGTGATTTCAAGTGTCTTATATGCTGTTTAATCTCCAGGTCTGTTTTTACACCAGTGCGTCACTTCACTTCATTCTCAGCTGTGTGTGACATAAATAACTTCTTTATTTACCTTCTCCTGAGCTGGACAGCACAGATAAAGGCCTGACAAGCAAAACATGGAGTCTGAGGATATGAAACACCTCATAAAAGCCATATTCTACATCAGGGGAATCCATAAAGATGTGGTTTGGCAGATGCAGTACAGAGTAATCTTAGCTAGTGCTGTTCTTTGTTTCTCATTTGTTTAAGAACAGTAACATTACTTATAAGTTTCATCCCCTTGCTCTGTTCTTTATCATCAGATGTAAAGTGGTTGAATGACAATAGATTGAAGACAGAGGAATGAACACAAATGGATGTAGAAACAGGAAATGATGGCAGAGTTTAGCAAATGGATCAAGAGGTGAAATCCCAACCCTTTCAGTGACCTTATTTCAGGTGTGTTTAATGTACATATGACTTTTGTCAAAATATATTGTCAAGAAAGTTGCGGCTTGTCATAAAAACAAAGCACCGGTTTAGTTGAGTGTTACAGGTTTGGTGGACGGTGTCTGTCATCTCATTTTGTAAACGTCAGGAACACCAAAAGGCCTGCGCACTCAGCTGCAGTCGCTGAGTCTGGTCCTACTGAACTGCAGACGCATCTTAAAAGAGTCCGGTCAGCTAGTTAAGTTAAGCTGAGATATAATTTTATATTTTCAGTCTGAGTCTTCTTTACCAACTTGCAAAATTAAGCTTTAAATTGAAAAACATTATTTGTGAAAACGATAGTCCCTTTGTAAACAGGGTCAAAACAATACAGAGACTTTTCTGCTCTGTTAATTTCTAATCCTTTCCAGACTCAATAGATTTCAACACATTTTTGCTCTGTTTGTTTCAGGCCAACAAGCTGCTCAGAACAAATCGTGCCACTAGAAATTTAATAAAGTTGTTTGTATTGTTTCATATTAGTGGCGCGAATCATTTAATCAGTATTGCCAGAAAGTCCCAGGGAGATCATTTGCCAGAAAATGTCAAAAAAAAAAAAAAAAAAAAAAAGGAAAAGAAAATTAAATATGTAGTTCTTGGTAGTTCTCTGTTCAAGTGGACTGGTTTAGCTCTTTGGAAAACATTTCGTCTCTCATCCAAGAGACTTCTTCAGACTTCTTCTTATAGTGTATATTATTATTTCATGCTGTTAAAACACAGTATCTCGAGCACAGATAACAAAAAGCACACATTATACTTGGATTACATGGTGTTCGAGGTACCTACGGTAGTCTGGTAGCTGGTTATACAATGACATTCATAGTCCTATTTTTAATTCTGCTGGTTTTGATTCACTCGGCTGTAGATCAGTCTGAGTGAAAGAGAAGAAGCTCAGTGGAGTGAACTGCGAGAGCTGGGTTAAACACAGACTGGAGCTGCATTATAGGAGCATATGGGCATCGCAGATCCCTTGGGAGAGCAATTTGAGTTTCCATTCTCCAGAGAAAGATGGCAAACTTCAACATAAATGTCTGTCCACAGATCCGGTCTGCTTTAAACAGTAACTGTGGCCACCCTCAGAGTGCTGCTAGTCATTAAAGAAAACCATCGCATAGATCCCCCACCTCCCACTGCATTTATGCAACGACAGTCAGCAAAAGACACAGAGTCTTTTTTGTTTCTTCCCCTGCTTGGTTTTTATACCCATTTCCCGTGGTGTCAGTGTTTTTATATAATTTTCTTTATGAGTCTAAGATGATATGCACATTTTGCACGTACCCCTCTGCATTCCTGCACTCGAAACGTCTGATTCTTGAAAGTCGTCTAATCCTTCAGATTTGTGAAATTCAGAGCTTTGTCATTCAACTAAGCTTTCATTTAGCATTCTGATACACTGGTGAAGGGATGGATTAGTGTAACCCGATTACTGACATGTCCTGCATCTGTGACAGAGGTTTTTATAGAAATGTACACAAGACAAAGTTTCTAATTAGTATGCCTCTGACGCCAACATCAGTGTAAAGGTTAACATTTTCTCATGGGAAAATAAGTACATTCAATAAAACATAAGTGAACAAACATGACAATAAAAGGCTTGGCATCTTTTTTCCGGTGCAGACAATCATAGTTTGAAGAACATAACGTGCTGCGAATTTTTAATACCCTTCAGTGAAATATAGCGTAAGTTTCTGTTGAAAGTTACTGTCCTATAATTTACACGAGATTGTCTTTGTGTAAATTTGGGGCAAATATCTCAATGCATTCTTCAGATAATGTGATTACGTCATTGAAAGGACATGTCGCCATCTGAAATTGAAAAAATCGGTCAAGGTGATTCATTTTCAAAAGGCTTCTACTCCATGCCAAGATGCATCCACAGTATACATTTGGTGCAGATATCTCAATGCATTCTTCAGATAATGTGATTACATGGTTGAATGGACAGACGGATGAACGGACAGACAGATGACAAAACAATTACAATACCCCTTTGGCCCGAAGTTGGCCGAGGAGTAAAAACTACGGAAAGAAGCTATTTGGTGAAATAAAATAAGTTAAAACTGAAAAAAGAAAAGAAGTTTATATGCACATCTTACCAGGGAGAGTATTAATTCATGCCTATGTAATGTTTGCTAAAGAAATATTTATGTTTTAGTATTTGTGCCCGTAATATGTGGATGGTACCGTTTCACTCAACATATTTAGGGAGTGAAAAGTGAAAAACAAATTTCAGGCAGTTCGACAGTACATGAGCTCAATTAACTAATGAGAGCTGAAATTGTCCATCATTTGTGTCACTACAACTATGGGAGAGAGAGAAGACAAGAAGAACATCGTCATTCCATATATGGCTGGGGTATCTGAGAAGTTCTGAAGGATTTTCTCCAAACACAACATCCCGGTGCATTTCAGAATCAGAAGTACTTTGTTAATTCCCAGGGGGAAATTTGTGTGTTACGGTTCCTCCAACACCGTTAAAGTACAGAAAGAAAGCAACTCAAGACCAAGGAAAAATAAAATTAAAAAAATAAGTAAACAATATGCAATGCTATGCAAGCCCAGGAACACCCTCAGACAGAGACGGGTCCACCCAAAGGCCAAAACACAGAAATGTAAGGGTCTGTTCACACCTGGAAAGTATTTTGATCTGCTTATTTGATTCGGATCAAATGCGGACTTTTTTTTTTTTTTCCATTTGGGTCGGATTGCATTCTCATGGCACTTTTTGCTAGTGGACCAAAATTTGTAAACAGAAGCACGCATGTGACAAACTGCGCTGACATTGGACAGAAAAGTCGGGGGCGGGGTAAATCAGAGACATATTGCGTAAAATGAGCATCTGACCAAATGTCAATGTCTCCTCATTGCTTCACGTCTGTCCACGGCTCACGGCTGTTGCTGTTAGCTCTGGCTACCCATGAGGCTCAGCTACTTCCAGTTTTGTTGATTACCCACAATGCCACGTGGCTACGGAGGCTCATCAAGCACTAAAAGCCACATGGTTCTTTGGTTTGTTTCAGCTCGAGGCCGATTATATTCACACCAGAAGTGAACCGGCCCAGAATCCATTTGGAAACGGACCTAGACCAGGTCTGCTCGTTTGGTTCGAATCAGAATTTGCATGTTTGTATTCACACCAAAAAAAAAAAGTCCAGACCTTTCGGGGAAATGAACTCTGGTCTGTTTTTAACAGAGCAAATGAAGTAAGTCTGAATACATCCTAAACTGATCAATGTAGTTTATGTAGTTCAGAGCAGTGAGGAGTGCAGTGATCTGTAAATAGGAGAAACTAAACAGCTCCTC
This sequence comes from Apogon hyalosoma, assembly GCA_037367295.1. Classification (NCBI taxonomy): domain Eukaryota; kingdom Metazoa; phylum Chordata; class Actinopteri; order Kurtiformes; family Apogonidae; genus Apogon; species Apogon hyalosoma. The sequence continues at coordinate 17,472,945 of JAPQRP010000030.1, forward strand.
CACAAACACATGACCCAACATTGGAGAGCTAATGCATCAGGACAGGATTCTGCTGTTTACCTTCACCTCAAGAATCAAGGACAAATTTCAAGGATGAGGACATACACATCTTGGACAGGGAAGACAGATAGTTTGAGAGAGGAGTGGAAGAAGCCATCTATGTCAATTTGGAACAACCATCCCTCAAAAGGGGTGGGGGTCTACGCTACCACATGCACCTGCGTACTGTACCATGCCTCTGCCGCACAAATTTCACCATAGCCATAACAACCCGCATAATGACTCGTTAACCATACAAAGGTGGCCCTCCAGGCACACAACAGGACTCATGTGACCTCTGACGGCACTTACATAGGGAGAGGATAAATACTCCTGCACCCACAGTCTTTAGAACTGATGAAGCCCCTCGGATGAGAGGTGAAACATCTTCAAGCCAAGATCGAAGTCCAGTTGCTTTTGATTCAACCGCTGTAGGACATCTCTGTAAGGTTTGTTGTAGTATTCATGACTTGGCTGCTTCTTGACTTTAAGCCTATGTGAAGCTCTGGGAGCTGTGTCCTGAGTTTGTGAAATCAACCAGTATATGTAGGCCACTTCTGACTGATTCAACATGTAACATCTGATGCTTGTGTACATTTGTGGAGTTCATGTATTCAGAGTCAGTCTTCTACAGCTGTCCCTACTTTCATAACAGCCTGTAGAAACTTCTTTGTAGAGAACTGATTGAAAATCCTCCTCACTCCTGAGTTTAGTTCCTTTGTTTTGCTCTTCTGTAGCTCAACAGTGTGTAGATTTTCATACACACTAAGGCCGAGTTTACACGACAACGCTCTCGGGTGAAAACGACAAAATATTTAATCAGATGTGCCTTTCGTTTAGACGGGACCAGTGTTTTTGGGGGTTGAAAACGCAAAAAAGTGAAACCACCTTCCAGAGTGGAAATCTTATAAACACTCAGCTCTCGCGTCACTGTTTAAAGGGTTGAAAATGCAAAACTGTATTTTCTCGTTGTATAGAGTTTATATCACAGGCACGCACCAGTACAGGAAAACAACACGTTGAATTATTTCCCTGTGACGGACCTTCAAGTGGTGCAATAACAATAACTCCACCTCTGTGTCTGTCCAGACAAAATTGTCAGTTTTTGTGCATTACTTTGCCATGTTCTGTTTCCTGTTTTGTGATTGTATTTCACACTAGGAGAGAACAGGAAGAGAAGTAGAAAGGTTCTATGCAGGCGCGTGGTCTTGGTGGCTGTGATGCCACCTGGCATACATACTACATCAATAAATAAGAAATGTCACAGTTTTGCGTGTCCGTTTGCATGCAGATTTCCCCCAAAAACACAAGTCTAAACGCAGAATTAAAAGTTAGAACACAGCGTCACTTTGACGTTTTCAGTTCAGATTGTACCGTCTAAATGTAGCCTAATATTCCACAATTACTCTGAAAATGACTGTATTTTGAAATGAATAAGACCGAGACCATTATCTGTGGCTTTAATGTCAGTTTTTCCAAAATGTTCAATTATTTATGAACCACTAATCCACACATCCTCAGCTTTTCAGTGATACTACGTACTGTAGCTCTTACTTGGACACAAAGAGGCTCCATAGTGACTCTGTTTAGACTCTAAAATTGTTGCCACTGATTCAACATAACTTCCTACTTTTTGGCAAATTTTTTTTTGAATGGAGCAGGCATTTGTTTGGAAGTCTAAAACATCTACAGTAAATGTTATAAATAAGAAAAAAAACAACTTGCTGTAGGTTTTTGTCATTTTGACACAATTATTATTTTCTGTGAAAATTGTGACTTTAAATAAACTGGAAGAAACTGAGGTACTCCTGAATCAAAGGATGTTTGATGTCTGATTTTGACCTACAATACTGAAATACCATCGAGAAACTACCACAAAACAATTCTTTGTCACTCTTGTCATCATGTAAACAGCATATTTCCTTTAGATATTCTGATAGATATTCTTAGATCTTATTCTGACTAATTCAGACGTGGGATATGGACAGGTTGTTCTGGTTTTGTGAGGATTCTTTCAACGTGTTCACAGCAAATTTTGAAAATTAATCTAAATTACAGGAGAAAAGACAGAGATTCCCTCTGGTGGAGATCCAAAGAAAACTCTACATTTATGGTCATATAAAGAAACAGCTATTTTTAACCAGTACGAGGAGAGCAACAAATTTTTGGAGCAAATATCAAAAAGTTGACCTTTTTAACATAATTCAAGGCACAAAATAGGGAGGCTGAGTTTGCACATAGAATGCCAGTTACAAGATAAATTATCTTTCAATCAGGTTGTTCACATGCACAGATGCCGAACAGAAATATTCCTGGAATATTAATTTTCATTAGTAAGTATGTACTGTATTTGTTCATATAAACAGCAGCCATGGCTTAGATGGCTGGAGAGTTGGCTTGTGACCAACGGGTCACTGATGTGATTCCCTGGACTGGTGGAGAGTTGTTGGCTGATGTGCCCTTGAGCAAGGCACTTAACTCCCCCATTTTCTCTCCAGGTGCCTGACATGGCGAGCCCACTGCTCCTAGCATGCAGCATTTGTGATGCAGGCAGAAGACAAATTTCAGTGTGCGGTGCATGTTTACGTGTGTGACAAACTACTACTGACAAAATAAAGATTCTCTTATTAAGAACTGAATATTCTGTGCATGTAAAGTCAAAAACTATATTCTCTGATCTGAAATCCTAGAGACACACAGTACCTGAAGCCACTGAAACAACAAAGAATCACATGACAGATGTTTCTCAAGTCCTGACCCGAAACAATGGATGTTCTGTGCAGCAGTTTTATTGAAGCTGTACATCCAATACCAAAGTCAGCGTCCAGTTCAGAGCTGGAAGACACTAACCCACCCTAAAAAACAGCCTCATTCCTCTCAGTGTGAAACAGAATGGAGCTTGTTTTTCCAATATATGTATTACTGACTAGGAGAACCACTAATGTTAATGCTCAAGCTATTATTCCTCACTTGCAAAAAAGATAAAATAAACCTAGCAAAAAATTATTAAAAGCAGTTTGACGGTGTAACTGGCGTGACTCAGTACCTCATAGTTCAGTCTTTGTTAGTTTATTTTTTGTTTTAAGTGCTTTAAGGATGATCCAATAATAAGGCAGAACAAGCTGAAATTATTAAAAGGAGAAAAAAAATAGACAAAAAAAATAATGAAATGCATTGAAAAGACAAAACATACTGTAAGGTAAAGTAGAATAAAACTGTAAAACAACATCAATTCAGTTTTTACAACTGCACCGAGTGGAAAATGTATAACAGTACAAGGACAGAAGAATGGAAAAGCTTTATATTTCTGCTAAAACATCCACAAACCCAAAGTCAAATCCTTACCAGATGTTGCACACCACATATTTCTTTTAGTTCTTTCTTTCATTGGTTATTTAATGGAGACAATGCCCATTAATGAACATCAGCGTAAATATGCAAGAAGTAAACAAGCCAGATTAAATGTACTGCAGATGTGAGATGATTATTTACATCTGTAGTCTAGAGGCAGGTAACAAAAAAAAACATTAAAAAAAAAAAAAAGCTAATATACAGATAGAATATATCATACCTAAGTAGAAAAGAATAAATTGTGCTCTGTGACGTATCGTTTTCTCAATTAAAGCGAACTGTCGTATTGTGCAGAAGCTGGTTTATCAACGAAGCATGACTGAAGGGAACCTAAGTATAACTACTGCTCATTAAGAGAAAGGCAGAAATGATAATACGAGCTATTCTGTCTTAGAAAGCCAACACGGCCAACTTCCTAGAACGATAAGAGAAGAGATGGCGTTACTAAGGCAACAAGTACAGTGATAGTTTTCAGAAAAAGTTGGACTTCAGATGAATAAAATAAATATAGTTCACACATCCAGGATAAAGATGTGGTTATTTCCTTTGGAGTCCTACAGTTGAATGACTACCAACAACAATGTGCTGAGTAAAATGTGAGCATTTACTCAGCAGGGACAGTCGGAAGAATATTCATTACAGGCTTGAATCTGACTCTTGAATCTGAATTTGCGGCTTCAGGAAAAGAGGGGGCGTCCCATATTTTGCCGTTTTCCTTTTGATCATGTATTGAACTTGCCGCGGGTAATGACCTAATTCTCAGTGTGCTACCGCCGCCGTCGCCGCCTGCTTCCTTTCACTCATCGCTGCATTCATCGACTTCCAAAATATGCGGGACAGACAAGAGTAGGCAAGCTGGAGATCCATGAGCTTAATAATGGCGGTATGACTAGGACTCACGTGAGGTCAGTTCAGTCCTTAGCCCTCCGTCACGCCTGGCTAAATCATCATAGCTCTGCCCAGCTGTAAGAGATCTGTTGGGAAAATTGGTGCAGTGGGGCAGGACGCCTGACCTTCGAGTGGAAGGACGACGTGTGATTGAGCATCTGTGAGCGCCACCACCGCACATATTATCATCATATCCAACATTAAAGAAGTGATTTAGTGGAAGAAAAAAAAGGTGAAGCGCACAGTCTCCTTTCTTTGTTTGAAAGCCTCATAATTCCTCAGTCACTGCGCTAATGTTCGTGATAAAAGACCCTGTTATTTCTTGATGGACTCGATGGATAATCAAGAAATAAATTGTCCAGACTCCAAGCGACCCCCTGCCTGCCCCGCTGCCTGTCATTTAGACTAATCCCCTGTCATCACTGGGAAAGTGTAATGGACGGCAATCCTCTGAAGCATCCCACAAAGTAATATTCCAAGTGACGAGACCATCTTCAAAGAGAAGAAAAACTCTGACGCCTCAAATCCCTTTACTTTTCTTACCATTAATCATATTACGTTCCTCACACTACTGTAGATTCTTTCAGGGGTGGGGTGGGGGGGATGGCATGTGATCAACTGCTGCTAACAAAGTGCATGTCAAATTAATATAGAATGTATGTAAAATGGTCGCGCTGGTGTACAAAGGGAGCTAGATCATCATAATCCGCTGATAGCTGGAATCCCATTAGCTACGGGTCCGTGACTTACAATACGCAGGGTCAGATTATTGCTGCGATCCAGCATCATAAGCTGCTGACACCACTCCGCTGCAGATCCTACTGCCCTCTGCTGCACTACGATCACCGGTGGAAATCTGAGCGAGATTACACTGCCTCCCCGTCAGTGTTTGTTCTGGACTGACAAGGACAGAAAATCACAGCTGGCTGATGAAAGCAGCGACAACAATGAACGCAGCTCATGTTATATATAGTACGCATCTATTATGGGACAACAGCACCACTGTACATCATCTCATTAGAATAAATGTATACTGACAGTCCTCAGAAACTTTTGTTGTGCGTTCATATGGCTTTTGTTGTCGCTGACAGCTCCATTGTTGCACCGTTTCAATGCAAAGGCAACCGTTCTTTAGTTAACTCGTGACATATTTGTAGTTGAGAGTCTCTTCCGTGCTACTTTGTGCCAAACTGTTCTGTTCAGATCATTTTAAAGCATCAGTTATTTATTATTTTACAAATTAGTGTCTTAAACCTCAAATCAGTTTGTGCCACAACATGATGCGCATGCAGTAATAATAAACGGATAGGTGTGGAAGTCCATTTCTACCACTGCGTTAGAGAAAGTAGTCATCTTCTGAATCGCTTTATCCTTGAAAGGGTTGGTAGAGCCTATCCCAGCTACCTATGGACGAAGGCAGGGTTCACCTTAGAAGTGTCGCCAGTTCATCGCAGAGTTAACATATAGGGCCTGATTTACTAAAGGTTTGCACGTGTAAAAAAGTGCACAAACTTGACTGCGCACGCAAAACACGTTGAATCTTATCTGCTAACAGGACGCGCCGAGGGTTGCGTCTATCAAATGGTAAAATAGTTTGCGCAACCTATTTAATGTGTTTGCCTTGAAGTAAACGCGATTATGGACGTTTCTGCCAGAACCTGCAAATTTACTGGGAGGAGTAGATGCAAGTATTTATTTAACGCATGCAGTGGGATTTACCAAACCTGAAACTGATTGCTGTGGCTGATTTTGCGTCTATATTTATTACGTCTGAAAGGCAGGTTTGAACTGGAACAGCGTCATGAAAAACTGGCTGCAGTTGTTGTGGCGAGGAGGAGATATAGGCAAAACCAAAGGCAACGCAGAGAATGAATCTGTTCTGCTCGTGGCAACATTTTGGAATGACAGAAGAAAAAAAAAAATAAAGAGACATATGGCCCCCCGTTTTAAGGGCCTGCCCCCCATGCCTGGTTCCACTAGTGGTACATCACTATTAGGCCAGAACCCGACCTCTGAGAGGCATTTCCCTCGCTCTCTCTCTCTCTCTCTCTCTCTCTCTCTCTCTCTCTCTCTCTCTCTCGTGCGCAGGGCAAACCGAACAGGATGGGTTCTAGCACTGCACACACACACACACACACACACACGCACGCACACACACACACACACACAAACAGTGCTGGTGTTGTGACTGGACTCCTGAACCTTCTATATAAGCACTGATGTGGAGGGTTTTCTCTCATTCCCATGGGCTTAAAAGTTTTCAGTCACTATACAGAGCGACATACAGAGAAACTATTTATTTCACTAATAACACACGTCACCACTTATAAACAACAACAGAGAAATATCTATCCACCCCTCTGTGTGGAAAAAGAGCAACTTCATATTCATGAGTGCTGCGTTTCCCAGAGCAGTTTTTACAGTGTACTGTCTCCATGACGACAACCAGTAGCGCACGCAAAATCCTCATTTAAACAGGGCGGTCTTCCAGACTTTGTGCATGTTGTCATTTGTGCAGGCAATCTTAGTTGATCACCTGTGACACGCAAATCAACAGCACACGCATTTTTCAGCATGAGCGACCCCATTAGCGCGCGGTGTTTACGATCTTAGTAAATCAGGCCTATAGAGACAAACAACCAATCACTCTCACATTAACATCTGTGGGTAAATTTAGATTAACCAATCAGTGCATGTCTTTGGATGGTGGGAGGAAACCGGAGTACCAGGAGAGAACCCAGGCAAACACAGGGAGAACATGCAAACTCCACCCCTGGAATCAAACCCAGGACCTTCTTGCTGTGAGCGACAGCGCTATCCACTGCACCACCACACCGCCCATGTTCGAGAAAGTAAATAAAAGGATTTTCTTACTATCACAAAAGTTGAATTTATTAAGGTTAAAGGTGGGGTAGGAGATGTTTTCCTGGAGCATTTTTACTATATTGCCTAAAATCCCCTTCACGCCCCGACTGCAACCAATTAATTAAATGCTATATCATAAAAATAAAAAAATGTTAGTGACCTGTGGAACGGACAGGACTAAAAAAAAAAAAAAACACCATCCAATCATTTTAACCAGCCTATCAAAATGATTGAATGGTAATATGTCTATCAAACTCAACTGCCATTTGTCCCCTCCCCCCTCTGCACGTACCCCTCTTCGTGCATGAATCGGTTGTTCTCAGAGGTTTGGAGCACTGGTACAGGAAAAGAAGCCAGAGCTTGGCTGGTTATATTAGTTATATTAGGATGGAAAGTTCACCGGAAACTGTTCTGTCACTAACATAAATCACCAGGGAATGTAACGATAGCCAGATAGGTCTGAACTGGGGCTGTTCTGCCGACAAACGGGGGTGTTGGAGGAGACTGAATGAGGCACGCATGGATCCACGAGCCGAGGCTGGGGCCGGGGCAGGGGCTGGGTGAATTGATGCTGTGCAGCACCTGGGAACAAGCACTGAGCGTGCCAGTACTCTGGAGGCGTGGCTTCAGGGGGGGATGTCTGAAGAAAAGGGTTTGGACTTTTGAATTGTGTATTTTCAGAATGTAGCTTGTTTGAACCATTTTCCAAGATCTCCTACCCCACCTTTGAAGGATGATTCATTTTTATTACCCCGTAGGTCAATTTCTCTGCACCTAGCATTAGCATTTAGCACCTTAGGAGCAGTGAGCTGCTGTTGAAGGCGTTCAGGGACTACCTCTTCAACCAGATCTTCATCAATACTTTGGTCAAGTACGCTGACAGAAGAATTAACCTACATACACCCATTTTGACAGTAAAGGAAACCTGAGGAAACCCACGCAGCGTGGAGAGAATCAGCAAACTCAACATAGAAAGGACCCAGTCTGAGTGGGAGTCAAACACTGAACCCTCTGAGCAGTGCTAACCACTATGCAGCCTAACTTAAAGTAATGAAACTGTTTTCCACAGTGTGGTTCAGAGGTCATATCCCCTTAACTGAAAAGCCTGGAACAATAAATCAAACAGCGGCTGCAACAGGGGCTTTGACATTTTCTGCAGGTGATGCCAGGGTGCCCCGTTGTCCATACTTTCACTCTTACATAGTATCAAATATCATGCACTCAACCTTTAATACATATAATTTTAATAAAATATTGACGTTTATATCTTAAATCAGCATGAACAGAACATCTTACGAGCTGTAGCAATGATGTGTCCCAGTATTTTTGTCCATATATTTTATGAACATCAATAGTTTAATGGGACATATTTCTTCCTCAGTGAGATGTGAAGAAAGTAGATTGGTTAGCTGTGGTAGAAAATAATTTTTCAGTCAGAGCACAAAAAATATTTTAGAAATTTAAAGGAAGAACTTTTAAAATCATAGTGGATAAAAAAAAAAATCAATGTTAAGATGATATTAAACTACATGATAACATTTGTTATTTTTGTTTGTAGGTGACACGGCGGTGCAGTGGGCAGCGCTGTCACCTCACAGCAAGAAGGTCCTGGGTTCAATTCCAACCAGGGACCTTTCTGTGTGGGGTTCGCATGTTCTCCCCGTGTTAGCGTGTTTCTCTTCGGGTACTCCGCCTCAGCACTGTTAAAAAACTGACCATAGGTGTGAATGTGAGAGTGACTGGTTGTTCATCTCTATATGTCAGCCCTGCGTTCATCCAGGGTGTACCCCACCTTCGCCCATAAGTAGCTGGGATAGGCTCCAGCACACCCCGCCACCCTAGTGAGGATAAAGCAGGTTCAGAAGATGACTGTATGAATTGTTGTTTTGTATCCAAGACACCTGTTAGAAAGGAAACACCTGAGTTCAACATGTCCCTATACTTCGGTACATATAGTGTATAACCAACATCCAGTCATGACGAAACCAAAAAAAGAGCAAGACTTGGACGGGTTGAGACCAGACCAGACTAGAGGCACAACCACAGTTTTACTACCACTGAGCTTTTCATATGATGTGGTTTAAGAGGTGAGATGATTCCCCAGTCAGTAGTAGAACGAGGCAGGCTGTGGAGAACTGAGTCAAAGGAAAAGACACCAAAATATCTACGGTTTTATTCAAACCAGAGTAATGATGACAAGGAAATCAGAAAACCCACTAGAAATTGAGTCATCTCTGGATGTGTGGTCTAGACTTGTCTTGACATAAAATCCAGAATCCTGAGACAAGACCGAGAAGAGAAATAAAAAGTGTCCTTAGAAACCACTCGACTATTATGACCCTCTTATTAACATGTAACTATAAAGTAGGCTGAAAAATGGAATACTGGGCTGTAATGCATGCACATTTTATTCCAAAGAAAATTTTCATATAAAACAAGAATTTCACATTTGGAGTAAGTCATTTAACAGAGATGTGCAAATAAATATGACATTTACAGCACTATGCATTTGTAAGTCTCTGTATTAAGATCCAGTCTGATATATATATGGCAGTGGTTCTCATACTGTTTACAGTGGAGTACCCCCTGAAATATACTATTTTAGCCCAGTATCCGAAACTCTCACTTCAGTATTTTTGGTTGAAAAAATTAGGCAAAATCTGTTCCTGTGCTAAAGGTGTCTTTTTATATTTTCAAAACTTAGTACCATACCATATGTAGCACACTGAAACATATCGAGTTCACAATTTCACTTTTTTTTCCTGCTAATTTGGTATCATAGTGCCAAGTGACACATACTTTAAATAAGAATGTAATTCAATTCATGTCTTATTGGTAAAATGGTTTAGAACATTACTTACCTTATGTTTTTCTTTGGAGCAAGACAAGTTGTTGTACTTACCCTTTAAGAAGAACGCTGTCACCGTAAGAAAGAAAGGGGAAGTGACGAAGACAATGATATGTATTCGGGCTGAAGCTAAATGCTTGTACTGAACTAGGACGTATTTTTTGTTAATAAAAGTTGCAAAATGAAGATGGATATGTTTCTGGATTTTCATTTTGAGGGTGCAACTCATACCATACCATACCAACTTTATTAATAAAGCATTTTAAAAACTTTACAGTTGGCCAAAGTGCCATACGCAAATCATAAAACAAGGGAATAAGTAAAACAGTGATAACAAAGGATGCAAAGCGGGCTAAGAAAAATAAATTAAAATCTGGTAAAAACAACATAGGAAATCTAAAAAAAAGTCTCACTCATTGATTAAAAGCCAACGAGAAAAGTGTGTTTTTAGACAGGATTTAAAAGCAGGCAGAGACTGAGCCTGCATAACGTCTAAAGGTAACTGGTTCCACAGCTTTGGGGCAAATACAGAAAAGGCACGGTCCCCACGAAGCTTCTTTTTTGTTTTTGGAACCACAAGCTGCAGCTGATCTGCTGACCTGAG
>JAPQRP010000030.1:17557883-17571707 GCA_037367295.1 Apogon hyalosoma
ACCTACTTTTCCCAAAATGTAATGACATCTATTCTGGGTCACTGGCAATCTATAAACCCAGTTTGGTATGAATTCAAACAATAGTTTTGCTGCTAAAGTGTTAACACACAAAAAACAAACAAACAAGCCAACAATACCCCTTGCCTCCCTTTGGGGGGTGGGGTAAAAATTTAACACTGTTCCCAATTCCTCCTACTTTGGTTTTGCTATATTTAGCAAATGAAAACATGATATCACTCTAAACCAAGGAGTTTAATACAGCCTATTAAAATATAATATCCGATAATATTGTCACTGTTACTATTTGCAACGCTTACATTTGCACTTCGTGTAAATCCGTAGACTGTCAAAAAAACACTTAAAACACAGCTGTGCCTATAAAACGCAGACTCTTAGATCTGTTCCTGTAAAAGCTATCAACTTTATTTCACCCTCCATCTGTGTCCTTGACATAAAGAGTGTTTCAGTGTGATGTACTGGAGGGGATTCAAGGTTTCTTTGTCTGGTTCCCAGCTCTGGGGGTTGGGAGTATAATTTGTCGGTTAGACAAACCAGGGCCTTTTCACGTTTGGTCTCGCAGTTGGCAGATTAGATAATGTACAGCAAAAAACACATTCTGCCTTTTACTCCCAATTTTAGACTTGGTTTTTCTGAAAAAACAAAAACTTTTCATGTGCTACTGACGGAAAAACATCTGATCATGACTATCATCATTCACGCTGATTCCGAATCTGAAATTTTGAGTTTTGTGACTATGTACAAAAATGATCATTTTCTTGTATATGAATGTGTGCTCACAGTCTAAACATAATATGTGATAAATTGGTCAAAGTGACATTTATTAATGAACATGAGATGCATTACCTAACCTTTAGACCACACAAATCCATCTCAGCGTAATTTCAGTGTAGTTTAATCTATAATGCGTTGAATAACATGTACAAATTAAAGCATTTGCTTTGATTGAAGAGCAATTTTTTACTCTGCAAAACCTCGTTGATAAAACTCAAGGCCGTTTCTTGTTATGGGTGAACTAGGCGAATGCTTAAGGCCCCCAAGCCAGCAGGGGGCCCCAAAGCTGCATGTTCAGCCTCATCTGAAGAAAATTGAAATGTCCTGTCTTTATCTGTAGCTATCTCATGTGTTTATTAAATCCTTATAGACTTAAAAAAAAACAAAAAAGTAGTATATAAATCAAATAAACTGCAATGATAAGCTGTGGCTGGTGTTTTTGTGGCGTCTCCTCCTTGCATTGAGGAGATAATGCAACAACCAGCGTCCCCGTCCCATTTCACCATTTTGAACTTACAGGCGCTAACAGTCCCGTAGCAGTGCGTTCACTGTTTTTGTAAACTGTCTGTAAAATCCATCCAATCGAAGATGCCTGGGAGACACTGCTGCTACGTAGAGACCCAGAGGTACGTTATTTTGGGTTTCCGACTAGTTTAATGCATGTACAATTCCCACACACTGACCAGACCATCACTAAACTAGAACTGAACCCCAGTCACTTCACAGATGCACGGAACAAGAATGTAGGAGGAAAGGTTAAAAACATAAACGATGCTGTCTATTGACTATGAAACTATGTTGATGGTATTTCTCCATTACTACCCCCTTGAATACAACACGTAAACATTGCACTATCCATAGCGACAGATAGCTTGTAAGTTCAAAATGGCACAGCCTCCGAGATATGTCACGCCATATGACGTATGTCCTCATTCCTAATTAGGTCCTATTCGTTGGACCACACTGTCACACAGTTAGTGACGTAGCAGGCCGCTGACAAGTATGATGGGAATGATTGACAGATACCCACCTCCCATTCCTGTTAGTGAGAGTATGAAACAAAACAAACACTGTAATGGCATCAAAAAGAAATTATCTCAGCAGTTGTTGTACTTTCTTATTTAAAGTAAACATTTTTATAAACACTCAAAATCTGTTTTATTTATTGACGTATAGAGGATTGTTGTTTTCCTCGTATTATAGTTTTTTTTTTAATCAGTTTAACTCCCCTGAGTGGTTCAACTTAAGATGTTTAATTTTAACTGTAGCCTGTTTTGCTCATGAAGTGTAACAGATCGTGGCATCTTAGTAGCCCATCTAAAGGGTTTAGGAATCTGTTCATCGTAGTTTGACAAACTAGGGGCCCCCAAACAGCATCTTGCTTAGGGCCCCCATGAAGCTGGAAACAGCCCTGATAAAACTAGAGCACTAAAACGAAGACTCAAACAATGCAAATGTGACTGGCTTCCTTTTATTTAGGTGAATTCTAGTGCGGTATCAACGTTCCGGCCTTGTTGAATTCATGTGCACTCCTGCAGCCAGGGGAAACAATTCTGAGTGGGGATACGTACCTTTTCACAACACCTGCACCACTGTGACACATGCACAGTTTGTATCGCACAGTTATGACTTTTTATCTCATAACTATGACTTTTTATCTCATAAATTTGACAAATATCACATGAGTTTTTTCTCATAATTATGACTTTTATCTCATGATTATGACTTTTTATATCATTTTTTTACTTTTTATCTCCTAATTATAACTTATCATGTTTTTTTTGTTTTTGTTTTTTTTTTTTTGTGGCGGAAACAGGCTTCCATAGCTTTCTCATAACAGAATGGAACAAACTTCCCACTGAACTGAAGGCATCCATACATTTTAGAGATTCCTCCACCAAGACAAAAACATGTATTTTCAGAAACCAAGCCTGCCTGCACTGACTCTTCCCTTCAACTGTTTTCTACACCTTGACTGTACGTGACTTATTTTAGGTGTGTTGTTTTCCTTTTTAATTCTCTTGTACTGTTTTCTTTTTTAAATTTCCTTTTGCCTGCAGACGGAAATGAGCTTGAACACTATAAACTGCTACAGAGCATCTCTACTCTGTGTTTAATGTTTTCTGTACACAGTCCGTGCCAAATAAACTAATAAACTAAACTTTTATAATCACCAAACAAAAAAAAAATCACTTTGAAGATAGAATGTTGCTATTTTGTTGGTGTGACAGTTGCCACCATCCAGTGAATAAAGCTCCCGTCAACAAGATTTCTTCACCAAAAAACTTAGAATTAGTTGAACTAAAATGTCGATAACACTGGTAAACAAATTTATGGAAACTGTCTGCCTCCGAGATAAAATTGTCTAAATCTTATATACTTTGATAAGATGAACTGGAAAACAAATAATAAAACTGATGATTGCCTAATGTTTCCAAGATATTCTCTATATACATGTACATAAATCTTGCATTTGAAAGAATACTTCCATCTGAAGTGTCCCAGTGCTGCTCTGGCAAGGATTAAACAAAATAAGTCTCCTGATTTTTGTAAGTAAATGTATTATATTAGGAAAATACAACCTGAAACATCACTTAAAACAGTTCTTCAGTCTGTACATGGCACTTTTTGGCTTGTCTCTTGTATCTTATCTGCGTTGTTTAAACATTTTGGAGGCATCTCTGGTTCTTCAGGTAAAAATATGAGACAATTTGATAAAAGCATCACACACTGACAATTATAAAAGCTGCGACATATGACAGGTCAATGCTCGTCGTGGCTTATGAAATGTATGAGGGTACGTTCGATCCAAACATTTGCACAGATGAATATGTTCTATTTTGCAGAAATGTTTGGAGTCTGAACTTGTAGCTCAGACACATACATGTCCTTTCAGTCAATATCTCTCTTATTACTTTGTGTAGAATTTCAACATTTGACTTTTTACTGTATCTTGATAACTTGAGCCAACCATTGCTTTTGATTTATTTTTTTCTTTTTTAGTAGATGAAAGTAGGTACAGTTTAACTACTTTAGTCTGGAGTATTTTGCTTGTAGACCACTGACATACGTACATAACTCTAAATCCTGCTGGACAAGTTCTGATTCCAGATTTGGTCTGATTTAGGTAAAATGAGGTATTTTTCCCCCCAGTAGCAGAATATCTTGTGAAAAGTATAATGGTTAATGTCTTGATTTTGCATTTTATAACTTATGTTGAAAGGCACAAAATCAGAACAACTAAGGGAAAAAATGTGTATCAGTAAAATAAATACAATATTGTATACAAACTGTCATATACATTTACAGTGTATATACATGTTATTATATTTTGTGGCAGTGGAAAATCTGGCTAAATTATTATAAAGTAACTGCAATTGTTTAGTTAAAGAGTGATCCTTATTTTCCAATCATCTGGATGTTCAAGAGTTGAACCCTTTCAACCTCACAATGCATCCAAGTGAATGTTTGTGCTGTGCGCCCCCATGTGGTACAATAATGTAAATCACATGTTAACTAATACACCAGGGGTGTCAAACTCAGTTTATTTCAGGGGCCACACTCTGTCTAATTTAATCTCAAATGGGCCAGACCAGTAAAATAACAGCATAATAGCCTGTAAAGAATGACAACTAATTGATCACTTTTTTTTAGTGCAAATAACATTAAATTATGAAACTATTTACATTTACAAACTATCCAAACAAAAAATATGTGAATAACCTGAAAAAACTGAAATTTCTTAAGAAAAATAAGTGCAATTTTAAAAATTTAACTTTAAAAACTTATTTACACATTTGCATTACAGATCAGATCTACAAAGGCACAAAACATTTAGTAACAGGCAGAATATTGTAAATTTTCTATAGATGTTTCAGGTTGTTCATATTTGTTCAGGTTATTCACATTTTATTGCTAAAGGATAGTTTGTTAATGTCAGTATTTTCATAATTTAATGAAGTTTTTTACACTAAAACAAAGAGATAAAATTAGAGTTGTCATTATTTATAGGCATAATGTATTTTTTTTCCCACATTAAACCAATAAAATTTGGAGTATTCATAGATTATTATGATATTGTTTCACATTGGAACCAGAACTAAAACAAGTTTGACACCCTTGACTGTTAATATCTGGGGCTGGCCAAGGGAAGGTTAACATCTAGATCCAAAAATACATTAAAATGCCTTTTGAAGACTTATGTATTTTGAAAATACATTACTTCTAGTGTTCAGCACAAATTTTATTTTAGAAAAATGTTTTTAAAATACTTAGATGGCATTATATTCAGCATAAATTTCTGTTTGCATTCTTTGTCCATCAGTGCAATTCACAGCATAACTTTGATCCTCCTCTACTGGACCTGTATTATACTGATGATTAGTTGTAAGGTCCATTTAAAAACCTTTTGCTATTCTTTGTACAGTTTTGACGAATAATAAACCAAGATAATTATGTTAAAATTTATTAAATTGGTTTATTAAGGCATTTGACTTAGTAGATATTACATATGGACTGTAAATACTAATAAATATGCTGAATGAACAATTGAAACTTGTAATTATTCTCTCTTGTCCATCTGTTAACACTTAGCAAAACTCTTGCTATTTTATACCCTTATATATTGAAATAAATACAAATTGTTTACTGTTTTATAAAAGGAGTACCCCTTGAAATATGCTTTTTTGATCCAAGTACCCACAACTGTCACTTCAGCATTTTTGATTGAAAAAAAGTTGAGCAACATTTGTTCCTGTGCCAAAGGTGTCTGTTTATATTTTCAAAACTTTGTTAACAAATAACATATATTTAACTGAAATATATTTCAAAAAAAAAAAAAAAGGATATTTTGTGTGCAAAATTAAAACTGAAAAGTGCCCCCTTTTTGTTGGTAAGAAAAATAAATTGGTCATTAATTAATTAATAAATGAACCTTTCATCAACAAAAAAATAATGCTTAGCTACTCAAATAAACTCATTTTGGATAATATAAAATAGAAATGTTCTTAAAATGTTACAAAAGCTTAAACAAGATAACTGTAAATAAAACTATTATATGAATGTATTTATGTGTTTTGTATTTCAACATTAATTCTCATTATTTATTTTCTATTCAGTACATGATGACATATTTAATGTATTTTTCCAAAAAGAATTCCAAGTACCCCTGGGGGTACATGTACCCCACTTTAGGAACTTCTACCCTAGAGGACCAAAAGTAAAGATTTTACAATTTTAAGAAAATTGGAACCGATTTTTTAAAACAGCTTTTATAAAGATGCTCATTTTCTGTCCATCCATTACCGAGGGGTTTTTACTATTTTTAAGCCACAAAATTAAGTTAGAACATTTTTTTTCAATCACACGTCTAAAAGTGCTCATTATTCCCTGCAAAATGAGGTATCATTCATCTTACCACCATAAATAATTGTGAAAGGGCAAACAAATATGTAGTAAGGCTGTTCATCTGTTAGCGCTGGGCCAGCCTCATCTTCAGTAAAATAGTTGCACTTTGCAAATTCATCCCACAGGCCGGATCGGAACCTTTGGCGGGCCAGTTTTGGCCCACAGGCCACATGTTTGACACCCTGTACTTGGGTTTTACACTAAAAATAAAAATGATTGAAGGCTTACATTGAAAATATTCCACTTCTTTGCATAGAGGGCATCTTAAAACCTTTAATAAACCAAAACTAATACAAATATGGAACAAATTTCCTGTAGTACAAAGATTTTACTAACACACAAGTTACTATGCACACAATGTAGCAGAGAGAACAACAACAAGATTGCAGTTTGATGTCATTGCTACAGATGAAGGCTCTTCATCTTAATCTCAACGTGGGCTTTAGAGGAGTCATCAACAGAGAAATAGATATGTAAATAAATCCAACAGTGTTTGAAATACACACATCACATTGACATATTGTTTATTCTGTTGCAATAACAGTTGAGGCAGTGTGGCGTTTCCTACGAGTGTCGCTGATACAGCATAACTTGAACTGGCTCGAATGTGAAATCGCTCCCCAGTTGGGAGTCGAGTTGGTTCTGTCCGATCCATTATGCGGGGTTCAAACTACAGCAAGGAGGAACAAACTGCATGTGACATTTAGCAGATGGAAATGAAATGTGAAGCCCTTTTGTTATGTTTCGCAGATATGAATAATCCCCAAATCCTACTTCACATCAGGTAACACATTTTACAGGAAAAAAGAAGAAAAGAAAAAAGCACACCCATCACCATCCAGTGCTGCCAGGCTGAGCAAAAACCAGCACATAGGTCGAACAAATCAAATACAGCAGCTCATTTATTTGGGGCCGCAGCCATACATGCAAAATATATATAATGTGCAACAGTATCAGTATTTAATAAACTGCAATGAGTTTATGTAACAGCAAGAAAGGCAAAAAATGACTGAAATGTGGTTAAACGGGCTGAAGTTTGCAGTTTAATTTTCTCATTTTTGGTCAAATCCAATCAAACCAAGCATGCTTTTAAACCATCTCAACGTACAAAATATGTCTTTAATAAATACAATCTATGTATTATTTAGATATGTTTTCAGCAGCACACACCTCATCACACGTCTTAGTAAAACTACAGTACAGCACACACTGATAAGAAGGCTCATATAGTGATAATAAAATGATGAATAAGTGAATAAATGAAATGCTGGTTTACTATATATCAACCAGTTTTATATATGCGTTTTTTTTTCTACTGAAATATCTCATGCACAGAGACGTTCCAGTACGTGTTGAGAGGTTTATAAGAACGCTGGGTGTGTTTGGACGGGGGAAATTGGGTGTTAATGTTGATTTTGTTGAGTAATGCCGTGTAACATTCAATAGTTTTATGAGTGGAAACATTCTTAGTCACTTAGATTTCAGCGTATTGAAATGTTTAGTAAAGGGGCTCATAAAGAAGAAGAATTTAAAAAAAAAAAAATTAGATACACTGCACAAAAAAAAGAATATTCACATTTGAGAGGAAAGCATTTCCACAGTCAGTGGGCTCATGAAACATTAAAAAAAGAAAAAAAAAAAAGGTACAGGCACTTCATTTTCTGTAAAAAGTAGGTCAATTTGAGCTGTAAGGAAAGCTAAAAATAGCAAAATATTACAATAACGTCAACCAATTCCTCTTTTAGTACCTCAGCTCTGCTTCTATTCCGAGGCCTTCTCATCGTAGTTTCAGCCTCCGTGTGTCTGAGCAAGACTGAAGGCGACACCCATATGGAAATATAGCTCAGCGTCTTCACAAAGCATCCACAAACACTCCTGTTTTAAGGATTTGGTCGTGTTACTGCATCGGGTTTAACTGATGCAATCATCAAACACGTTAATATACTCTGAAGGGCACAATGGGTTTTAAAATGTACAGGAAACACCATTCGATAGCAGTAATCTATCATCTGCAACAGAATAAGAGAGATTTGGTTAAACTATAAGCAGATAGTTCAGTCCAGTAGCATAAAAACATTTAGCTCTAGTACATTCGATTTCAAAGCCACGTCCCAGTTTACCTGGATTTTTGCTCAATATGACACATAAATCAGACTTTTTTTCATTATATCAAACAGTTGATATTTCCAGCCTGTTTTATATCACATTTTTTGGCTGCTTGAGGTTCTATTTTGTTGCCCTAAAAAATGTGTGAAATGTGATTTGCCATTAAATTTCTTTGAAAGCTATATGATACTTCTAATTGTTCTTCAATGTGCCTCAGAAATGTGAAAATTAAAAGACAAAAAAACTGGCAGTAAATTTCACCTTTGAGTGTTTGATATTGCACAAGCATTTTTAATTTGATGGTTTTCTGATGTTTTTAAGTTTAACCAATTAGAGTATTTATTTTTAGATAGTTATTTTTAGATATTTATTACAAGTCACTGTGTTATCGTCTGCTTTTATACTGATTATGACTTTTATTCTGATTGTATCTTTTAATCTTTTATACTTGTACTCTGAGAGATCTCTGCATAATAATTCCTATGTACCTGAACGTGTACAGATGGTAAATAAACTATCTTATCTTATGGTGTCAAAAAATGCATACCCCCTTTAATAAGTTTCTTACACTTATCTTGCTGGATAATAAAACAAAAGCTGAACAGTGACAAATCCCAAAGTCTGAAGAGCAAAGCGATACAGCTGGAATACATTTTTGCACTGAAGCTACTAACACTGAAGCAAATGCTTTTCTTGTTCTACTTAAAAGTTTAACCAACAAATCAATTAACTGAGAAAATAATCAAAAGAATGTCCTAATAAAAAGTATATATGTGTATTTGATCAGGAGGTCACTGCTGTTTTTGTTCTTTTCACTAATGCAGTGACAAAAATCTAAATAAAACCAACAAAAAGGAGATTACTGAGCCTGTTCATGCTCCTTTGTGAAGACACTGAAGGAAACATATTTTAGATATACCTCCAACGTGGGTACATATATGCAACATTCTTGCACAAGTACGTTTAATATTGAATTTTGGCCATATTAATGTTTGTAAATATACATACAATGAGCTGCTTGAGTGAAACTTTGTAAATGTTTAAATACAGACAGCATACACTGTAAAATAGCCAAAGTCTAATATCAAAAGATATTTTTAGAATGTATCCAAAACTTGTATGCAAATATATGTTTTACTTCTTACAAAATATGTCATATTTCCATTTGACTGCCATCACTGTTGAGGTTTAAGTAAACCTCGACAGCCGGGAAACTGCTGCGAGCTACGGTGCATCTTCCACAGATCCAACATGCAAACTAACAGCAAAGAAATGAAACCGAAACACAAACACACACGCACTTAAACGCACACGACAACATTCACAACTGAAATACTGCACTCAGAATTCATGGAATTCAAGCAATGTCCACCACCACGAATGATTACCAATGAACACAGGACTTTAGAGTTGGAGGCATAGATGTTAAGAAACAGTAAACAACTTTGAAATTTCTACTGCACTACAAACTGTGTGCAAAGCTCAGCAATACTCTGAAGGCTACATGGGCATCACACTATTATTGGAACTCCACGTTTTTAAATGTTCAAACTGCGATTAAAATACAAGAAAATAATAATATCAGGCAGTACACGCAAACGGTGAGCACGGGCGCCTAGACCTGCTTGATCAGTCGCCGTGTTAGTAGCATGTTTATCCTACATAGCTACGGTGTCAGTGGTCTAAGGCTCATTATTTTCAGTTTCCAAAAAGAAAACAACTGATGCTTGAAAAATACAAAAATATATTACAAAACCTGGGTGAAAAAATTGCATAACAAAATAACATTTGCATCGCAAAACACTTCAATCTGACAGATTCTCGTTTAGTTTTTTTTTTTTAAGCTGCACTGATGAATATAAGATTAGGTCAAATATGGCACGTAATATGAAATGGGTCAATTGATGTGATGATCCAACCTGACTGCAGATTCCTTTAACTTTTCAGAGAATTTTAGATTTGATGTAAGGCCACTAAATGTACAGTCGAGCCTCCAGCTTTTTCGTGGCATGAGTTGCTATTTTCAGTAAAAAATAAAGCTGTGATAATTCAATATACGCCACCTGCAGACTGATAAACAGCAGGATAATGAATTAGCCACAAGCTGGAAACATGTAACGGCTACAAGGTCTAATTCTTGTAAAGGGAGGGTGAAAACAGATGCAGGGTTTCAAGAGGCGACTATTTCCTTCTCCACATGAACACTATGGCTTTTCTACTTTAACTATATTCACTTTAAAAACCCAGAATATGTCAAATCTGTATTGTTTTTGTTTTGTTTTTTTAAGTTAAAGCATTATCCAACCTGCAGCAGGAGGTAAACTTTAATTCAATGGGACATAAAGCCATGTAAAAACCTGCTAAATTTCTTAAAAAACTAATAAAAACGCAATTTATCTGTGCAAAACTGAACATGATGAGCCTCGTCTCAGGTAGAGGGATGATCACTGGAGTTCAGAGACAATGTCATGTTATTTGTCTAAATTTCTACTTGGCTCTTGGAATGATACTGGTGTATATTTTATTAACTCTCCCAGTCACTTTGGTAGGTAATCAATGGTTTTCTTGGATAAAAACTTGATGGTTAATAGTTACAGTGGTACAGTTTGTTTCCTGCTCTGGTCTTCAATGTTGCCACCACCAGTCCATCTGGAAACAGACACAACTAGACCGACCCAAAGAGAAATGCCGTTAACTGGTGATATCGAAATCCTGTTGATTCACACAGGTTGGTAGCAACAAAAGGCAGACTCAGATTTACGCTTGTCTTTTGCCTAAAGGCCGGTGAGGTCTACGATGGCCTTGATGAAGATGGTGTCGTCGCGGATGTAGGAGTTTTTCGAGTCCAGCTTGGAGAGCGGGCAGAAGAGCGGGCAGCCGCTGGCGATGTTCATGTCGCTGACGGGCCTCTGGAAGGACGAGGAGGAGATGTCGGGCCGGAAGGCATCGATTATGTGCTCCCTGTTGTTCTGGTCGAGCAGCATTAGGGTGACCTGGGTGCAGACGTTGGGAGTCTAGCCTTACATCTACTCTGACTGAAAACATGGAGCTAATTCTGAAATACTGAAAGACTAAAGAAAATGTAAAATAAAGGTATAATATAAATCAAAAGTGGCTAAAAGAAGCCTGTATTCAGCAGCTGAACAAAAAAAAAAAAGAGGTCACTGTCCCATACCAGTATGAAAATTCTGCATGTTATGTCATTTACGTCCTTATACAAGTGGGATGAGAAGGTATCGGGACAGGGATGGAGACACGCAAATTAGCTTAGCTTTATGAACATAAAGACTAAAGTTAGAGGAAACTACCTTGCCTCTGGCTCTTATTGAATGAAAAATAAAGCTAGTAGGGCTTCTAACAAGGTTTCTGCGGGCTTCAGCCACTTAAATGTTAAACACTGGGTAATGGCAGATGTTTTTCTAGCTTCTGATGCAAATCTAATACTTTCATAGCCAAAGAGCCTCGAGTTTTCTTGCACAAGGCATAACAGGTTTAAAATAAGCACTGAGCTAAATGTCACTGAACTTGCCCTTAATCTAATATGGGTAAAGACATATTTACATCAACTATTTTGATGTATTACTTCCAAAAGTAGGTATATTCTAATGAGAGGAGACACTATAGCCCAATCCCAATTCACCACTTGGCCCCGCCCTCTTAGCCCTACCCCTCCATTTTGTGTGTTCACGTGAAGGGGTAGGGGTGCCCTGCTTCTCAATGAGTCTGAGGGAAGGGCTAAAGGGGAGGGCTGTTTGACCCTCGAAACTGAGATTTTTCAAGACCATACTACAAACAGAGGGGTAGGAGAAATCTCCCATAATTCTGTTCAAATCATCGGCAAGATGGAGGTAAACAGCAAAAAAGTTGCAACAGTGTGATGAAAGAAACACACAAATGCACATATTTTCTTCGTAAACAACTTAATCATTTGATCGACCGTTTAATGCCCTTTCAATGTGTTATAGATCGCATTTCTGTGGTTTGTGGTTGATAGCCACAAAAAGATGACCAAAGCCCATGGAACAGAGACGGTTACAGCTACTGACGGTATGGGGATTCTCTGAAATAAAGTTGTCGCATCTGTTTATAGCGGCATTGATGACGAAACAGGTCTGGAAGGGCTGTTTCATTTCATAAGGGAATGTTTCAATCCCTACCCCTTGCAGCTTTGTTTTAAGGGGTAGTGGCAAATGCAAGGGCCAAGGGGGAGGGGTAAGGGGTGAATTGGGACTGGGCCTAATATTTTCATACCCAAAGATCCTAGAGTTTTCTTGCACAAGGCATAACAGGTTTAAACCAAGCACTGAGCTAAATCTCCTGAACTTGCCCTTAATCTAATATGGGTAAAGTAGTATTTACATAAACTACTTTGATGTATTACTTCCAAAAGTAGGTATATTCTAATGAGAGGAGACACTACATTAGCCTCTGTAGGTGTGATCTTCTAAATTCTCATCTTGCTGGACAGTTTGCGTTAGCGCCAACTGGTTAGGTGTTGGTTTCTATTGCAAATACAAAGACGATACCATTTCTGTTGTTTCTCTTTCCATAGCACTTCTTGACAAAAGTACAGTAGAGTCTCAGACTTGGAGGAGGTAGTGTTTGCATCCTATGAAGTACAAATGTTTAACCAATTTGTTGAAAACATGAATTCTTATCCAGTTCATTGAAATCAAGGACCTGTTTTTAGATCAATTTTCGAATCCCACTCTCATGGAAAAATACAAAGAGAAGTGAACTAATCCTTTCACTTACTGAATAATTACAAACTACTGAAGAAATATTACAAGCATTCAACTTGATACATAATGTGTGTACAGCGGTAATGTATCTGTGGTGTACAGTACTGTGCAAAAGTCTTACGGTACCATTATAATGTTGATGTGTGGTAGTTATAATGACCACACCTATACATTTGTCAGTCTCTGTATCAACATGCAGTGTGTACAACTGGAATGTATATGAAATGTGAGCGGCATTAAAAACAAAACTACATCTCTGAAAAATATGAGTACTATAGAAGATAATTTGGAACAACTGTACAGGGAAAAGCATAAAAGACAGTCAAGTGTAAAGAAAAACTCTATTGGGGATATTCTGAAGGAAACCAGGCACAATATACCACAAGGTTATTTAAGAAAACTTCCAGCCAATTGACAGCTGACAACTGGAACTTCAAGAAAATCCAAACAGAGGCTACAAATACTAAGTTTTACCTGTAGAAGTGTTTGTGTTTCATATTTTGCACATACAATCACGGAAAAAATTATTAGACCACCCTTGTTTTCTTCAATTTCTTGGTCAATTTAATGCCTGGTATAACTAAAGGTACATTTGTTTGGAAAATATATAATGATACCAACAAAAACAGCTCATAGTAGTTTAATGTCAGAGCTGATATCTATCCATTTTCCATGGTTTTCTTGATTATAACCAAAGTCACTTAAAGCCCAACTATTATACTTTTTTCACTCTATATAACCTCAAATATGGTGTTGTTGATCAAGGGGAACGTTTTAG
>JAPQRP010000030.1:17592545-17612228 GCA_037367295.1 Apogon hyalosoma
AGATAGATAGATAGATAGATAGATAGATAGATAGATAGATAGATAGATAGATAGATAGATAGATAGACAGATAGATATGCACAGTGAGAAAAATTCTTGCTTTGCTGCCCACAAAAATCTAAATATGTAAAGCAAACAATTAAAAGATTAAAAAAAAAGAAAAGGATAAAATAACAGATAAATTGTGCAAAAATACACAGTGCAAATGTAAATGATGCAATTCTATCTCTGCAAGTTTGCATGTAAATATACACAGACTCATCTGTAATCAACCTTTGACCAGCTGCAGCGATTACATATTTAGTCCCAGTTACACTTAATCTATCAAGAATAAATCACATTGTCACAATCATTTCATGTGTAGAGGGAAAATGTTTTATTTCAGCTCTATGGGTGTGTCATGCCCTGATGAAGATTCTGTGTTGTCAATAGTGTCCTATTGATAATAAAGCACTTTTACTTTGGTATCATACATGTTTCAGGTAGTTATGTTTTTGCACTACTTATTTTTTAACACTGATTCTTGATATTTTATTTTATTTATCATGTATATTATGCATGTGGTCCAATATAACCTCAGAGGGTTTATTTGCAATCTTATACTGCATTAATTCTACCATTTAATCCCCTTTTTGATTGTTTCATTCATAATTTTAATTCGTTTTTAACGAATTTGTTTTATTAATAAAGATTTTTTTTACCAAGGTGTAGATAAAATACAATAAAATGAGATCAATTTCCTGGTTTTATTTTGAAATTGTGGGCGGAAGTTGTGTATTTTAGTGTGTCGTTTGACGTTTGGTCGCTGTGTGGCTGTCTGCTTTCTTTGCAAAGGAATGTCGCCGCTATATCTCTGTCGAGATGGAGGGTTGACAGATGTTTCTTTGAGACGAAGATGCCGGTCCTGCTGTACATTATGTCATTAAATCACCGTGAGTATTTAGAGCTGATAGGTTTGAGAGGCAGACATCAGAGCTAGCTGCTGTCTAATGTCATTGAACGTAGAATGGGAAAAGCTAGGCTAATATTGTCTTGCTAGCTAGCCAGAGGATAACGTTACCTTTTAGTCAGGGTAGGTAACAAACCGAGCTGCCGCATCTCTGTTTAAAGCCCGTGGTGACCTTGATAGACCCATAACAACATTTCGCTTGACATTTTAACACACAATGAATTAAAAACATTCTGTCAAAGCCCTGTTTTATCCGAGAAACAAGCCTGGTCAGCTAAAGCTAGCAGGGTAACGTTAAAGAGAGGACTCACTACTATTAGAGCACTGGTCATGTTATTATTATAATATTTGACAAGTAATCTTTGAATAGCAGCTGTTTTCTGCTCTGGTTGAACGTCAACACAGATGTTCCTGTTCAGAGAAATAAATGATTAAGCTTGCTTTGACAGTAACTGATGAAACTTGTGGGACTCTGACAGCTACCATCTGTTTTAAATGGGGTTATGCAGTAAGCTGTAAGCCCCACATTCATGTGTTATAATGTGGCGCTAACATTTCACAATCAATATAGCAGCCACAGTGTAATTTGCAGTGTTGGGAAAACACATTCTGAAAGCATAAATTTGTAAACCACTTAAAACTGGTGGTAAATTAAGTGCAGCAAAGCTATCTATAAATAAAAAGAGGTAGAGGAAGTAGTTTAAACATAATTATTGGTCAAATTGTCAAAATGTACACTGAAGTAATACAAAAAAGGAACATGGCAGCAAAAAAAACACTAGAACAACAATTTTTGTTACAGAAGTTCACAAGTTAAGGAGACATCTCCTCAGTATCAGTGAATACAGCACTCAAAAACGTCTTTCCCACATTTAGGTTAAATTATTTGTACTATATTGACAAATAGAGTTACAGTGGTACAGTGGATAGCACTTGTGCCTCACAGCAAGGTCCTGGGTTCGATTCCAACACCAGTCGACCCCGTGTCTGTGTGGGTTCTCTCTGGGTACTCCATCTTCCTCCCACCATCCAAAGACATGCACTGATAGGTTAACTGGTTAATCTAAATTTCCCATAGGTGTGAATGTGAGAGTGATCTATATGTCAGCCCCGTGATGAACTGGTGACATGTCCAGGGTGTACCCTGCCTTCACCCATAAGTAGCTGGGATAGGCTCCAGTGACCCTAGTGAAGATAAAGCAGGTTCAGAAAATGAATGAATGAATGAGTTACAAAATATTGCATAGAAAGCACTATTCTTGTCAAGGTTTTTGTTTCAGTATTTAATATTTTTAACAACTCCCAACCATAGTTGCTAACTGCCATAAAATAATTTACCTAGTAGTTGAACTACCAGCTGGTGATGTAATTAACTGTTCTGCAGTACAGCTTGTAGCCCCTTTGCAGAAAATGTCACCCAATTACACTACTAAATGTAGTCTTAGCATTGTGATTTACATGTATTGTGGGAAATAATCAGTCTTTAACTGTTATGTCTCTCTTTCGACAGATGATGCTCAAGACAACATGGTAGTTACCTCCACTCCTGACTGGCGAGCAAGAACATCCAGTTAGATTTGAGTGCTGTTCAATAACAGGTCAATATTTTTAGGAATTTTCATCATTGTTGCTCAACAGCATGGACTGTTAACTTCATCAGGACACAGGACTACACTTTCCTTCAGTTGTTGGGTGATATATTGTCAGTGGATTTCCACTGTACTACTGGGTACTACTGTACAAGTTAGTGAAGCTGCATCAAGATGTTTTCAGCGTTAAAGAAGCTGGTGGGGTCGGAGCCAGGGCAGCTCAGGGAGAAGAATATTCCTGCTGGCCTGCAGTCCATGAACCAAAGTTTGCAGAGACGCTTCGCCAAAGGAGTCCAATATAACAGTAAGTAGTGCAGGCATCTGCACTTGGTTCTGTCTGTTTATGATGAAAATCTAAGGCAATTTTTGGGATTTTCTTCATTTGGAATCCTATAATTCAGCAAGAGTCATTCTTAGTTGGGTAGCTCTACAGAGTGATCCATCCTTTCAGTCTTTACAGTATAATTATAGAATGTGGAGTGTTTTATTTGTGGAAAAAAAATGTAATAAATGGTAAACAAAAGAAGGGGATTTTGGGGGATATTCACTTTCCATTTCTTCCAAGTTTCCTCCAATTTAATTTCCCAAACCCTTATAGAAAAGAGGATTTGTATATGTAGATGTTGAATTTTGAAGCCCAAAAAGTAGTTTGTCCTAATTAAAGTAATTTTTGTCCAGATACAGTCACCAGTTTTGGATGAATCCTATGTTGAAGCATTTATTAAGATTCTTCTTTTCACACAAGGTTGAACTTGATGTCCTCCAGTGAACTTCACAGTATTTTAATCAGCTTTCCTTTGGAATGCAACTACTGAATCTGCCCAACAAGGTGTGGATACATGTATGTCTAGTCATGATTAACCTAATGTAATATATCTATTTTTTTTCTACTCAGTGAAAATAGTCATCCGGGGAGATAGAAATACTGGAAAAAGTACTTTATGGTATCGACTACAGGGCAAGAAATTTGTGGAGGAGTACATACCTACTCAGGAGATCCAAGCCACTAGTATCCATTGGAATTATAAAAGTAAGTCAGTACAGCTCTGCATATCAAAGCTAATTTCATGTTATGATTGATGCTTTGTTTTCTATTTTGGTAAATATTTGACTTGTGCTGTTTATTCCAGTGGCTCCATATCAAGGTAAAATTGACACTGTGTATTAGATCTAGTGCCCACTAACTTATTTTAGAATAGGTGTGTCGTAATCCCATGCAAAGCAAACCTTTGTTTCATAGTTTTAAAGAAACAGTAATTTAGTTACTGCTTGAACATCGTATAATGTCATTGTAAGTGTTATTATGCTCTGTTGCTCAACATAATAGACTTCCTCTGTTTCTCTCAGCTACTGATGATGTGGTCAAAGTGGAGGTGTGGGATGTGGTAGACAAAGGTAGGTGGACACAAATGCCTGTCAAAGAGAAAGACATGTATCGTGGTTGATCTATTTAAGATTATATCCCTTTTTCTGCCACTCTATTTGTCAGCCTGCTGCAGTAATTTTTGACAACAAACGGACACACAGTTGCTTGTTTCTGTCCTCAGCGTCTTTTTTTGTACCTCTCTTGCACTCATCTCAGGCCAAAAATATCCTCTTCCTGAAGGTGTAGGTGAGCGTCACTATAGTGTGTAGACATTAACCGCCTTGTGTGCTGTGGGTTTGCCCCGCCTTATCTTATTCACATTTATCTGAATGTAAATATTCTCAAGGTTTGGCTACTCCCAGGTTTGCTGCGTGGCAACATTACAAGTTTGGCTGATTTTCCTGCTGTGTGTAGATAAATCCTGAGTGCCTGCATCCTGTGAGCCCTTAGTTAATGGCAGCAGCATTTAGAGAATGATGTGTGTTAAAGCTGCTGCAAGATGCTTTTCTGTGGGAAAAGCGGCTGCGCTGCTCTGCTTGCTACTCACCTGAACTAATGTAAAGCAACAGCCTTGATTTTAGATTAGGATTTGTTTTCTTCTCAGCTAAACTTGTCACTTGTTCTTTCAGGCAAAGGCAAAAAGCGGGGAGACAATTTGAAGTTGGAGAATGAGCCACAAGAGGTGATTATCACATGACTGTCATGTGTTTAGAAAAGGCTGACTTACACAATGTGGGGCAGTGATGATGTCGGCCACAGAGGTCTTATAGTTTTGAAATCATGAGAAAATAAGTTCAATAAAGTGTGTATTTTCATCAGTTTAATATGGTTACACTGTATTGTTATATATGTGTGTTTCAGTCCGACGAGGTGGCCCTGGATGCGGAGTTCCTAGACGTGTACAAGAACTGTAACGGCGTTATCATGATGTTTGACATTACCAAGCAGTGGTAAGAGCTCTCAGTCTGTGTTATCTCCTCAGTGAATGCTACAATATGCATGGAGGGATTAGGTTTCAGTCGGTCTGTAAGTGCATGTGAAGCCGAGAGCTTCCAGTGTACGGGAGTTTATTTCAGTTCAAAGAAAAGATACATCAGTGTTGTTATAAGTATCTTGCCTTGAGAAATAAATGGAGTATTGGACATTCCAGCACATGTAAATATATGTAAATGTCGTCTGTTTGTGGACGAACTGCAGTAACCTGTTGCTTTCCTTGTAGTAACAGTGTTGGTGTCGGGTTCATTATGCACTTAGACCAATTTCCCAAGCATATATTAGACATTCCTCTTGTCATGCACAAGCAGGAAAAAATAATAGACCATAAGTTTTATTCTCAAAACTATTGACAATAATTTCCATACTGCCCAATAAATACAGAATGTACTTAACCAAATAGGGTTTCAGGTCTTTAATAATTTACATTTATTTTGATCTAATACAATTCCCAGATTTAAACCAATAGAAAATCAGAAATCAGTATTTGTTGGTATTGCAAGGGGAGGCAGGTCTGGAAATTTGATGTGGTTTCTTTTTTTACGTCCTGAAGGGGAGGCAAGGGGTATTGTTTTTGGTTGGGTTTGTTTTTGTTTTTTTGTTTCTTTGTTTGTTTGTTTGTTAACACTCTAGTAGCAAAACTATTGGTTGAATTCATACCAAATTGGGTAGATTGCCAGTGACCCAGAATAGATCTGATTACATTTTGGGAAAAGTAGGTCTAAGTTCAAATTTTTTCTGAATTTTTAAAATATTTTTTCTTTTACCATTTACTCATAATGGGTGACATTTCTCATGTCTTTAAAAACATCAATTTTGTTTTAATTTACTTCAAACTTGGCACATATATAGAGGCAGCTGATATGCTGACATCAGCACATGCACAGACATGATGACATCAGCTGGATAGAAATCAAAATAAGCTACAATATGTGCAAGGTGCAGGGTTTGTTGTGCCAGGAACCACTTGTTTTAGTTTTATACTGGTTGCACTCTGTAACATTACACATAAGCATGCACATAAAGCTTGCAGCTATTTCTAAAATGTCAAAATTCTACTAAATCTACTAACTAATCTACTAAAATAATGGCATTTCCTCACTCAGTATCATTTAGATTCTGGTAGCTAGTTTCATATGTGCAGATGTAAACAAACATCCATCAGATATTCAGATTTGTTGCTGGAGTAATTATTTAGGTCACAAAATAAAAGCTTTTTAGTAACTGTGGTCTGCTCGGCTTCAGAGTGTCTAATGAATGTTTCATGTCTTGGATCCAAACAAGTCTCTTAATCATCTTGAATTTAACTCCCTCCATGAGATCCCTGACTGAACTCTGTTATTTTTGTCTAGTTCTTCTTCATTCGTTACACCCTGATGTTCTGTTATGATTTCAACACTTGCAGGACATTTAACTACATACTGAGGGAGCTGCCGAAAGTACCCACTCATGTACCAGTGTGTGTTCTGGGAAACCACAGAGACATGGGCGAACATCGTGTCATCCTCCCTGATGATATAAGAGACCTGATTGCTGGATTAAACAGGTAGAGATCAGATAAAGTGTCAAGAGCCTTTAGCCCGGTTAGCGCTCTGTGTTTGTGTTGGGTCATTATGTTACGCACAGTGGAGCCTGAAATAATGATAAACATCACTGCAACCCCTCAATTATCCACAATAAAAATGGTCTAAACCAAAATCACAATCTCATTTAAGTTTTACGTGCGTCAGCTGAATCAGATAATAAGACTCCATGGAAGATAAAGAGTCGTTGTTCAGTGAAAGTATAAATAGTGGAGGAACAGCAAAATGAAAACAAAAGCAGTCAGACTTGAAGAACAGGAAATGCATAAAAAAAAAAGTCAAATGAACAGTTTTTTTGAAGCGTCTCTGTTAATACAATGCTTACTCTATAAAATCAACTTCTACATCCCTTAAATAATTAGTGACCTCAAATTAGAAGCATTTAAAACCCCTGTTGAACTAATTTAAGTCATTTAATCCCTGCTCTTCAGTCTCATACATGTCCCCCGGGGCCGTGTAGTCACAGTGACACATTAAACACCTTGGCTTTCTCAACGTGACAGTTTTCCAAATGAAACTGAATAAGCTGAAAGGATGTGGTTACAAAATGGACTTGGTTTGAATCCCATCTGATTGGATCGCAACAAATAAATTAAACTTGTGTTGTTAAATCCCAAAGAAGAGGCTCCAAACGGATAACAAGAGTAAAAGAACACAAACATGCTTTTCGTTTTAATAATTTGTGAATTTTAGTTAACTGTTCACATATTTGTGTGTTACAGACCAATGGGATCCTCTTACATCCACTATGCCGAGTCCTCTATGAAGAATGGCTTTGGCCTCAAATATCTGCACCGGTTTTTCAACATCCCCTTCCTGCAGCTCCAGGTTCTTTTCTGTCCTCATTTTCACAGCTTTATCAGAATTTAAGTACATGTCTGTAATTACCTATGTTTTCATCAGGGTTTGTTAGTTTGTCTGTCTATTAACAAGATAACTCAAAAAGTTATGGATGGATTTTGATTAAATGTTTAGGAAATGTTGATACTGGTACAAAGAACAAATGATTAAATTTTGGTGGGAGTGGGAGGGTGTGTGTGGGGGGGTGATCTGTGCTCTCCGAGTGCTTTTCTGGTTTTCTGATGTTTTATTACAGTCTTCATTCAGCATATGCCAGATGTTTCTAACAGTTTTTGCTGCTTCTTGTCATGGGGTCAGAGGTCACACTAAATACCAGGGTTGTACAAAATTCAGAATTGCATTGAGAATGACCCCTAAATTCTAATTCAATTCTTGAATTTGAATTGAGATTGCAAACAGGATGCGGAATTGCAATTCAAATTACAGGAAGTAGAATTGGAATTCCATGAAATTTGAAGAAATTCATGATACATAATTAACAATGAAGTTTTATAGTATATATTACAAAGAGGAGAGAAGGAGACTGATCTGTCTTGGTGGAGGTCTGTGCTCTCCAAGTTCTTTTCTAGTTATGAAGAGTAACTCACTCAGCTCTGGTCCTGTTAGTTATGCCTCATTTGTTGTTTGCACAGAGGGAGACTCTCCTGAGGCAACTGGAGACCAACCAGCTGGACATGGACGCCACCCTGGAGGAGCTCTGTGTCCAGCAGGAGACGGAAGACCAGAATTATGAGATGTATGGTCTTTTTTTCCCTTCTGTTTTATGATTTTGAACATTGATTGGTACATTCCAGTAGCACAGACATCAAAATTACAAAAAATGTATAGTTGATACATGATATATGTTATGTGTTGAATACTAGCAAAATGTGCTATTATATGAGCTGGGGTCACCATTAAGCTCCAGAAATGCACAACTTGGCCAAAAACAAAAGTCCTTTTAGCTTTGATTACAGTGCTTATTCATTCTGACAGTGTTTAAATAAGCGTATGCAATGTAACAACATTGTGTGTGGTTTTTTTTTGGGGTTTTTTTTTGTTTTTTTTGGGATACATAACGTTGCTGAACCTGGATCTGACCAAGTGACACAACCCCATATCATAACACTACCCCCACAGACTTATACTGCAGGCACTAGGCATGATGGGTAATTACTTCATCTGCCTCTTTTCTCACCCTGATGCTCTGGAACAAGGTCAACCTGGACTCATCAGACCACATGACTTTTTTCCATTGAAACAGTCTAATCTTTATGCACTCTATCAAACTGATGGTTGTTAAAGAAATAAGAAGCTCCTCACTGCACCATTTAAAGGGTTAAAGAACTGAAACATATTAATCACTGCAGTAATTATCCAATGGAAGGATCTGACCTATTTGCTGAGTTAAATCAGTGCATCAGCACAGCACTGCAGCTATTTCTGATTATTACACCTGAGTTAAAATTTAAAAAGGGGTTATTTTTGATTTCCATTATTAGTGTAAATTATTGGTCCTCATAAAAATCAGTTTGACATTTGGGTGACTACAGCTTAATCCTGCACCAAAGAAAATACGTTTTGGCCATGTTGTATAAGAAGGTCATTAATCTGATTTCTTGAACTATTACAATAAACGTATGTAATGGTTATTTCTGAAAATCTTTATCATCCAGACAGAATTTAATGATGTAGCTGAAATATTTCAAAGTGAATCAAATCTAACTGACATGGGACTTGGCGAATCGGATTTGATTCCGGTGATACCCAGCTCTTCTGGATTCCTACACTACACATCCTATAATTTCTTTTATGGCTGGTTCATTGACATCCTGCTTTGGTTTCTGCAGTTTCCTGGAGAACCTGGAGTCTCGCAGTAAGGGCTATGGCTCTCCTGGGCCAGCCAATGGTCAGAGTCCCTCCTCAGGCTCCCAGTCCCCCATTGTCCCGCCCAGCGGGGCCTCCACGGGCAGCTCCAGCCCCAGCACCCCTCAACCCCCCATACCTTCACAGGCCCTCCCACAGTCGCCATCCGTGTCCGCCTCCTCCCCTGCGCCTCCTTCAGCTGCCGTGAGCGGGGTGGCATCTCCCACAATGGACTCCAAACTGCCTGCGCAGTCCCCCGAACACATGCAGTCTGCCGCCGCCTCTGGAGCAGCGGCCACCCAGAAACGAAGCTTCATCTCTCGCTGGTTTGGTTCATCTCCTGCCCCTGAAGCTTCAAACACTGCTCCAGGTAAGAACATTTAGAGCGGGAGGCACTTCCAAGCTCTCCTTAAGGTCATCCTTTACAAGTGTTTGTACATTATTCACACTCACAGTAGAATGAGCTTTAAAAAGTTGACAATAATCCACAAAGATTTAATGTATAACACCCCCTTCTCCCCTCCCACAATCATGGCAGCTGGGTGATATGGAAAAAAATCATATCACGATATTTTTTTTCATATCAGATGATATCGGTATAGGTATCATGATATAAATCAAATCACTATTTTTGTCAAGCTTAAATTTTCTGTTACTTATAAGTTAGTTGTGAAGACATCAGAAGGTTATTTTTGATTTAAATATGATTTATTTTCTGTCAGAGGTAGGACACGACAGATGTGCTGAAGGACATTATACAACTGTTTCAGAGAAATAAAACAGGTCCATATATTTAAAACTAAACTAAAAGTCAGACCAGCAGGCAAAAGCTTTCAAATTTTAAAAGAGAACACAAACAAAACATGTAGGGGTGCGCTCCATAACTGATGTAAAATGAAACTTAACTCAACATGCTTTGAACGTCTGACTCCCATCGTCTATGCCGTACGATACTTTTCAGTAACCTGGTCACCTGAGTTCTTGGTCATATTTTCTCTTGAGGCAACACTCATTATTTACTGTAGCTCAAACATTAGTGTATGTGTGCTGCAGCTGCTGTTCTACCTATGCTGTGGGCATCAACCTAACTTGTGGCTCTAGCGTGATGGGTTCGGTGCAGTGCTACTTAATTATGATTGGCTGTTCTTATGTCTGTCAAAACATGGACGAATGAATACTATCCAAATTGTATTGAGCAGGTCTCATATTTCTATAGAGGAAAAGTAATATCGCGATATATATCATTATTGTTTAATCTCCCAGCCCTACCTACAGCAAACAAAACAGCAATTATCAATACATACATGGGCAACAAAAAGGGGGAAACGTGGCATCTCTGAATTTTGGTATGAGGTTAATTTATGCTCATGAGGATCAACAAGAATGAGTTTGACTTCAGGAGTTGGGGCTCGCTTTGAAAAAGAAACTCGAATAACTACATGAACTGTTGATTTATTTTATTTCAGAGATTTCACAGTTTAGAATTTTATTTTTTTGGTAGTTTCCAGGTCTGAATAAGTATGGAGAGTATTGGAACACTACTTTTTCTATACTGTCATCCCTCTTCTGTTAAAGATATGACAGATTTGCAGTAAGTAAATCAACAATTGAAACATTTTTCATAATGTTTAGAGAAGGTATGGACCAAATACAGTGTGATGTCCTGAAAAGCAAGGCAAGAAATATGGCTAGCATCTGAACACACACTTGTACACAAAGCTGCCTCTACATCTTGATTATTATCCCAGTTTTGGTGTTAAATTTTTCGTATGAACTACGGTGCCACAACTACAATCCGGCAGTTTTTCAGCAGAATGAAACCTTAAATTGTCAAGAAACATACAATGAAACATATGTTCACAGTTGGATTTGAATACCTCTTACCTCCATAATAAATATTTAGCTGTTTGTAATCTGATGTTAAATGGGGACTGAATAATGTACGGAGAGCTCTGGGAATCCGGGATATTGTGGAAAATGTATCCGAACCCTGTTATTTAGTGCTTTTCCTTTAGAAAGCCTGAACTTTGAAATGTCTTACATTTGGAAGCAGATGACAACATATAAAAATGAGGCTTCTTCATTCAACATGACCACCAGATATACAAATGTTGGTCACACATAACAGCAGCCAATAATTTGCAACAGCTTGTATGTAATCTGCACAACTCTGTGCACAAACAGTGTCTGGATTGTGCAGAGGCCTTCACTGAGTTTATTTAGCATAAATTTGTGGTTAAGTGTTTTGGTTTTTTTTTATTCCACTATTTCGCTGTCTGTCAAAACAAATGCATACATTTTCCCATTCGCTAACTATCTCAGTGTTTAAATAAATTTCATGTTTGATGAACCGTTTAACACTGTAACTAAATCTGCTTTATGTCAGATCAGTCTATAACAGTTATTTTACCAGTGACAGAGGGAACACAATCATACTTATTGCTCTCCCATCTAAGTTGATAGTATGTAAATCCTTTCTGATTTTTCTGTGATAAGATCCAGGCGACATCTGCCTCTGCTGTTTGTGTTTCTGGTACAATGCCTCCGACATGAGCAATTTGGAGGACTTGGACAACTCCTGATTAGAATGTGCTCAGTCATTTTTTCCATATTGTTTTCTCTGTGACTCAGCCAGTTACAAAGTTGGCTCTGTGTTGATTTTTGGGTCGTTTAAAACAGCTACTGGTGATTGATCCTGGCATATGTACTGTGTTCTAACTGGGAGATCTTCATCATTGTGAATAGAGTACGATGCAACCTAAGTAAAACAACATGCCAAAAGTTAGAGTTTAGGGTTTGACCTTGAACTAAAATGTTGAATTGGATATTCATTTTTATTTGACTAGCTGACCGTTTTCAGCCTAGTTTTCAGTGAATTGTTCATGTGTGAAAAATCCATAGTAAGCAGTCACATGTTTCTGGAGTTAGCAGTTGAGAAATGCAGAGCTTTTAGAAGATCTGAGGACTGGCTGCTGGTGGAATGTCATGTGATTGCACAGTTTCTCTGGAGACATTTTTGCGATTAATAAGGCAACACATAACATTTCTGCGGAGTTAGATTCGAGTAAAGGTTGATTTATTTGATTTTTACTCAGAAGCATTCAGTGCGTGGCTCTATGATTTCCTCAGATGAGCCTCCGGCGCCGGTGTGTCCCACCAAGGTGCAGAGTGTGGATGATTTCGTACCAGATGAGAGACTGGACAGGAGTTTCCTGGAAGACAGCCTGCCCTCGAAGACGAAGGTGGCTCAGCCTGCACCAGCAGTGGACAGTGACAGGTCAGATTATCTCCATTATCATCCATCACAAGGATATTGATACTTGATCAACACTATCATTACATCCACTTTGAAGTGTTCTTTGTTTTTGACCAGAGTTAGTGTGGTTCTCCTGCAACTTTGATGTTTTTTTTTTTTTTTTTACTTAGTATAATAGTTATGAGTGCAAAGATGTTCTAATGTTTCTATGAAGAGTTTTGCAGCAGTCGAGGAATAGTTTTTGTTTAACTTAGGTTACGTGCTTTTAATTACATGAAAAATATATATTTTTTAATTGTTTGTTGTAATTCTTATTATTATTTGAATATTGCTTTACTAAATCATTATAAAACACTCAACTTAATTTCTATCTTTATCTACATTATTGCTTTAACTATTATTGAGTTTAACTGTCACTTCATTGAAATGAGAAAAGAATTTAATGAAATATTACGCAAGCATTTTTAATGACATAAACAAGATTTTGCTGCACAATCTAATGTTATTAGAGCTAGCACTTTATTATTTTAACTGATACATTGACAGCTAACCCCGTCTTCGCCCGTAAGTGGCTGGGATAGGCTCCAACGACCCCCATGACCCTAGTGAGGATAATGCCGGTTCAGAAAATGGATGGATGCATGGATGGATGGACATTGACAGCTATTAATTAAATAATTATGACTGAAAAACAAGCTAAAAATCCAGCAAATTTGAGTAAAGATGGAAACTCTTGGATAAATGGATAAAATGAATATAACACAAACACAGATGAAGGCTCCAGGTCTTTTTCCATAAATAATTGTTCTGTTCTCTCTCTTTCTCCCAGTGATGGCGAAGACAGAGGGAATCCCATGGTCTCGGGTTTCCAGGACGAGCTCGATCCCGATGACACTGAACCCAGCCTCCCTCAGCCCAAGACCCTGCCCCCCAGTAAAGACATCACCCTAACCAGTGACGAGGAGGATGCACCAGCAGCGCCCACCGTTACCCAGGACAAAGACCTGGACAGCGAACCTGAGCTGAAGGCGTAAGTCTGTCCTTTTTCACCTAGATGTACATAGAGGTAGTGTTTATTCTTCCCATTCCTTTTCAGAAATAAAATATATTGAGTATTTCTTCCATGTAATAGTATAAATTTCTCTTTGTTTTCATTTGTTTTGGTTGTCTTATGTTGTTAATTTGGTTTGGGCATTAGTTGGTGGTTGTATTGTGCTTTTTATATATCCGAAATAAAACATTCATTCATATACAGTGTGTACAACATATTGCCATGAACTCAGTGTAACATGAAAAAGAAATAGGTTTCTGCTTGTTTCCAACGTTATGATTAAACAAATTGTAAAGTAATACACTTCAATAAGTTACGTTAATTCCACCCATATCAGGCAGACAGTTGACACCCAGGAACATTGTCCTGTTCTGCTGCTTCGTACACAGTAACTGAACTCATTTAGCCACGATTTAGGTTCATTTATAGGAGCGTAGTTTGCCAATCTGAGGATTAGATGTACTGCATGAAATGGGAGAGTGTCATGCTTACAGCACATGGTTAGCGTGCAGCCAGCATTCTACATTTTGGCACTAAATCTTTATTATCACAGAATCTGTATTTCCTTGGTACTTTCAAACTTGGCAACACATCTCTGTAATCACTGCTTCCTCATAGAGTCTGAGTCTGTTTTGTCAATATGTGACTCCATTAATGGACGTTTTCCTGTAATGTGACGTTATAAGATGATTTTCGTCATGTAGTATCATGTCCTGTTTCATCCTTTGCATCTGTAAATATGAAAGTTGGAGAGCTCTCATTTCCTTGATTTTGAGATTAGACGCGAAACTGTCTCCACTGCCTCAGCAACAAAATAAATAACAGAGAATGAGTGAAAGATTAGAATGTGCTTGTAATCGGAAGAGGATCGATGGGAAAATGTAACTTCTTAAGTACTGCACTTAAGTACTAATATGTGATACCTGTACTTGAGTATTTCCACTTTCTGCACTTTTGGATTTTTTTCTCCATTACATCGCTGAGGCAAATACTGTACTTTACTACACTACATTTTTCAGATAGCCATGAATCTCTAGACACAGTGACTGTTTTTTAACTCAAGAAATTTGGACTTTTTTTTAGAGAAATGTCATTTTCACCGAACAGGAACACTACAAACATCATGGTTTTGTAACATGCATTGCTGTAGATCAAACTACCAACAGTTTATTTTAAGGCAAGGCAAATTTATTTGTATAGCACTGTTCATATACAAGGCAATTCAAAGTGCTTTACAAAGGCATAGAACGTTTAGAAACACAAGAGCAGAATAAAACATTAAACAAAGGGAAAGTGCAGATAAAATGCTCCACTCTGGCAGAAACCACCTCCCCGCCTCGTCGTTAGCACAATTTGCTACTTGCTCCCCCCAGGGACTCAAATAATCCCAGAAGCTCAGCCTGTTGTTAACAGCTTCTCTGCAAACAGCAGGTTAACCCTACTGTCCCAGGTCTGAAAACCTTGAAGCCCAATCTGGTTGTTCCCCCTGCACAAATTGTGAGCTCAAATGAGACCCTTAAATACCACCAAAATCTAACAGCAACATGAACACAGTGGTAAAATGAAGTGAAAACAATAAAACACTGACTAGAACCACATTGCTGCACCATTATATAAATATTTCTTACATACTTTAAGTTTTTTAAATGCAGAACCATTGTCTAGTGGCGTGTTTACAGTGTGAAGTGTTAGCTCTTTAATTGAAGGATGTAAACTTAAAGTCTTCATGTCACCTTCTTTCAGGCCTGTGATCCACATCACAAAACCTAAGGTGTCTTCTAAAGCCTCAGAGCCTAAAGGCCAGACCATAGCACCCATCTCCCTCACTCTAACTCCAGCAGCAGAGCAGCCAGCGCGACACCAAGGCAAGAAGAAGGGCAGCTCGCCCAAAGCCGAGGACTCCGACACCGATCCCGAGGCCCCCGTAGCCCAGCAGATGCTCTCTTTTGTTATGGACGACCCCGACTTTGAGTCTGAAGCATCAGATACTCCAAAAGTAGCAAAGGTAAAGAGAAGCAGACAGTTCAGCTGCAGTTTATTTTACTCAGCAGTACTAGAATTACACTTGTGTATCTTCTCCAAATATTCATATGTGGCTCTTCCAAGAGCTGTTGTGAAGATGTTGTGTTCAGCATCATCGTCTTCATTGTTGTCTTCGTTAGCAGTTTCTTTAAACATCTTCTCTAATGAAACTACTGGTCGGATTCATTTAAAATTTTTTATGTAGCATCATTTGGACAATGTGTGCAACGTTTGTTCACAGCAATGAAGTATTTTTATTTTGGAATTTTTGAGATATTATAAATGTGCCTTTACTTTACTGTGCCTTTACCTTTAATGGTCCATATTTTAATGGCTCATAACATGTAAATCAGGGGTCTCAAACGTAAGGCCCGTGGGCCAACACCAGCCCGCCAAAGGGTCCAATGTGGCCCATGGGATGAATTTGTGAAATGCAAAAATTATATAAAGTATTTTTGTTCATTATGAGTTATTATGTTGATATCATCACTATTATTACCACTGCTGTTAATGATAAGAGTTTTTTTATCATTTATTGTTGTTACCAACTCCTTTATCCTTTCTTTAATTTTTTTCTCACACACACACACACACACACACGCATACGCATGAATGCATAATAATGAATATGTAATTAGTATCTGTTTTTGTTTTGACTTATTTGCTGTCATGTCTTTCACATGTTTTGTTATGTCATGCTCACTTAATAAGAATTAAATAAATAACTATTAACTCATTTTAGTTCAGGAGCCAGATACAGACCTATGTGATCTCAAGTAAAATCATAACATAATAATCTATAAATAATGAGAAGTACAAAGTTTCTTCTTGGTTTAATGTGGAAAAAAATAACATCACACTATGAAAATATATATATTTACAAACTATCCTCTAACAGTAAAATGTGAATAACCTAAAACATCTAAAGAAAATTATGTGCAATTTTACCAATATTCTACCTGTTATAAATGTTTTGTGTGTTTGTAGATCCACTGTGTTCTGCAAGTTTTGTTAGTAATAAGCTGAGACGGAATATTGCAGAAACTTACTCTAAAAATTACTAAATTTAACAATATTCTGTCTGTTAACAAATGTTTGTGTAACGTGTGTAATATACATGTATAATGATAAGTTGAAGCATAATATTGTTAAAATTGCACTTATTTTTCTCATAAAATTTGTGGGGTTTTTTTAGGTTAGTCACATCTTTTTTTGTGAAAGGATAGTTTGTTTGTTTGTTTTTTAATTGCACTAAAACAAAGAGAAAAAGTTGTCATTTACATGCTATTATTTTACTGGTCTGGCCCACTTGACATCAAATTGGGCTGAATGTGGCCCCTGAACTGAAATGAGTTTGACACCCCTGATGTAAATGGTTACAGATATCAATATAGTTACTATCGATCACTGATTGGAAGTCAAATATAAACTTTGAATTAGTTGAGTTCTCCTCCAGTGAAAGTACCACCCACTTCTATTAGGAGATTGATCTGCATCAACACCACAGACTCGAACATAGAACAGAACCTGACAACCTCACAAATTCAACCTGTTATTGATTCTTGATAGGACATGTCGGTGAGATACAGGCCCATTGGTCCTATTTTCTGTATTTCTTAGGACTCGTTTCCAGTCAGAGATGAGCTTCTGTCGGATCTCTCTGATGACGACATGCAGTTAGTCAAGGTGGCCGAGCCTATGAAGCCCACTGTGATCTCCTTCAAACACAAGGATGACACCGACCTGTTCGGCCTGGGCTTCCAGGAAGAGGCTCCTGTAGTCAAGGAGAGCAGCGAGGAGCAGGAAGGCAAGTGAAGAGGCAGCACGTACACAGCCTATTTTTGTTTTTATCTGGATTAATAACCGCCAAATTACGTATCTGCTTATTTTTCAGAGAAGGAAAGCAAACACTCCTCCAAAGACAAGAAGAAAAAGAAGAAGAAAGTCAAAGAGGTAAGATTGTAATGATTAAAGCTTAACACTGACATGACTGTTGGCAGTAAAATCATGGAAATGGTAAAAGAAAATATAGATACACTTGAGTCACGATACTGAAAACACATTACATGCAAAGATTTATATCAGATCGAGTCCTATTGTAATACTTGTGTCCTTTATTTAATTTTTGCTTCATTACATCCTTTATTTATTCCTCATTGAGATTACAATTTCTTTTAATGTATATATGTTAGCCTCATAGGATATTCCTTAAGTCATATTTTTTGGCCATATTGTGATATCTGCTTAATTTTACTTTCTTAACACTGCTGCTTCATATGACCTGAAAAAAATTTGACTAAGGCAATTATCTTATGAAGCTAATGACATAATATTATAGTTATAATGACCAATAGAGTTGTTTAGGCATAGTTACAACAATTGATAAAAGACAGAACAATCAAGCAACTTTCATAGACGACAAATGAACACAATGTAATAAAAAAGACCGAGATTGATTCAACACAAGTTAAAAATAAACATGCACAGTTTTTTTTCTGTTTTGCTTTGTTTTTTGTTTAGTTTAGTTTAGTGTTTTTGCTTCCCCTCTTTAGCTTCAACTTGTGCAATTAATTTTCTTCCTGTCCTAGTTGGAAATTAACTGGTACAGTAACATTGTTAAATTAACTTTGTTGTCAAGAAGTGTTCATGATTGTATGTGATCAATGTTTGACCTTGATGATCATTAAAATTAGTTAAAAATAAATAAACATGCACATTTGGAAGCTAAAGAGTATTTTCTCAATCATTAAAAATAGAGCTCATAGACAATTTCAAGTGTTTCTGTAAATTATTCCATGAAAGAGTTGAAGCAAATTAAAGAGTTTTCACTCCGAAAACCATCATTTGTAAAAAGTTTTTGCGAGAACACACACTATTTTCGTTGGTTTTCACACACATGCTGTATTTAACCCATGGAGATACTTACAAGCAATTCCAAGTAGTGTGAGTCTGCAACACAGAGGAGTAGATCTAGCAACTGCAGAGTCCACGTTATTAGATTTTCTCCCATACGCAGCCCTAATGTTCCATCCCTTATTCTTCAGGAGGATGAGAAGAGCAAGAAGAAACACAAACACAAGAAAAAGGAGAAAGAAGAGACAGCAGCAGGGGACGACAAAGAAAAGAAGAAGAAGAAATCCCGGA
The DNA here is from genome assembly GCA_037367295.1 of Apogon hyalosoma. Lineage (NCBI taxonomy): Eukaryota > Metazoa > Chordata > Actinopteri > Kurtiformes > Apogonidae > Apogon > Apogon hyalosoma. Next base: position 17,611,205 of record JAPQRP010000030.1, read on the forward strand.
CCAAGAAAACCGAAGTGGACGAGCTGGAGGACTTTCTGGGCGGCGGCGCAGGAGCCGTCAAAAGAGACGACGGCGACTACGAGGAGCTATAAACGCTGATCTCTTTGGGATTGGAGCCGCGGGAACAGCAGCGAGGCCTCGTGGTTCCTTGACTTGTATGTGCATAAAGCAGCATCTCCAAGCCATACGCAATACGCAAGGCCACCGACGACACCCAGGTAAAATAACCAAGGACTCTGGTACCTGTATGTTCTTCTGATTGATTTCCCCATCTGCACTACTGCTCTCACTTCCATTCCAACCAATAGGAAACGGCGAGGAGGCCGGCGTGTACTGTAGTGAGTCGTGATATAAAGTCTGATGACTGGTGATTTGATACACTCTTAAGCTGATCCACTCCCAGTGAGATGCTGTAAATAGGGTTACCATTTAGTCTGAATGTTGTGTGGTTGTACTAATCGAGTGCATGCTCAAAGTGACGACTGACTCCCTAGAGACTCCACGGTGTTCTTTCTTTTCTGTCTTCAAATGGTTAATGGCAGACGTTTGTCCAGATTTAGGTGTGTCTATGAACACTGAAATCAGAGCGAGGTTAATCGAGAACTTTGCCCATCATCCTATCAAGAGATAACGCTTCTTTTTCAATCCTGAGTCCACCTCCATACTAAGCAGGCTAAATCAGAAAACTTCATGTTATTGTTTTATGCGTTCTTCTCATTTACAGCGCTTCGTAGACAGAATTAATGTCATCAGACTTTTCAATGCAAAAATCCAAATCTTACTAAGTGTATTTTTCTCATTTCTAGTCAAAATATCTCATCACACTTAAATATGACATAATCGCCTAAAGAGTAACTTTTCAGCGAGATATGAGAACTTATTTTTAGACAATAGATCTGGAAAATCTTATTTCGAGAAATCTTACCATGATCATTTTCACTTGTTCCAGTGGCAGATTTTTTTTTTGTTTGCTTGAATTAAGTAACAAAAATCTGCCAGTGGAACAAGTGAAAATGATCATGGT
>JAPQRP010000030.1:17636685-17655694 GCA_037367295.1 Apogon hyalosoma
CAGGTTTTAGATGTATCCCTCTTCCAACATACCTGAAGCCTGATAACGACCGTGAGGTGTGCTGGAAGAGGGAAACATCTAACACATGCAGGATACCGGCCGGCCGGAGTTTGACACTAAAACATGCAGGATAGGAGCTCTTGAGGACTGGGGTTGGTGACCCCTGGGATAAGTCTTTGCACACAGCGGTGACCCCTGGAGGTTATCATGTTTATTACACATTGGAAAACATGATGACATATTTGACATTTGAGAAACAATAGAAATCTGCAGTTAACCTCCAACTAAGCTTGTAACACTGGTTCCAAGGCTTTTTGATTGATAAGGTGATAAGTAAATCACTTTGGTAGGAAGCATCCTGTGTTTCTTCTGCTGTTAACACACCACTAACACAGGCAGAATCTACAGATTGTTGTGCTGATAAAAGAAAAAAGTTTACTTTTATGTTCAGGGTTGACATTGAATACATTACTTTTATTCTCAGCCACAACAACAACATATTACACTTCCTACTGACCTCACAGACGTCCTCTCTGTCATTAAGGCCAATAGTTGTCTCATAACTTCCACTCTATAAAACCAGCAGGATTACTCAACAACTACTGTAGATCAAAACCAGTGACCATAGCACCGACCTTTAGGAAAAGTAACATTATCTGGGACAGTCATGAACAAATGAAATCAGGTTAACATGAGATTATCTCCCCCTCTCAGAAGTTGAACTTGTGTGTTTTTGTTTTTTTGCTGACAGATGGGCTGGTGGTGTGCCACTTACCATTTGGACCCACAGCTTATTTCACACTTTACAATGTGGTAATGAGGCACGATGTTCCAGACATAGGCACCATGTCTGAGGCCTACCCTCACCTCATTTTTCACAACTTCACGACACGGCTTGGCAAGAGGGTGAGTACTGGACCACACACTTTACACATGCCACCGATATTCTCTTTCACCACTTGTTTGTTGTTGCGTACAACTCATTAATTCTGCTCGCAGGTATCGAATATCCTCAAGTATCTGTTTCCAGTGCCCAAAGAGGACAGCAGGCGTGTCATCACATTTGCAAACCAAGAGGACTTCATCTCTTTCAGGTCAGACTGAAAGTCATGCCATTCATGTCTTTATTACCCCGCCCTCCGAAGGGAAGGTAAGGGGTTTTATTTTGGTTCGGTTTGTTGGTTTGATTGATTGTTAATGCTCTAGCAGCAAAACTATTGGTTGAATTCATACCAAATTTGGTTTATAGATTGCCAGTGATGCAGAATAGATCTCATTACATTTTGGGAAAAGTAGGCCAAAGTTCACATTTTTAATGAATTTTTTAAATCTTTTTTCGTCTCCCATTTACTTGTAATGGGCGAAATTTCAAATGTCTATAAAAAAACATACATTTTGTTTCATTTTGTTTCAAACTTGGCACATATATAGAGGTCATTGTTATGCTGACATCAACACATGCATAGACATGATGACATCAGCTGGATTGATGCCAAAATAAGCTACAATACATGCGAGGGGTGGGGTTTGTTGTGCTTGGCACCACTTGTGTTATTGCTGTCACTGTTTTATTTGTTTTTATGTCTGTGTACAGTGTTAATCTTAATAATGACCTTTTTTTTATTCTAGACATCACACTTACAAGAAAACAGATCACAAGAACGTTGAACTGACAGAAGTGGGACCGAGGTTTGAAATGAAATGTAAGTGGCATGACTAAAAGTGAAATCAAACAGTTCTGCATGTTATAAATAAAATTCTTGTTCCTTTAATGGATGTACTTTGATGTATTTTCTGGCAAAAAAAATCGGTACACACATTGCTTCAGGTTCCATGCATTTAGTAAAACTGAATTAATTAATAAATCCATGGCGTGTTGATCCAATATGATCTAATATGTTTACATCTGTTCTTTTTCTGTCTTTTTTTGCAGTGTACATGATCAAGCTCGGCACCCTTGAAAATGAGAACACCGCGGATGTTGAGTGGCGTCGTCATGTGTATACACACACAGCAAAGAAAAGGAGGTTCCTCAGTGTGGAATAGGAACTGATAATAAACTAATATACCATAAACTGAGTGTCATGGCTCTTTGGACTGTTTTGTATATGTCTTTTTTGTTATAAAATAAAGAGTGGATTTTTCAATATTCGGTCAGTTATGGCCAAAGGAACATCATTTATTATGATTATATTATGATTACATTTATTATTATGGTTACATTTTATAAACAAAACATCAAAAACTAACAGCATTTTTCAAATAATTGAGCCTTTTGAAAAAATAAACCTTGAAAGAATAATGTACAATGCTGTGCTTATGAGTGTTATACTGTTTTATAATAAAATGTGTTTCTGATATTTGTTACTGGCTAATTTTGTCTGCCTTTAGTTAAATACGTGTTTACCAATAATTCATGTCCAGTGGTGCAATGTACATAAGTACTTTCAGACTTTCCAGTTTATGTTAAGTATAACTGATTAAATCGCAGAGGCAAATATTCCACTTTATAAATCTTACAGGTTACACTTTAGATGGATGAAGTGTGAATTTATTATTTGGTTTGTAAAATTCTTAATCTGTTTTTCTTAGATTTGTAGGAAAATGCATTGTCAAAGCTGACAACTGATTCTTTTTTTTTATTTTAATTTTTTTTTAACTTCAGAAATATCTTCTCACAGGACAAGTTCCAAACTGATGATCTTATACAATATGATGCATTGTTGTAGATTAAACTCCCTATACTATGTAAAGTTGTTGAAATTAGGTAGCTTTGAAATACAACTACACATTAATGCAGTGGTAACAAAACATTGGTGATTGTTTTATTGCACCACGACTGCTTTAACATTTCAGCTTTACGTATGCTTTTAATTACCTAAGGTTTGATTTCAGTACGTTCATTATAGGGGAGCATTCTCAGTAGTATTTCATAAAATAATACAATAAAAGAAATTTTAGATTATACTAAAGTTTGATGAAATTGTTCATTGGTTGAATGGTTGTAAAATTCTCTTGAAGTTATCACAAAGCAGACAACAGGACTTTTTTTTTTTTATCTCATGAAAAGTTGACTTTATTCAGAGATGGTGTGGTTCTCCCAGGTCACAGATGCTCCAAACATGATGATCTTATAGAATTTGATGCATTGCTGTGGATTAATCTCCCTATAGTATATGAAGTTACTATTACGGTTTAAATGCAGAGCAGTTACTGTAGTGGAGAATTTTCATGCATATTTTATTGTATAATACAATAAAATGAAAAGCAGCATTACAGATCTGCAGAAGGAAATGCCGGCAATGTCCAAATTAGAACAGGTGTGAAAATTGCAGTAAATAATATGCACAGTGTGTGTAATGAAGGTTCATTTACATGACAAAACACTAGTCACATCTTAAACCCCACCCCTTTAGTGTACAGCTGGTGTATGAGCCAATCAGAAGACGCGGCTAGAGGAAATAACCAATGAGGGAGCAGCATTTCGGAGGTTTTCCGCTTTCCCTGAAGTTCTTGACAGATCCGACTTCAGATTGAGAGAATTCAAGATGGCTGCTACAGGTAAGAGTTTACCAAAAAATCCAAACTGTATAAAACCAGTTGCACGGTAGGAGGATCCCACTGGTGTTCTGACAAGTGTATAGCAACGAGTGCATCATGCTGTGTGACGCATGTCAATTAAATAAGTCAGTGCAACGGATTTCAGGAAGACACCAGAAGTGGCTAACAAGCTGACGCGCTGGTAAACCCCCAAGTTGGCTAACGTTAGCTGGCTACTAGTAGCATCAAAGCCCCTGACAGTACAGTAAGCTAGCAGTTAGCCGGATAATCTCCTCTCCCACTACAGTTAGCTCTTAGCTAGCAAGCAGTGTTTCAAGTCGTGCTGATGAGAATCAAAAAAAAAAAAACAAAACAAAAAACTAAATAACATTGCATTTTGGCACGATCCTAGCATCCTTTCACAGTTTACCCACCGACCACTGCACACATAAGAACTTTGCTCGTTGGCTAAAGTCGTTAAACTGGCCAGCCGACAGGAACATGGCCTCCCTAAACTCGAAATGTCATATTACATAGCAGGCAAATCCCCACACTAAGCTAACTGGCTAAGTCAGCTAACACTAGCATCATGCGAATAGTCATCTTCAAAATGTCATGTTTTATCGCTTTAAATTTGTCTTTCATTGCGGGTTTTTGGCAGTCATTTAGTTCTCGGTCTGCCCCTTGTTTACGGATAGTTACATCATTCAGGCTCAGCAGTAGGTTTACCCAAGTTGTAAACATCGTTGGCGGTTTTCTGCACTGCTAAATTTCGCATATCAGAGACCTGCAACTATGTGCTATAAACTGTTGAATTAATAAATATTTCCTAAATGACAAATACATGTGAAAAGAGCTCAGATACTTTTGTTTTACTTAAGTTAAAGTAGAAGAACCACAGACTGGGAGTACTTCACTACAATCACAATACCTGAAAAGTATTATCTGCAAAATGTACTATAAGAACTGCAACAATTACGAATTAAGAGCACATCATGGTTGTAGTTGGTCAATGCAGAACCAGTTCTAGATACTTTGTGTATGTCTAAGTAGATTAGCATAATTCTACATCATATCATATCTGCAATTTTTGTTTTATAATGCTACAAGTAACAAGAAGTGTTGAATACATGTAATGCAGTGCAATATTTAATGGAGTAGATCAGGTGTGTCGAACTCATTTTAGTTCAGGGGTCACATTAAGCCAAATTTGATCTGGAGTGGGCTGGACTACAAAAATAATAACAATAATATATAAATAATGTCAACTCCAAACTTTGCTCTATGTTTTAGAATGAAAAAAGTAAAATTATACAATGCAAATGTTTACATCTACTAACTGTCCTTTAAAGCAATGTGAATAATATGAACAAACTGAAATTTCTTAGGAAAACTAAGTGCAATTTAACAATAATATGGCTCAGTTGGTCATTTACACATGTAAATTGCAACTTACAGATCACAGTGGATCAACACATACACAAAACAGTTAATAACAGGTATAATATTGGTAACATTGCACTTCAGACATTTCAAAATGTTCAAAATTGTTCAGGTTATTTGCATTTTTTGTGAAATGATAGTTTGTTTTAGTGTAAATACAGTAATGACATGAAAAATATTTACATTTACAAAAAGAAAAATTGGAGTTGTGAGTAGTTATAGATTATGATAGTATTTTACCGATCCAACACACTTGAGATTGAATTGGTCTGAATGTGGAACCTAAACTGAAATGATTGTTAATATCTTCAGTGTAATTTTTGCATTTCACAAATTCAGCCCACGGGCTAGATTGGACCCTTTAGTGGGCTGGATTTGGCCCCCAAGCCATATGTTTGACACCTGTGGGCTAGCAGGACAAACTCACATAAAATGGTAGTACAGTAAGGTTCAGTAAGATTTAGGTTAATTTAATTATAGAAATGGAATATAGTATTAACAATTATGTTTTCATTAGTGAATAATTAAATGAAAATGACAATTGTTGTGTTTTCTTTACCTTAAAATGAGTTGTTCATGAGTACAGAGACACTGGGTTGCTCTCATGACCATCTCTTCTTCCTTTTCCATCTTATAGCAGTTGGGTCAGGTCAAGCAGTGACATGGTTACATGTTTGGTTTTCAGTGGGCTCTAACTTTGTACATATATAACCTATATCAATGTGTGTTACATATTTCAGTAGGTATTTGTAAGTACTTAAACATAGTGAGGATGACGATTGCATAAAATAAAATTTTTGACCAAAAATATTTTTAAAATGTGCTCGGTAACACGATTTCATCAAAATGTCATTGATTGACAAGGTTTACACCATAGTGCTTAACATGCATTTCCCACAGGAAATTCACTTAAATTTGCCTATGATGTGTTAAATAATATGAAGCTACACTGATGTCAAAATTTAAGAAATTATATTGGAAACTTTTGGACTTATTGGCACAGATTTAAAGTAGCATGGTTTCAATGGGCATAGTGACACAGTTTTAATTCTTGATCCTATTGTTTATTGTTTATTCTTTTTTGAGATTTCCCATTAGCCGATGCACAAACACCAGGCTAGTCTTCCTGGGGTCCTCTAAAATCCTATTATGATGGTAAGGGCCAATGTGTCTAGAAAACAAGTCAGATATTTTTAATACAAGCATTTATTATGCATCACAGTAATAAGCTGACAAATGAGTCATACAGAATAGGATAAGAGAAAGTTTGATTTTTTTTTTTTATAGATGTGTGTGTGTTCCCTTGGCCTGACCCAGTTACCATCATGTATTAAGGTGCTTTTCTATCATTTACTATGTACTCTTACTGTAACAAATGACTTCGCATTTTTTGTGGTTATTGCAGGTGAGAATGGCAGGTTATTCAGTGGTTTGTGAACTTTATTTTCATTGCTAGGTGTCAAATACTGAATGAGTACATTTTTGTGCACATTTGTTGTACGATTTGTTAATGTCTGTGGCATTCATATTATTACAGTGTTGATTATTATTGTTAAGCTTTTTACAGTCATGTACTATTTAATCTTATATTTTTATTTAGTACTGTTTTTTTATTCTTTGTCTTGTGTTCCATGACCCTGGATGAACGCTGCTTCATCTGACAGTGGATTAGTGTATGATTGAGACAACAATGAAGTCAAGCTGATTGAAGTGTATCTACGTCAAAATTATATTTATGTTGAGTAGTTAAGAAAGTGTACTCAGTTACTTTCCACCACCACTCAAAAGTCATGCTATTTATAATTTCCCTTGTCATATTGGCTTTCTCTGAAAACTACAGCAGGAAGAGTAGTATGAGGGAAACAGAAATAGTTCCTCTTTTGTAGTCACAAAATGACAATCTGTGACAATATGTGTTAAACACATGTATTTATTACAGGACACAGTATATTTTTTCGTTCTATCTTGCATGTATGGATGAAAGGGTATTTGGTAAGAATAATGGTTTTGGTAATATTAATTTAGACCCTTTACATGTGTTAAGACTTTTGATATTTGCTTGAGCTGTTGTGGTGAAAGTCATTTTTATATTTATTTTAAGTTTCAGGGATATTTTGACTGTTTCTTAAACATTTTGTGGCCGTGTTTCACGTGATTTTGTCAGTCATTATGATCATCACAGTACAGCTAGGGCTGGGTAAAAAAATTGATTTGATTGATTTTAGATGAATTTCACTTTAATTTTGTGTAATCGATTAATAGTGGATGAGATCAATTTGTCAGAGCAGGACCGCGAGTACCTGACTCGGGTTACCGCTGACGTGGAGGCACGGCCGGCTCCGTCTCACGTGCTCCTGGGTAAGATGGGGCGTCTCCATCTCGCTTGCAACGTTTCTGGCACTGGAGGGACGTGGAGGAAGGGTGGGGGAAACCCCTCCGTGGCAGGTCCTCCCGGCCTCAAACTTGAACCTGCAGTGCAGTGGAACTGGCCGTCCGGACCCTCTGGTTGGCGGAGGCTCTTGGAGGCGGGTCGTGGAAGCCAGTCGTTGTAGGAATATTAACTTGGATCCACACTCAGCCATAGGTGATACTAAAGGAATAGTAAAGCAACAATCACAGATCGCTAGCCCCCCCTCCAGTGACTTTCTTGTACCAAGGGCCCAACATGATTGTGTTTCAGGGGGGTCAAAATTGGTAGCGGTGCTCCAGGGTGATAGTAATGCACCTTACTGCAAGAAGCCACCCGCCAAAACACAATAAAGATGACAAAGAAGTCTGTTCTGAGCCACTGTAGAAACATGGCAATGTTTCTGTCTCGTTCATTATGTAAGAGCAGATTCATCAATTTATTGCTGCAGTGTCATATTTATTTCCTTTCTAATATCAATATTGATACCAGTATTTTTTAGATATCTTTATTTAGGTGGAACAGTGCACATTAATGAACACATTTACACATTCCATTTCAGTATAAACATGTAAATATGCTGGAGTTAGTGTCAGTGCTAACTTTCATCCGCAGTCCCCACTTAATAAATAAATAACAGTGATCCTTGCAATACAAACTTATACAGTGGAATAAGTGCAGTACAGAACCAGACAGTGTAATACATTACAAAACAATACAAGTCAATATAGTACAAAACAGCATTTGTGCCTACATGTCAAGGACTAAAATAAACATTACTACTTAAAAGACAATACGGTACATTACATTTTATTTTCTTACTGTACAAAACAACATTTGTGCCTACGTGTCAAATATTAAATATTGATGTGTTGCATGGCTGCAGTAGTGAAATAATCAGGTTACAGCTCAAAATTGTACTTTGGTGTCAATCAGTCAATTAATACTGAATAGAATCAATATCGGATTGAATCGAATCATGATTAATCAATTCAGAACCTTATGACTCAAAATCGAATCGATTAAGGCGATTGGCCATGGTACCCTGCCATAGTTACAGCATATGTTTCCCTCCATCAATTAGCTGTTTTTATGAGTGCATGAATGTTAAAGAATGCGTATGTTTTGTGCAGGTTCTAGGTAAAGGCCTAACTCTTCTGGATCCCCTCGTGCATGAAGCTTTCCTGAGGTTGTGGTCTTAAGTGCTGTGTCCCCCACCCCCTGCTGCCTCTCATCATGTCCTCCACCTCCTCCTCATACTCCTCCTCAGGGGAGACAAGTCCAGAGGATGTACCTCGAGGTGGGGGCACCATCCGAGTCTACCTCCCCAACAAACAGAGGACAGTGGTGAGTTAACCAGCTCTATAATTGTCTTTATATCTTTTACAATCTTTTTTTTTTTACAGTGCATTTTTTAATGTTCAAAAAGACAATTATTGCTATGTTTTATTTACATTTACCTCTTTGAAAGAAATTTACTCACATTTTTCATTGCAAGTGTAATTACTCACACAATCTGTCAATTTTCACAACATGGTTATGAGTAAGTCACAAGATATTTGGTGACTGGTTTCACAGATGGACAAGAATGAAAGCATAACATTAGATGAATAAATAGAAAATGCCTGCAGGAACCAACACGGTGGCATTGTGTAAAATTACCGCATTTGCATTCAAAGAGGAATGCATATTAAAGCCATTCATCTAGATTATCTCACTATTTTTCTTTTGAGAAAGTTTACATTGCAGGACATCTGTAAACCCTTCAGTGTGTCTGCTAACTTGTTCAACATTTATGTCTGCCAGTACAACTTGTCAGGAGATGCTGATGAGTTTTTTTCTTCAGCATTTACGTGCATACAACACAGGCAAAAATACAGTATTACCAGAGCTCCCTGCCTCCATCTGACCAATTGGATTACAGGAGAACGTTTCTGGCCAAAAGAAATCTAACCACATCAAATGTGCCTGAGCTCTTACAATTTTCTATTTATCATTTGACATGAAAGATTGAAAGTGACTTTGTTTGAACTGTTTTTCTACTTGTGAAACATTCATGAATAAGATCAAACGGCTCTAGCAGCACTGCTCATGCATCCTACATGTATCCTACAATGTATTGTCAACAGTTTTGCTATGGCCAGAATAGGAATGCAGCATTATTATTTGGTGAACAAGTAATCTGTACACTCTGTTTTGGTTTTCCAGCACAGTGTGTCTGTTAAAACATGGGTAATCTGCAAACTCAACATTAACTCGATGTACTGCTCACATTTTGACTTGTCAGCATGTTCAGTATCCTCCTTGTTACCTTAATGTGTGAGACCAGTGAATGTTATTTCAAAGTCATGCTTGTTCAAATAAGGTTTTCTGTTTTTAGGTGAATGTTCGTCAAGGACAGACTGTGCACGAGAGTCTAGATAAAGCGCTCAAAGTGAGAGGCCTCAGCCAAGAATGCTGTGCTGTATTTCGCCTTCTAGAAGGGTAAGATTGCATTATTGCCTGCATGTCCTCCCACTTCCGATAGGGATAATGCGTTGCATTCCTTGTCGCCTACATTAAAGACTAAGGGGCAGCAGCAAACAGTTACAGCAAGTCACAAGTCTTCATGTTGCACAGTGTGGTCTGGAGAAATATTTGTAAAATGTCAAGACTGAATGCAGAGCAGGAAATGTGGTGCAGACTGACTTTGTGTGTGTTCAGATATTTATACACACTCAGCAGCCCACTGCCTAATATGCATCACCATTCTTGTATTTACTTACTTGAAAATTCTTAGAAAATCTACTCCATCCCATTATTGATAAATCGCCGATTTATATACAGTGTGTCCCAAAAAAAATGGACATCATTTGAGATATCCATATCGGAGTGACTACATGGTCAGGAGAAATGATGCTTAATAGGATTGACTTTGGATGTAAAATGTTTTATTCTACAAATTTCAAACGAAAAATTCTGGGGGATGATAATTTTATAATGTTCCAAAGTTATTACAAATGTTCAATGTGTGCGCCGCTTGTGACGCAGCACACATCAAGTTGGTGGTGGAGTTCCTGCCACACTCGCTGGTTGGTAACCTAACCCTAACCCTGAGTGCAGGGTTCTAACAAATTGATGTTGCACATTCATATTTGACTGAGTTTGGGCGTACTTCAGTACACACAACGCCTTTTCTGTTGCAGTAAACAGCATGTCGATTCCTGAGAGCAGAACAATACAAGTGGTTACACTTTTTTGATCAAAAAGAGCAAACAAATTTCAAACAAATTATTAGGTGATGAAATGATGTACAATTTTTTGGGACGCCCTGTATATTGATGTAAAACACTTGACTACAAGATGCTCAATGTCTTCTTCACTCTAGAGTTGATTGTCATTGCACTGTGCACAAGGCTTTATGTTTTGACATCCCAGTTGTGTAAACTGCATATTTATCTGATGTTCTGATGTCACAATCGTGCTTGGAAGTACACACTCTAAACTTAGATTTTGTGAATTGTGTCCTCAGATAACTTACAGCCACAGTTTGAAGTAGAGGTAGCCTTTTATATTAAATAGGTTATTGTAAGAAACAGTAGAAACAAAATGCTGCTTCAGGTGGTAATTGAGGTTAGCCTATACTTAAAAAAAAAAATCAGGTATACACAGCATTTTATTTGAGGCACCATTTCTTTAAATGGTCACACTCAATGGTGGGGTTTTTAATATGATGGTAACAGTGCACACTTCACTTTAATATGCGGCTGTATGTAAACCGTCGGCGCCTTTTTGGGTCAGAAAGGTCAAAGGTTAAATGAGATGTGTTTTTTTATTTACACTCTTCTGTTTTCTAGGCGTAAGAGACTGACAGATTGGGACACGAATATCACCCCTCTGGTTGGAGAGGAACTTTTAGTCGAGGTCCTTGATGATATTCCCCTCTCAATGCACAATTTTGTAAGTTGCTGCTAAACACATAAACCTTGTTTTAAATGTTCATGTCAGACCTTAAAGAACAGAAAACAGTATTCTGCAAATCTACACTGAGATTTGACTCCTCTTACATTTAAATATCATTAAAATAAAGCAATTTTGGGACTTGGTTTCTTTTGCAGGTACGGAAAACCTTCTTCAAGCTGGCTTACTGTGATTTTTGCCACAAGTTTCTTTTTAATGGCTTCAGATGTCAGACATGTGGCTACAAATTTCACCAACACTGCAGTAGCAAGGTTCCCACTGTGTGTGTGGATATGGATACAGTGACCAAACGGTGAGTCGAGTGGTCCTCTGACTGGTTATTTTACCACGGTGCTTTAAATGTCAATGCCGGCATGAGTGAAAACTGAACCCGGACCTAATCGGATGCCTTTCCTTTTTCTGTTTTTTCTGCTCTGTGTTGACTCCAGGTGTGATTCCAACCCATGCACAGATGAGTACCCTCAAATCCTATTGCCAGAACATTCCCCATCGCAGAGCAACCTAGCCTTAACCCCAGAGCCTGCTGGGTAAGCTGCAGAAGAAAACAAGTCATAACACAAATTCAGACCCCACTGTAATGTGTTAAACCTACATAGATATACATATATGTCACTCTTTGACACTCAGGATGGACCTGCTGTCCCCAACCTCGGCCTTTCGCTTCCCCATGCCTGGTGGAGATGGTCAGTCTCTACAGAGGCATCGCTCTACGTCCACTCCCAATGTTCATATGGTCAGCACAGTGGGCCCTGCTGGTGCCAACATCATAGAGGTCAGTAGTCACATTGGCTACCTTTACGTGGACTTAAGTGTCCCAGTTACTATCAGGTTGTTTTTTTGTGCATGTAAAGATCACATCCTGATTTCAGAAACTTGTATAATCCCTTTTCCCAGTTGTGAGAAACCTGGTTTTCTCACTGGACACTAATGAGTGTGAACATCTTAGCCCAGTTTCATGCTGCTACCTGCTACGTCCATATAGCTTCAGCCAAGTGATGTTAAAGAAATACAGTCACAGTATCAAAAGCATTTCACTTCTAGAGCAATACAAGAAGTTTGGTCTTTCAATAATATGTCATATTCTTGGCAGCTAAGGTAGGAAAAGGTGTTGAAATAAATAAGTAAATGATAGAATGCTACAGAAAGTTGATTTCCTGATAAGTGCAGTGTTCAGTCAGGTCACAGTGGTAAACACTTGAGAAACATTACCCCACAGCCAAACATCTAAACCAGAGTAGTGGTTATGATGTCATTCAGCAATGTTCATACATTATAAAACGTTGGACAAATGTTGGTTAATGTCCCTTGATGTCTAACAGAAGACAGGAGTATTTACCAGTTGTTGTAAACATTACATGTGCCAGCGCACACACATATTTTAGTAAATTGTAAAACATAACCTGGATTCTAGAATTTATCATTGATGCTAGGATTTAAATTTTTTAGGGTTTTCAGACACTACTGATTTTATTTGATATTGCCATTTACTAGTGAAATTAAAGAAACATGATGTATTAACAGTTGAGCTTGCAGTCTAAACATGTGGTGAAGCAGTTTCTCACCTTTTGAGAGAACACCCATTTCACATGGCTTCTGAGGAAAGCAGACTTGAGTGTGATTATGTGAAATGTTTCGAGATGAACCAGCAAGCTTTGATAATGCAACTTGCAGTAAACAATATCAGTCAAATGAATAAGATGAGTCACAGCTTTGCGTAATGGAAGAAGGTCAAGTACTTTGTCACAATAAGGCTGCTAAAAATAAATAAATATAAGGAATTGCACTTTGTTGATCAAGGCTTCATATGCGACTTTATGTTATTTCTGCTCTCTTTTTAGGAAGCACTTAAATGCAACAACACAATAGGTATGTTCATGGCGCCTGCTGCTTTGTTTCACTCTTTACACCCCCCTCTTGTAACTCTCCATTTGAGCTGGTTTGTTATCACGTCTCCAGGTCCTGAGCCCTCACCCAAACCCTCCACCAGTCCTCCCTCTTCTCTGGGCTCTCCAGGGAGGAGGCCCCCCAAATCTCCATCAGAGCACAAGGAGCGCAAGCCCTCCTCATCTGATGAGAAAAAGAAAGTGGTATGTATCCTCTGACCTTATTACCAGGTCAGGTTTTGTTTTTTTTTTTGTTTTTTTTTTTTTACATAGCAGAACAAACAGGTGATTCATACAAATGTTTTACGATGGAAATGCATGTAAATTTATACAGTATATTGTCTAACATTAGCATCATAAATTTCAGCACCGAGGTGGCTACAGAGACTCCAGTTACTACTGGGAAGTTCATTCTCGAGAAGTCACCATCCAGAAGAGAATAGGTGCCGGCTCCTTTGGAACAGTCTTCAAGGGAAAGTGGCACGGAGATGTCGCAATTAAGATTCTTAAAGTCACAGAGCCGACGCCTGAGCAGCTCCAGGCCTTTAAGAATGAAATGCAGGTCCTACGGTAAGTCACACATTGAAATAACTTTGATTCTTTACTATACGAAATGTCACATGTAGTGTTTATTGAAATTAGAGTTGGTATCGGTGTCAAACTTCTGATGATTTATTACCAAAACAAAACATGTGTAAATCTGGTCATCATTTCTGCTCTATGCAGGAAGACCCGCCACGTCAACATCCTGCTGTTCATGGGTTATATGACTAAGCCCAACTTCGCCATCATCACGCAGTGGTGTGAAGGCAGCAGCTTGTACCGCCATCTGCACGTCACAGAGACCAAGTTTGACACTATGCGACGCATTGAGGTGGCCAGACAGACAGCGCAGGGCATGGAGTAAGACTGGCTGACAAATTCCATTTCCCCCATATCACTTACTCACCTCTGATACCCTGTTGAAGGACTGGATATCAAGTTTCAATTGATGCAGAGTCAAAGTACACAATGAAGTACAGTCTGTACATTTAGCGCAGATTGGTATTCATTAATTTATTGATTTTTGTGGTCTGCGTATCACAAACTTTAGAAATGCAGAAAAATCTGTCTTATAATAATATTTGGGAAGATGTTTTTCACATTAGTTTCTCCAGTAGTAATGTGAAAAATCAAATAGCCCCTTTTTTTGTTTTTTTCTCCACAATATTTGGTACTTGGTATTCAAGTTTTATAATGAAAGGTAAACAAAGTAAATAATAATATACATAAAAAAACATGAATCAAAACAACACAAACACCCATACACACACCCATTCACACCCGGTAAAGTTGTACCAAATGATATGCATAAATGACATGCATATATTACGAACATGTATACATATACATAGAAATAAAATTAAAATACAGCAGCCATAATAGCCCCTTTTTTTATCTTTTATTGACAAATGTAAGAGGAAGCTTATGGGTCAGTGTTTTGACTTTGTAAACTGGTGAAGATACACAGTCATAATATTGTCTCATCACTTTCCTTTTCTATGTTTTGTCTTTCAGTTATCTTCATGCAAAGAACATAATTCACCGAGATCTCAAATCAAACAGTATCCTTTCTTTGCGCAGTGTTGGCTGTGACTTCATGTGCACCTTCTTGTATGTATGTATGTATGTGTGTATTTATTTATGTGCATGTGTCACTGTAGGTTTTTATTCTTTGCTGCTGTACATTTAACCAACAACCACAATAACAATATCTAACACAGTATTCTGCAGCTAATGACAGTTTAAGCACAAGCATAGTTATAACCTTTTAATAGGAGACATACATGCTGCAAAAGTATTTTCACAGTCTATGTATCTTACAGGTACACACTGGCGTTAAATAAAACCATTGACTGTAATGTTAAAGATGGTTTCAATCTGGGGTCTCAGACTCAAGTTGGTTAAACATTCAAGCACTTCAATAAAACCCAATATGTGGGAAAGTCACGTTATTTTTATTGTATTTAACAAAAATGCAAACAGCACATTCTGTAAATGTTTCTGTGCATTAGTTTACTTCAGTGCAGTTGAGCTCAGTTTTTAGTTTGACAGAATTTTTCTTCTTAATTTAGTTCTTCAATTACTTATTAAAACAATTCACTGAAGTCCGAAACGCAATTCCTCAAGATATTTGTGTTTAATTATGCATCAAATGCCAACATCTCCATCAAAGCTGCACAGTATATCGTTTGAGCATCGGCATCGTGATATACGTGTGCGCAATAGTCACATCACTGGTCCTGCGATGTAGGAGGCAAATGAACTCGATGTGTTCTCATCTAATTTCAACCTGGGTACCTGACACACACTGATCCACCCATCACAATCGTTCTTAATCAGTTTGCTGAAGTAGACCCTGCCCCTGCATATGGAGTGAGTCGCTGGTAACAACATTGAAAAATGAGCAATGAACAAGAGAAAATTACCAAAAATGAAGACTTGGTGCCAAAAAGAAAAGCAACGTCAATTATCTGGAATTATTTCAGCTACAAGCAGGATGAAATTGAAACACGTGTTCTGTGTCGACAGTGTCTTCCACCTGTCATCACAACAGGAGGAAACACAACTAATTTGTTTGACCATTTACGTCGGCACCACGCAGCTGTTATATCCTCCCTTGTATTTTTTCATATCTCAATATATATCGCAGGGTTAAAAAAAATTACAATGTCAGTTTTTTCCAATACTGTGCAGCCCTAATCTCCGGGCATTTCCAAGTGCAATAGGTAAATTATTGTGTTTCATGACAGACATATACTGGCTTATTTACGTTCGTTATCACTTTGTTTAATGTGTCTTTTTAATGTAGAAAATCTTCGTCCTAATCAGGATACTTTTCCTGAAATTGCACTGTAACACCTGCTTATTTAGTGTAACAGAAAAAAAATGTTAGTTTTACCAAATATCTACATTTGTATGGATGGGGTGTTAAATTATTCTGGGTCCAGCATTCCTTTTTGAGTCACCTTTTTTCTTTACAGCCACACAGATAAAGTTTTAATACCTGTTCTTTTATTATAAACTGTGGGGGGATATTATACCTTTGCCAGTGTTTCCATGTTTTCAGTCAAACTTGAGTTTATTTTTGTTTTTGATATGTGCCGTATTACTGCTATGAAAAGGACAGAGTTTATTTTTATATGAAATGCTGCTGCAAAATGGACAGTCTATCCTTGATGTGTACAGCAATTTTTTGTTTTGTGCATAGTCAGAATTTAGTCTGTGAGGATTTTCGAGTTACTGAGGGAATCTGACAGGAATTTAGGGTAGGTGAAGGATGGAGTAAGGGGGCGGGAGATTATAAATTAAACTTCATCCCGCTCCTTTTTGAATGTTTGACTTTCTTTTCATATAATTCTTTTGTGGTTTGATTTTAATGCAATATTTTGAAAAAAAAAAAAAGAATAAATATAAAAGAGTTTCTGTGTTTCCAAAATACTTAGATGGACTGGCTTATTCTGTATTTTTGTATTGAGTTCTTATATAGCCGAGCCAGCAGTAGTTGAATTGGTGGCTTTGAGAAACGGTTTAAGATGAACTTACCCATTTTAACAGAGATGTTTCCTGAGCTCTGCTGCTAGACATTTTTCTCCATGAGGGCTGGACTGTAAAGATTGGCGACTTCGGCCTGGCTACGGTGAAGTCTCGGTGGAGCGGCTCCCAGCAGGTAGAACAGCCCAGTGGATCCATTCTGTGGATGGTAAGCCTCTCATGAACTGTACATAACAACTAATTGATGATTGAGGAGACCCAGACATGCCTCTTCCAATATATCCTCCTGATTCCTTGGAAAATGCCTGTGGGAACCCAGGATTTTTTAGCATGTGCATTCTTGTCTGTGTTGCAGAATAGAGGTGTTTCTTCAAAGGCTACAATATAGTTACAAGAGCTAGATTTAAATCATCAGTAGTTTTATAATGGTGATAAAATGCCTATAATAATTGACTGAAAGTCAGTTTGTCCAGCTTGTCATGATTTTTTTTTTTTTTGATCAACAGAATTTGTTGCATTTTGGATTATAACTGGATCAGTATTTCCAGATAATAAACACTGCAGATTGTTCTTTTGGATGTTATTCAGTTTATTCCCAAAAAAAAAAAAACAACATGCATCATTCGTTAAGAGTCTGAAGGTTTTTCTCATGACTTTTTTCCCCCCTCCTTTTCTTTCCAAGGCTCCGGAGGTGATCCGAATGCAGGACAGTAACCCTTATACGTTCCAGTCCGACGTATACGGCTACGGTGTAGTGTTGTTCGAGCTGATGTCAGGGACCCTGCCTTACTCCAATATCAACAACAGAGACCAGGTTACATGACACTCTCTGATAACAACACTTAGCAGAGTATCTGACATGGTCTTCAATTTTTAGCATCTGACAGTGTGTACGCAGATCTGTAAAAAGACTTAAAGGGGTCATATTTTGCTAAACCCATTTTTATTAGTCTTTGGTTCATTTATTTGTGTATTTGGTCCCTAATAGTTCAAAAATTTTGAATTTGAACCCTCCAGGTGCTGCAAAGCTATCTTTATATTCATTTTGGCAAAAATCGAGTGGATTTCTACAACCTGTTTTAATTCCTTCTTTATTTGTTATGTCTAAGTAGTTATGTCATGACATTTGCACATATAAGGTCAAGACTTCCAACAAACATTTCGCCGAGTACGGAGAAATGGGACAGAGCCAACAACCTGGAGGGGGTGGGGTGTGAAGTGGCTCGTGCATTTAAAGGGCCAACGCTCAAAACCACCTTTCTGGTGTCATTACTCAAAAACAGGGTTGAAATGGACCTGTAGAGTTGAATTAATGAAGAATTCAGACCCAAGCAGAGCATTTACAGTTAAGAGACCACAGGGAAATATTTTAAAATGCATAAAATTCCATTTAAAAAAGCAAAATATGACCCTTTTAAAGTTCATTGTCCTAAATAAAGGCTTTAATTATCTTTAGAATTGATAATTAATCCTTAAATCTGACACTCAAAGAGCTTAAAAATTCCACAAACACAATAAATGATATTGCTATATTTATTTTGTAAATCTTTGTAAAGAATTTGTCAAATGTGTAACTACTGTTGATCATTTTATCATAACAAAGATGGGAATGAGTGGACAAATGGGAAATGTAACATTAGCTGGATTGGAACAAGTTTAAAACTGGTTCAAGGCAATGACTATAACTATGTGGATGTAAAGTCTTAAATTTCACCAAACACACCTTGAAAAATGTCTTAAAAGTCATAAAATTTGGCTTCATTAAACCTGCAGATACCCTGGTCTGAGTCCAGAAAAGTACGTTTTACTCAGTTTTGATTATTTGCCTCCACTTTTACCTTCACTGGTGTTAAGAACTATGGCTGTGCAATATACTAAAATAATTTGATTAATCAAGGTTTTGCTTTCTGAAAATTTGGAAAAAATGCGTAAATTGCAGAATCAAATATTAAGTCCTGTGGTGACTTTTCATTTGCTTCCTGTAATATATTAAACTTGTGTGTTTTTCAAGTCTGATATGGCATGTAATTTTTGGCGTTCCCACCGGGGTTTTAAAAAGTCTTAAGTCTTGAATTTACAAATCTGTATTTAATACCTTAAAAAGTCTTTAAAAGGTATTACATTTTATATGGTAGGTCTTAAAGGGCTCATATTTCTCTAAACCAACTTTTATTAGTCTTTGGTTCATTTATTTGTCTATTTGGACCCTAATAGTTCATAAAGTTTGAATTTGAACCCTCCA
>JAPQRP010000030.1:17742201-17760573 GCA_037367295.1 Apogon hyalosoma
AAATGTGTCTATTTTGAAGAATCTAAAATATAAAACATGCTTTGAGTTATGTCACACTTTTTTTAAACTACATAATTTCGCATGTGTTCATTCATAGTTTTGATGCCTTCAGTGAGAATCTACAATGTAAGTAGTCATGGAAATAAAGAAAAACCAGGTGTATCCAAACTTTTGGCCTGTACTGTGTGTGTGTGTGTGTGTGTGTGTGTGTGTGTGTGTGTGTATATATTATCCTGCAATTTTAAGGTATTAAGTTGAATAAATAAATTGTTAGTTGCTTCAAAATATCCTACTTTATTAATTATTCTAATAGCTCTTTTCTGCACTTTTACCAATGTATCTATACTAGTTTTTCCTGCATTTCCCCACATTTCTGCATAATATGTTAAGCAGAGCAGAACCAAAGAACAATATATCGTGTATAGGCTATTTTGTTTAGAAAGTCCCTTGTTTTATACAGTATGCCTATAGATTTTGACACTTTACTTTGAATATACTCCATATGGGGTTTACAACACAGTTTACTATCTATGATGTAGCTTCATAAACTATTTCATACACAAAGTAGAGTTAATGCTGTAAACGAGACCAGTACACTTTAATTTAAGTACTTTGGTTATTTAAGTACCAAATAACAGGTTCTAATATTGTTAACTCTTGTTTGAACACTAATAAGTACACTAATAAAGTAGGTAATAGTATTTAATTACAAACCACCAAAAACGCTATACACATCTCCAATAAAAGGAATGAGAATCACATTTATTGATCCTTTTTTACGGTCATGCTCCACATCTGAACATATACAACTGTAATGCCATGTTTTACAGTGACAGTTCAGCAGTTTGGTTACTCTGCTGTAATTAATGGGGTCTCTTCAAACTACTATTGTTACATATACCAAATCAACTCCTAGTTCTCCTCAGAAACCTAAAACAAGTTTTGTTCAGTATGAATGTTTGCTTTAAAGCTCAGCCCTAGGAAAGTCCATCAGATATATTCTGGTGTTTCTGTGTTTTTACCTTGACAGAGTTTTGTAGCACGGTAACAGGAAATACTTTGGTCGGCTTGGAACTGAGAAACAGGCGGAAGTTCTCATGGATGGATTTGTCTGAAAAAAAAAAACCAAAACAATGAGGAAAAGCCCCTCATGATGACATTCAAATCTCCTCATATTAATGTCCAATACTGATACTACAAATGTTCTTTTATGGTTAATTTATTGTAAAAAACAAACAAACAAAAAACATTATTAACTGCTTCCAACTTTTTTTTAGATTTGATGTCAAAGCCTTTGGAGCTGGATTTAAATATGTACCAGGTTCAGTGAAGGTCTTGATGAGTTCCTCCATGGATAACATCCAGGACACAGCCAGATGACAGTTCTGAAGGAAAACCCAGTTCCCACTTTTCATAGCTCCGTGGATGATCTTCTCTGCTATCGGCCCTTGTCCTTGGCCCAAAGAGATGGACTCCACCCTGACAGACAGAGGTGTAAGTAGTAAAAACCTTCATCAAGAACACATTTGTCCATGTTTTCAGCCTGTTGACCATCACCTCAGACTCCTGGAAATATTTTCATGTAGTCTTTATACCTTATCCTTATCATATTTGGTCCATTTGTTTCCCGTACCTATCTAGACACCCCTTTTCCTTTGCAAAGCGCTGGAAGGCGCCCATTGGGTCAGAGCCTGTGCTTAGAATGAACACCAGTGGAGTGGAGGGGGACATGTCCCTGTAAAGGTGAACCAGGTCGACTGGAGGGTTTTCCACAAACTGCTTCCCCAGACTGACCATCACAAACTCAGTGGCTGCAGATACAACCTGCACACAGGTAAGATGGAGGACAGAGGGTCAATAAGAGAGAACATTAAGGACAGAATTATGGGTGACACACTGTATAATCAAAACATCAGCCAAAGTCATGAGTATAATTAATACAAATGAAACTTGACTAATTGAATATATTAAATTAATGCTGTAATGACTAGTTGACTGGTCGACAAAAAGTCAATGACAAAATTTGTCCACAACTAATTTAGTCATCGACAGGTCGTTAGTGACCTCATGCACTTTTATTTAAGGATTTAGTTGTTTGTTTAACAAACTTTGTGCAAACAGGTATTGGAATTGTTCTGCATAAAATGCACTTTTTTTTAAGGGGAGAGAAGACATTTATTGCGGCTACAATATTTGTTGAATATTGAATTGTATTTTTTTTTAACAGACTTCGTTATGTATTCTAATTGCACTAAATGCTCTTATTAATGAAAAGAAAAATCTATTTTATTGCTGCAATAAATATAAATAAAAGCCTTTTTTGGTTTGGCAGTTCACAATCTGACTAGTGAACTACTGAAATAATCATTAATGGCAGCCCTAGTTCAACTTATAATGGATGGAATAGGAAAAAACATGAATGTCTTCTGAATCCCTGGTTTGCTGTTCAGGTCTGAAAATGAGACAAATACAGTGAAATCTTCTGACTTTTTGTGCAGTAATTTCTTTAAGCAGGAAAACTGTGTGTGAACCATTAAAGTGTAAAAACACACACATCCTCCACAGGTATGTGTCACAGACTCTGGTTTTACCTTCTCCTCCAGGAAACTCTTGATAAGGACTAACTTCTGGAAGGAGCTGAGCCTTTCATTCCAGTGACCTTTGAACCCATCCTCTGTCTTCAACTCTGACATGTAGCCTTCCCAAGTCTCTGGATTAATAGATGCTTGAAAATGTCCTATCATTTGAAGATAATACATGAGAGCAGAGATTAAAACAGCAGACAGGAAACAAAGCCATTGTGTTGGGATCCAAAATGAGTTTTCCTCCATGTGTCCCAGAGACATAATATATGACATATGTTTATGACTTATAACTGGACTGGCCGGGATGAGGTGACATGGGAAGGGTTACCCAGGGTGATGGGGATGTGGGTTCTGGTCATTTCCTCTGAGATGCCCTTGAAACACAGCAGTGAATGATCCAGATCCTGACATGTCTGCCACTGATAATCACTGAGCCATGGCACATCTGGACGTTTGGTGTACTCCTGGAAAACAGGAGAATAGACGAGGAGATGATTACAATGGTGAAGAAATTAGATGATGGGAAAAACAGACAGAAAAGCGTCGAGCACAGAGGGAACAAAAAGATAGAATCAGTTCAAAGGACAGAAGGAACAGATAAGAA
Organism: Apogon hyalosoma; assembly: GCA_037367295.1. Classification (NCBI taxonomy): domain Eukaryota; kingdom Metazoa; phylum Chordata; class Actinopteri; order Kurtiformes; family Apogonidae; genus Apogon; species Apogon hyalosoma. The sequence goes on from JAPQRP010000030.1 coordinate 17,745,391, forward strand.
CCAATGATGATGGGATGCAAGGAGACACTACAAACATTAAAACAGTCTAATTCTGGTCCTCAAGGGCCAGTATCCTGTTTTAGATATTTCCCTCTTCCATCACACCTGGAAGCCATCACATCATTATCAGGCTTCTGCAGAGCTTGATGACAAGCATATCATCAATTGAACCAGGTGTGCTGGAAGAGGGAAACATCTAAAACATGCAGGATACCGGCCCTCCAGGATCAGGTTTGGACACCCCTGCACTGAAACAACACTGGTGCGTTGATCCGTGGGGATCCTTGGGCTCTAAATGTGGTAGTTTTCATACTGTTGCGTATTCGTACATGCTGTACTGCATTTGTCCAGCAGTTACCACCAAAGTGTTTTGGCCATAACAATGTGACTGTAAGGCTATTGTATTCCAAAATTACTAATATCTCCCAAAATATTGGTCCTATCAGCTTGTCATTTTTGCTAATATGCTCCTTGACCAAAAATACGTATGTATGACAAACTGCAGCAGTCAGCTCTGTACAGATTTTATGTGAATCCTGAGACACACACACACACACACACACACGCACGCACACAGAGGCCACTTGGCTTTTATAATATAGATTACAAGTTTGTAAGATGCATTGATGATGGATGTATTGAGCAGCAAATGCAGATGACAGGTGAGTACAGCTTCATGTGTGTCTGAAGTTCTGAACGCCCAGGTTTTTCTTCCATGTCTTATGATGAACGATAAACTGATAAATTAAACTTCATTCCTCATATTATGCTCTAGCTACAGTCGTCCAGTGCTTACCCACTAAATCTCCTCTGTTATACTTAAAATATAGTGTTATATATAATCAACATATGTGTTTTCATCACCATCAATTATATTTTCAATTTGTACACTAATGATTGAAAACTGGGGGAAAAACTTCAAATACTGTCTGTCCAAAGCATTAGGAAGAGTAGAAAGGCTGGTATATTTATAAAATGACAATATGAATAAATGAAAACATATTTAGGGAGCGATAAACAAAACAGAGTTCACATATGTGGAAAACAAGGAGATGCAGCGTTCACTAAATAGAAGAAATTGACATAGGAGTGAAGGTGTGACAAGGTGCACAAACAGGCATTAGCATAAATGTTTTCTGTCTACCTCACCGTTTCCATGGAAGCAGCTCCTCTCAGGAAGAACTGCCACTCGGTGTCAGAGACCTCCCCCCGCTGCCTCTGGATCTGGACACACAACAGGAAGCTGTAGATGAGCTTATGCTGTTCGAACAGGCCTCGGGACACGTTCATGTATGAGTTGAGCAGGATCTGGTCCAGAAGGTTCTGCAGATGGTTCTCCCAAACGCTGCTCTTTTCCAGTGCCTCGATGGTGGTGTTGAAGAGCTGAAGGGCCACAAAACAGATGGAAATGATATTTTACATCATATGTTATCTTTACATATCATATAGTTTATATCATATATTATCTTTACATATCATATAGTTTGTATCATATATTATCTTTACATATCATACAGTTTATATCCTATATTATCTTTACATATCATACAGTTTATATCCTGTATTATCTTTACATATCATATAGTTTATATCCTATATTATCTTTACATATCATACAGTTTATATCATATATTATCTTTACATATCATGTAGTTTATATCATATATCATCTTTACATATCATATAATTTATATCCTATATTATCTTTACATATCGTATAGTTTATATCATATATTATCTTTACATATCATGTAGTTTATATCCTGTATTATCTTTACATATCATATACTTTATGTCATATATTATCTTTACATATATACTTTATATCATATATTATCTTTACATATATATTTTATATCACATATTATCTTTACGTATCATATATTTTATGTCATATACCTGAAAACAGGATGACTGCCTCCATGAGTCAGATGGAGGTGTGTGTGTTTGTCTTCTTCTCCTCACCTGTTTAAAGTACTTGAGTGAAAACTGATACATGGGATCGATCTCAGACAAACTGGCAATAACAAAGTACAGCACAGCGCCCCTGGTGGCCACAGGTCGGTATCGCTCCCTCGCTGTGTTTATCATCACTTCTGTAGACTCAGCTTCTTCCAGACGACGCTTTATCGCCTCTGATGTCACCTGAAGAACAGTGGAGGCAACATTATATACTACATTATATATAGTGCACAGTAATATTATGATATGATTATTCTTCTTTATCATTTATTTCTACTAGACCTTTGTAATGTACAGTTGCCTGTTTTTTCACAACTATTTTCATACTTATTGTTACTATAAAAATTACAGTTTTCTTTCCTTTTTGTATTTTAATATTTCTTATATGTGTACATTCAATGTTGTTCTGCTACTGCAAACATAATTTCCTGAGGGAAAATTAGATTCAATCTAATCTAATCTAATCTAATCTAATCTAATGAGAAGGAGAACAGAGAGGAAAAATAATGTAACAAGTAAATATAAAAATAAAGACAACGACAGAGTTAAAGAATGATTGTAATAATAATAATAATAATAATAATAATAATAATAACAACAATAATAGTAACAATAATAACTGTGCAGAACCAGGCCAAACGTCCCTATAAACAGTACTGACCTTTGACTCCTGCAGAGTCTGAACCAGCTCCTCGTTGTCCAGGATGTTCCCCTCAGAGGTGAACAGAAGCTTCAGGATACGATCTTCAATGTCTTTCAACTGGTTTCGATCTTCATTTATTTGGACAATCAGTTGATTTCTCTGTTCCTCGAGGTGTGGACTCTCCAGACGAACCACATCACTGTCAAGACCCAGTCAGATGTATATATTTATTTATTTATTTATTTATATTTATATATGTTAGTGTTATTATTGAATGTGTTGTGTATGTAATGTTCTCCAGAGTCTGTGTTTGTACCTGAGCAGTTGGTCCTCCAAGCCAGACTCAGTCACAGTGAAATTAATGATTGTAACTTTGATGCAAACCTGAAACATGAAAGGAACATGCAAACAATTAAGTACACAAAGTACACACAAAGTCAATTATCAGAACACTCAGATTTAAGTGATCGTCATTCATTACTGTGTTTCCATCTGCAAAGTTGCTTCAAATGTGACACATCCAGTATTTCTTGGTTTTAACAGTTCACCTTTTTTAACATGTCAGTGACATCACTGAACTTCTATGTTGCATCGACATCACTATAAACACTCCAGTAGGTGGAGGTGACATTGTCAGTCACTAAAGCTGGAACTCTTTGTTCCAGTAAGTATCTGTGATGGCAGCAGGATGTTCAGATCATTGAATGGAATGTATATGTAACAGAAACATGAGTATATATGGAGCTTCACTGAGCTCATATAGATATTTGTAAATATATACCTTCAAATCAAACAGAGGTGTCATTTAACTGTAACAGTCAGAAACCAAGTCTTTAATGGTGTCAGGTGTGTTTGTGTGTGCATGTGCATGTGCATGTGTGTGTGTGTGTGTGTGTGTGTGCGTGTGTGATGTCCTTACCTCCGGTAGATAATGTGGGTTGGACATTTTCGTGGTCATATAAAATCTGAAGTTTTTGTCATAATCGATGTCTGAGTCTCCGAGTCGGATCAATGTTCGTCCTCCAGACACAAACGTCTGCTTTAGGAGGACGGGCTCTAGAGCTGGATCCAAGCTTTCCTTCAGCTGCACACCAACAAAAATACAGACCTTTATACAGATAATCAGTGAGAACTGTCCACCTTCATAAGTGCTTGTACATGCCCATCCATGTCCAAACTGACCACATCAGGGCTATGACTGGTGTGTGTTTTTTTATTTTTATGAGTGGTGTTCTTTTTATTTATTTTTGTGAGTGTTGTGTTCTTACCTCTTCCAGCAGTACGGGTATGCCTATGCGGATGGCATTCTCTAGATTACGGAGGAAGTCTGGGTCTGTGAGTTTGATGACTTTTAAACCATGCTTGGCTTCTTTTGAGCGGATCCATCTGTTTGCCTAAAGGTGAAAGAAATAACATTTAAGTGTCAACAATGGGACATTTGATTAATAATCATACATCCATGAATGATGTGACTGTTATTACACAGCATGTTTTATTTAGTGTTTGACTGACACCTACTGAACAGGGAACACATCAAACGAATATTACAGAAACTCTGTGTATCTGAAATATATTCTGTGTGTCAGCACTTCACAACATTAGAGCAGCTGGATTCACAAAGAACAAAAAGAGGAAAACAGAACATAAACATGACAAGATCTGAGGGAAAGACAGATTCAAGTAAACACCCAAACATTTGACAGTCACTGTTTCCAACCCCTCAGTATTACAGCATCTGTTTTCTGTCCTAAAAGTCTCTAGAAGTATCTACATGACTGAGTCAGAGTCATGTCAGAGTCTCCAAAAATCTCCAATAACACCAGAAAAAGGGGATAGATTTGTCACTAGCGGCTTTTTGGATAACGAGTCTGTAGAGGGGTCTGAAAAATCACTAAATATACCAACAAAGTGTCTAAGTGTGAAACACTGACTTCCAGCTACAGACAGAGTGTGGGTTTATATGACTGGGACAGGGAATCATTTGGTGTCATTTACAGGAAAATGGGTGAGTTTTAGGGTTTGAGTCACTTTACAAAAGATGAGAAAAGTTTACAAACTCATTTAAAAAGTACATAAAATTGTTGCTTTTGAAAAAAAAAAATGAGTTGGTCGGATAGAATGGAAGGTTGTTGAATCTATCAACAGAAGTGTTAATTTTTGATCAGTGTTTCCAGTATTCTCCAGCCCAGAGGTGGGTTTGTACTATACGTCAATCCTAGTTACTAAGTAAGTAAATAAGTTAGTTAGTTAATTAGTTAGTTAGTTGACCTGATCCTGGGGGTCAATCATAAGAGGCCAGCGGCGGCCTTCAGTCACCAGGATGCCATTTTCAGTAGAGACAGAGTCACGAGGAAGGCCTTCTGTGTTCCACTGCCGGATCACATATGGGTCGCCTAGAATTTTCATCAGACTGAAACTGGAACTGATTGGAATGTCCAGGTCTTGGCACCGTTTTATCCACTTCTCAATGAGCTGTGGAAAAGACAAACACACAACTCAACAGGCACTATTTATAATGTCTTTGATAAATAACTTTCTTCTTCTCAAATATTTTTCTTTTCTTTTTTCTATTTCTTTTTTTTTTTCTGCTTAAATGATGTAGAATCTAATTCCATGCACTGTTAACATATATATAGTATATATGGTATATTGGCCCTATTGAGGAGTCCAATTAAATACACCCAGTTCTGTTATAATGCACAAAGCAACAAAAAAGGAAGAAATGAAATGCATGAAATGAGAGGATCATTCTACTACATACCAGCTGTCTATAATGGGAGGTAAATGCTCCATAATAGGCCACACATGCAGCTGCAATGAACACGTTCCCTATGACGTTGATGATTTCTTGGTCAAACTGGACGACACTTTGGTCCCATCGAACCTGCTCATCACCCAGAGCAGACGTCAGCTTCCCTGCCCGGGTTAACCGGGCCTCTGTCAGAGCCATGGTCTGGACTTGGAACAGGAAATAGGGGATCACAACACCACCAAGATGAGTACTGATACTACAGTAACACTTTGTTTTATTTTTGGTCATGTCGCTTTATTTGAAGTACAGATTTGTGATGTCCTTTACTTTATCTATGTCCAAACTGACATCTGTCATTAAAAACATATAATGGTTTGAAAAAGTCAAGGGTCCATTCTCACCTAACTCTTCTTTTTCCTTTACACTGTTGTCAAACTGTTCCTGCAGAACCTTGATCTGATTCTCCACTTCCTGAAGCTTCTGCTGCTTCTCCCTCAAGGTTGCCATAGTTACATCCAGTTCCTCCTGCATGTGTTAAGATTCAGGCAATTAATCAACAATTTATCCGACAATGGGTCCATCTTTTACTGTCATTAGCACCAGCATATGTGCAGCAGTCTTTATTAGGACCAAGATGAACTGAAGAATGGATGGGCTTATAGTAAATGAATGCTTTCATTGTTATGTAACTATAGATGTGAGTGCGTATAGAGCTGTGTGTATAACTGACCTGTGCCATGGCTAGTTTTTCTCTTTTGGGGCCAACGTCTTTGAGGACTCTAGAGTACAGATCCATGGCTCTGACCCACATGCACATTGACCTACAGGCTTTGGATACTTTCTCCACCTAAGAGAATGATTTGTACAAAATTAAATCTAACACCACATTCAACACTGTTACATCAAAACCGTTGAACCCCCCCTCCAAAGTATGGCACTAACATACTAACACAGAGAGCGTTACATGATATGATATATGGTATGACATAACATGATATGATATGATATGATATATGATATGATATGAAATCCAGACAGACCTTCTCAGGTATGAAATCTGGATTATTGATGTACTTCTGCAGTTTGAGCAGGATCTGTGGTTTGATATTATCCTTGTCATATTCCACCAGACGCTTGAGGAAATTGGCGTGTCCGAGTAACTGTTTAGCAGTTGACCAGTCTGGCCTGTAAGAACAAAAGCATGTCAATGGAGGTTACTGAAAAAAATAAGGCTGCTGTGGTAAATCAATTTTATACAGCCGGGACAAAATATCTAATGATGATTTTCATTTTCCAGTTCTATAGACCACTGACTTTAGAACAAATGATTAGGCTTATAAATATCCCTTAATGAATGAACAGAAGCAGAAGCAGATTATGATGAAGAACTGACTTGAAAAGCCATTTCATTAGTTTTCTCTGCAGCGAAAAGGTCACAAAAATTGAAATCTATGGTGAAAATAAAGGGTATCAATCTCACACTGCTACTACTTTCAGATGATATTTTACTGCCACTTGTCAAACCTACACCAGTGGTTGTTATTTAGTATATACTATACTTATCATCGCTAGTGACTCTGATAGAAGTGATATAAGCTTTGGGACTGGACTCTTCTCCTAGAGACAATTTTTAATGATTTTACTTTAAAAGATGGTGATGGCAAAGATGCATCACAAATGAAGTAAAACTAGTTCCAGTGTCCCTGTATGTCAGTGTCATGTTCTATCTATCCAGTTGAATTTGGGAGGCTGTCAGAATTTGTTCTGTGTTAGAGTCCTGTGGTCTGGATGCAGGAGATCAACCTCCCAATAGAAGTGGGTGGTACTTTCACTGGAGGAGAACTCAACTAATTCAATCAAAGTCCATATATGACTTCCTAACAGTGGTCAAAAGGAACTATATTGATATCTGCAACCATTTACATGCAATAAACCATCAGAATATGGACCATTAAAAGGAAAGACACATTTATTTAAAAAAAAAAAAAAAAAAAATCACAATTTCTCAAAACTGTGAACAAACTTTGTAATTGTCCCAAGTTTCGTCACAGAAGATGTTTGAAGAAATTGCCAATGAAGATGACGACGAAGATGACAATGACAAAGACGACGTCAGACACGAAGCCTTCACAATAGCTCATAGCCTACTGGCCGGTGAGATAAAAAATGAGAACCTAAACTAACAATACAGATATGACATGTTCATAAGTTTTACAAAAGGTAATTTCCAAGGAGGGACAGTGGTCAATGAAAAGATGGAAAGACGCAGGACAGGAGTGAATTTAGTGTAATACTGCAGTATAATGATTACATTTAAAGGGTAACAGGTGAGTACTTATGTCATGAGCTGGTGGGTTAACTCTGTAGATGCTAATGGTAAGAAAATAAAAGCATATACTAATATCAGGTATATGAGGGAGGTCCACTGACTTGCAGTTGAGCAGGATGCAGACAGCCTCCATGACCGTCATGACCAGGTCGGGTGGGTTAGTGAACACCTTGATTTCAACAATATGAGCTTTGTCCAGTGAATCCAGGGCTTGAATTGCACTGTGCAGGGCTGGCAGAGCCTCATCCAGATCCTTTTGAGCATCATCAGCTATAGCTTGAGTGTCTTCTGCCTTGACCTTCGCCAGAGCCTCGTCTTCTTTCACCACCTTTTGCACCTGTAGAAACAATATGCATTGTATTCAACAGAAAGTACATGCCCAGCAGCCAGTACACCATCCTCCAACCATTCTTACTTTCACCCCCCCTCTCTAATATTGGACCAGGTGAGGAGACAACTGAGGCAGCTGAAGAGCAGGAAAGCTGAAGGACCAGATTGGATCAACCCCGGACCAGGACCGGATTGGATCAGCCCCAGACCGGACTAGGATCAGATGGGATCAGCCTCAGACCAGACCAGGACCAGATCGGATCAGCCCCAGACTGCTCAGGGACCATACAGACCAGCTCTGTGAGGGGGCCATGTACATCTTTAACCTGTCTGTGTGTGTGTGTGAGTATGTGCGTGTGCGTGTGTGTGTGTGTGTGTGTGGGGGGGGGGGGTTAAGTTTAAATTTCACTGTATGGTGCCCCCCTGAACCTGGCCGGGCGACAACTGTTATTATTATTTGTACATACTGTATATGTTATATTTTCTGTGCAGAAATGGAAATACAGATGACAGTTAACTGCCACACAGACCAAATAGCTAAGGGATAATGTATAGCAAGTTTTATTCCCTCACCCAATGAGAATCGATTAGAGAATCAGTAAGGAATCGGATCGATAAGCAAAATCAATTATGGAATCAGAATCGTTAAATTCTTATCGATTCCCAAAAAGAAAGAAAGAAAGAAAGAAACAAACAAACAAACCAACAAACACAGATAGAGTGTATTACCTGGTCTGCTTTGTCCTGGTCTACCGTCAGCTGTTCCATGAGAGCGTCCACATCAGTGGACTTCTGTTTCAGGACCGTCTCCAGAGCAGACAGGTCCACTTTCATCTTGTCCACCAGATCATTAGTCTCTAACAGTTTGGTCAGACCATTCTTCACACGGTTCCTGGCCTATCCATGGATACACACATGCATTACCTGTATATTATTCAGTCTATATTATATTATACAGTATAGTTTGAAGGTTGAACATACCATCACTAACTGTTGTCTTTTCCTGTCTAACATGGACAGGTAGAGGTTGATGAGCTCCAGGTAGGAGGTAGGTGTGGTGTAGTATCGTCGCCTCAGCTCTGAGTAATAACGCTCTGCCATGTCACTGACACTCATGTGTATCTCCACACACATCGCTGACAGGCTCTGCTTGAGCTTTTCACTGCCAAAGTCAACACTCTGGAAGAAGGCCATGGAGACGGACAGTAGGGCCTCTCGGGGCCACTGGGGGGCCACCAGGAGAAAGATGACACACCACAAAAATATATACATTTACTAATGCAAACAAACAAACACATACTTAGAATTCACACTGAAACAATTGAACAGAACACAATGCAACTGACTTTGAGCGAATATGAAAATTTAAGACTTTTGCCATTTAGTCAAAAAAGAAAATGTGCACAAAGATCATAAATAGAACATGAAATGAAGGCCATAAATGTTACATTATTCATAAGCACAATTAAGAGCAGAAAGGTAATGTGGATGAGAGAGAAGCTGTGCATAAGGAAACAAATGGAAGTTGAGATGTTGTTTATGGTGAGAGGGTTAGGGTCAGGGGTTAGGGTTAGGGGTTAGGGTCAGGGGTTAGGGTTATATCAAAGGTCATATTGTCTAAGAGGACCTGCAGTAAAATAACAATATAAGGGGTGGAATGTAAGAAGTATGACCAGCCATGACTTCATTAAATATAAATCTATTTCACCAGTTTACAAGTATATGTTTGTGCATGAAAGCGCATCAGTATAATTATATATTGTTCTTTTTTCCCTAAACACAGTAACTACACAACCGCCACCTTTACTTTCACACCTAAATGCCAAACTGAGCAACTGTATGTGTCTGGACGTAGTATAATAACAACATAATAATAATAATAAATAATAGTAAAAAACTAATAAGGAATCCCCATGTGAAGTTACCTGTACAAACCAGTCGATAGTGCAGCAGTTGACCAATGATGGGAACATGCGACAGCGGGACCTGAAGGCATCGCCCACAGGACTCATGCACAACACGATGTGCAGTTTTTCCCGAACACAAGAGATGAAATACTGGATCACCTAGAAGTATGACCACACAGAAAAAAAAACAAGAAAATTTTATAATATCTGAATGTTTGGTCTCACCAAAAGAAAAAAAGGACACAAAGTAAAGCTGTGAGGCTTAGAGCTCATTTGGGGACAACAGACCCTTTTCCACCAGATTCACAGGAACTTTTATAATCAGGAACTGTTATCTGGGTAAAAGAATTCCTGCTAATATGTGTGCTTTTTGTTTCCACCACTCCTCAAAGTTCCTGAAAATGTATTAGAATGAAGCTTTGTTTCGAGTCCCTGAGTCCAAGTCCTGCTTACTTTCTTTAGAGTGTATTTGGCAAAAACATTTGACATGGTTCAGAGTCTTTAGATGGTATTTGCTGAATTCGATCTTTAGCCTATTCAGATGAACAGACACATGGCTGCAGTGACCAATACACTTGGCTTGGCTTGAGCCGAATGTGATCAGAAGGTCAACTTTAAACACAGGGAAGAGCGAATTTAGCAAATGGACGTCCTCATCTCATAGTTTCTCTTCTTTCGCTTCGTTTTCCAAACAAAACCCAAACCAAATGAAGCTATAAATGAAATAAACAAGTGTGCAGCCACACATCGGCTTAAACATTGTGGATGAAAATAAGTGTGGAACTCTGTAAGCATGGTCCCACATCAGTGTTCTTCAGTACACAGCCCCGCCCCAGTTTGGAATCCAACCCAAGACCTTCTTACTGTGAGGCGACAGTGCTAACTACTGCACCGCTGGTGCTGACCACTATACCACCACTGTGTTGCTATGGAACACATCATTTGAGAACAAACTCTATCATATTGTGGAACATGCAGTCTTTCATGTGTGTGTACAGTGTGTTTTATGACTGTGCATACCTCATCTCTGTTCTCTTCACTGATTCCAGCCTCTTTTGCTTTAGGGCGCATGGCCACTAGGACTTGCTCCAGTTCATCTTTTTCAAAAAGGTTTGGCACCTCACCAGAGTTCAGCATGTTGTTGATATCTTCCAAAAAGTCCTCCACCACAATCTACAAATGCAAGTGCAGGTGGATGAGACTAAATATGGTTGGACGTGCCAGAAGACTATGTCTTCTCTTTTTACTTTAACCTTTAAACTCCCTCTTTAGTACCTGAGTATCTGTAAAAAGGAACACCATATCTTTGCCCTCCACACCTGCCATCTTGTAAAGCCTCCTGAGGTCATCATGGAAGCTGTCATAGCTGTAGCCTCGAGTCAGTTCAATCTCAAAGCAGCGATACCCACACATATGGGCTGCTAGCCGAGTCAGAGACTGCTTTCCTGTGCCTCCCACCCCCACCAGGAGGGCATTACCTCTTTCTTGCCGAATCATACGGGCAATCCTAGATATAAAGCAGCAGGGAATCTGTTAATATTTGTACAAATATAGATATTTACATCACCATATTTTGTATGGAAAGTCGACAATGACATTACTTTCTCAACCAAATATGATCTCTGGTACTACACTATTACAGCACTGCTGTCTTTATTAATTTTACTGATTTATGTGGAACAGACATTGCACATTTATGAAAATAGTATAGAATACCAATGCAAATATGCCAGATTCAGCATAACTGCTAAATTGCATTTGTAGTCCCTTGGCAGGTTACAAACAATAAAACAATTCATATCAACAGAAATACAGTCTAAGATCAGAACATTTTTTGAACAATACCAGTTCTTCCCCTTTCAGAAATATGTTTGAGTGTGTAATCTTTATCAGTTATTTGGTCAAGATTACGTAATAGACATGATTTACTGAGTCAGTCGTGGATCTGCGTCATGGCTGATGTGAGAATGTTGATGCCATCTGTGTTTTTGGCATGTATTACAGCACCATGTGCATACATTTGTATATGAATGTTTCTCCATGGTTTTGGTAAGTCATTGATATACAGAGAAAACAACATTGGCCCAAATATGGAGCCTTGCGGAACTCCTAATGGACACTTCAAGGGTGTCATTTTAACACTGCTGACTGCCACACACTGTTGTCTGTTGGTTAAATAACTGACTTCATCCACTTGACGACATTTTTCAGAGTTTGCCTAATATGATATTGTGGTCAACAGCATCAAATGTCTTTCAAATCTGAACACACTTACATACACAGCTGCACTCAACTAAGAAGGATTTAGTTTTCTCTTAAAACAAGCTGTCAATGCTTGTCTTTTGTAATGCCTTTGTGTCTGACATGCTGTGGATGTACCTGCCAAGGCTCTGGAACTGCATGGCTATACCCTCTATTTTTGGGAGTGTGACTGTGGGTACTATATCCCTAACTGCTGACAGTCATAGGGTGAGGTACAATGTCCTAAAACACAACTATAAAAACAAGTAAACAGAGGTTCACTGCATCTTTTAAAACAGGAAATAAAATATCAAACAGTATGTGGTCTAGCTTCTCTGGAAGTAAAACTTTACTTTTACAGGTTACATCATCTACTGCTAAAAGCAATCAGTCACCAACTATGCAGACACCTGAAGGAAAGCCTGCCAGTTTGTTCATGTACATTTGCATGGACACACCTGGACACATGCTCTATGGCATCCTGGAAGAAGACCAGCTTGGTCTCCTTGGAGAAGGTCATGTTGTAGTCATCGAGGTAGTGCTGAAGAACAGCCTGGATTTGATCCATGTCTGTCAGATCCTCATACAGACGCTCATCTTTGTCTGCATCCACCTATAAACATGCAAAAATAAAGGACTGGATGAATACTGAATGATATGTCCATACTGACTAGTATAATCAAGTACTGCTGTTAAATGTGTTCAACCTAACCTTGATGAAGTCTCCAAATATGATGGGCTGACTCATAAAGTAAGTGGGTTCCAAATATATTCCAAAATATTTACCTGGAAGAAAGAAAGTCAGATGAAAAAGAATGAAAGTGTTGTATAATGTGTATATAATATATAATATACAGACAGGTGTGGGTGTGAATCAACTCTTACTGGCCGTCTCACAGACGATGGTGTGGAAATACGACTTGTCTTGGTTGTTGATGAGTCGATCATGAAAAACTCGCTGACATTCATGCCAGAAAAGTCGGAAGATCTGGATCTTTTCTCTGACTTGGGTGGGTTCACATTGAAGTACACCTGAATGTTTGGAAGTACAGACTGAATTTACGGTATTAAACATCACGGAACACACAGTACACAAATAATTAATGTTTTAAAAATGCACTGTTTTCACTAAAAGAATGAAGACGGAAATGAAAAGAAGACAAAGAAGGCAGCGGTACACAAGACCGAATATAGAATAGAATAGAATAGAATAGAATAGAATAGAATAGCCTTTACTGTCATTGTGTGTACAATGAAATTAGAAGTGCTGACAATAACAATAAAAAAAAAAAAAAAAAAAACGATACATAAAAAAATAAGAATAGAGCAAGGATAAAATAGAAAATAGAACATAAAATTTCAAAATAAGAATAAAACTAAAAGTAGAATAAAATAGACATACAATATGAATAGAACAGTATTTAGAATATTAAAATTAATACCAGTGGATTAACAATATGTATATCTATGAATATTTGCTATAACAGCCTATATATCTGTGAAAGTCTACAAAAAATTGTGCATTTGTGAATAAACATTGTATTGTTATTGTAAGAACAGAAGATTATTGCACAATTTATTGCACATAATTCACATTTGGCAGGGTTGTTACACATTAATAGAAGTGATTTTTGACAATACATTGAGGGATGTGATTGTAGAGGAAGAAACACCGGAGATATTACTGTGGTGTTTCTGAACACTATCTGTCTCTGAGGGACCTGCAACATCTACCAACATCTAGGACAACAGCTCAAACAGGTGGTGACCGGGCGGGATAATGTCTTTGATAATGTTGCTAGCTCTCCTGTGGTAGTGAGGGTTAGCGATGTCGTCCAGGCTGGGCGGGGGGGCAGGTGGTGATCTTTAGGCCGGTGTTGATGACCCTCTGCAGAACCCATGTCTGCTGTTTTACTCCCACCAAACTACACTGAGATGCATATGAAAGGATGATCTCCACGGTGGTTTTCTACTGAGCACATGGCATTATGGCTGGAGGAAATACATCACAGCCCTGCCCCATACTGAGGAGGTATGAAGGTTTAGACATAGATCTGTCAGTTTCTTTCAGTGAGGCTGAAGTTTCCTATGTGCTCTTGGGCCAGAGGGAGTTAATTGCTGTATCTGTTAAACAAGTCTGGTCTATGTTCAAAACAATAGTTCCAAAGGATACCAGAGATGATAGGTTTGAGGCTACACTGCACCTGTTTTTCCTCTTTATCTATTTATCCTGAACACAAATGAAACCCCATAATATCCACAGCTCCACTCCACCATCCGGTGGCTGTGCTGCAGTACTGCGCTGTCTCAGATCTAGAGGTTCTGACAGTTCCATCTGTCCTCTGCAGAGCCTGGTGTGTCCATAGAGCTAAACGTACAGTGCGTTCATCTAAGTTCATATATTGTCTACATATTCTCACAGCTCACCTTGGACACATTTTGAGAGGTCCCTGAGATTGAAGACATAGTGAGACTTAGCTGGAGTGGGAAGTAAATCCACACTCAAACGGTTGTAGATCTCCACAGCTGCATCCACAATCTGTCCTGAACAGTCTTTCACCACCTCAGAAAAGTCACTGAGGAAACCACTCAAAATGGCCTGGAAGAAGGTTGGCAAAGCAGGTCAGTGTGTGGCATAACTGTGCTTCTGAATATGGGTTTAATATTGTGACAGCTCAGTTAAGGCAACGTTCCTTATGCTCTAATGTAGTGATTCCCAAACCTTTTCAGAGGGGCCGCCTTTTTTTAGTACGTTTTCAACTCCCCCTATGCACCCACACAAAGATATGCACCCACCTGGACTCATGCACCCACCTGGACTCATGCACCCACCTGGACTCATGCACCCACCTACACTCATGCACCCACCTACACTCATGCACCCACCTGGACTCATGCACCCACCTAGACTCATGCACCCACCTAAACCCATGCACCCACCTGGACTCATGCACCCACCTAAACCCATGCACCCACCTGGACTCATGCACCCACCTAAACCCATGCACCCACCTGGACT
>JAPQRP010000030.1:17764467-17781406 GCA_037367295.1 Apogon hyalosoma
TGACATCATGTGGAGCAGGTCATGTGATTTGGAATTAACACACTTCCTTGAGAGGTGTTTTTGTAATGGGTAACTTAACTGAAAGTGATTTCTTGGATACAGATACATTTGTTAATTTCCATATAAAATTTTATACATTGCCAAAAAAAGAAATACCTGTCATGATTATCTCAACTTAATAAAAAGAATACAGTCAAAACAATTTTTGAATAAGCTCATTTTATTATTGTTTTGCTAATTAGAAGGTGGTTGTTAGTATTTATTAATTATTTATTAAGCATTTTTAATAAGTGATTGCTTCCCCAATTAAATATTTATAGCATTTTAAAAGACATGATCATAATGAACATGAAAAACATTACTATTATTTTTTTTTTACTTTAAATAAAGATGTATGCAAGATATAGCCCATAGACTTCAAAAGTCCCTCAATTATATATTGACCCAAATTATTTATTCTATAAACAGTTAGTGTCTGGTACAGAACTAAGAGACATTAAATCCTTTAGATTTAGTCATCTGTGGTTGATGGTGTTGTTGACTAATTAGAATTTGCTGATTTGGATGTTCATAATCACACTGAATTGTTTTGATACGATGGCTGAGCTACTGTGGGAAACAGTTGAACTGTTCCGTATGTGACACAACAACAACTGAAATGAATGAAAGTGAGAGGTGAAGGTTCAAACGTGTTTGTACCATCGTGAGGTCAGGCCCATCCACTCCCAGCAGCAGAGCTTCAAGTAGGAAACAAAGTGTGGTAACTTTACTGATGTCCACCTGACCAATGGCCTGGGTGCACTGCTTCCACACAAACTGAAGACCCTTCTCCACATGACACTCAAACAGCTCCAGCAGGTATTTCTGCACTGGGTCTGGGAGCTGGAGACAATTAAGAAAAAATGAGGTTCACAGAAACAAAGCACAGTTACACAGGAGTTTATGGATAAATTCAGTGAGGGGACCTTCATGGAATTGTCCCACAAACTGTTGGTTAAACAGTGTGACAGAGACAAACTGTCAGTTAACGAAGCTAACTACAAACACCAAAACAAACTTAAATGAACTCCAGCTTGAAAAAAATACAGGACAAGAAAGAGGTTAGACAAAAATAGAAAGCAAAGATGACCGACTCTGTCTAACCACTGTGTCATCCTAAAAGCACCAGACTTAAAATTACAAACAATACACAGTCAGGTCTATGCTGATGCTAAACTTTCACTTCTTTTAGTGCTTAAACGTGCAGAGTTTCACACACAGAATACTGGAGAATGATGGGAACAGATGAAATGTTATTAGTCAGTGATGCACAAGACAGTGAAGTGTGTTATGCTTAAACAAGAAAAACTATGACCTGATGTAATTAGTTAATTACTTACATGTTAAAACTCATGTAAACACTAGTGTATGTACTGCACCATGTTAGAGAAATACAGCAATCAATACATGTCCAAAGCCTAAACCAAACTTCAAATTCATTACTGCAGTTTGCAAACATTTCAAACATATGAATAGTATTTATAAAGAAATAAATAGCAGTTATAGAGTAAATAAACAAAACCTTTTCTCCTAGCCCACTGATCCATGTCTGGACATACGGCATCCATTTGAGCTCATCTGGGTCAATGTAGACCATCCCACAGCGGCTAACTGTCGCCGGAGATGCCACAGCCAAGTCTTGGACCTACAAATATACAGACATGATGCAAAATGAGGATAATCTGATGAAATTATGTGTAAATGATTATGAAATACTCATTAGTGACTAAATGAGTCTATTTAGCTTTTACCTCAAACACCATATGTATGGATGGGGTAAGTTTGATTCGCTCGCTGTTCGCCAGACAGAGCATCTTGTTGTCATCCAGCACAGTGTTCATGTTTTCTATCCACAGAGCGTCGACCGGCCCATCACAGATAACCCATTTGTGGTCATCACTTGTATCATTGACTGCATCACGAACACTCAGGGCCATGAGTCCATCACGCCACTCCAGCGTTAAAGTGTTGACCTGAAGGGTGGAAGGAAAAGGCTGAGTGAAGATAAAGACAGAAACAAAGACACCATGGTGTGCATGGTCATATTGTCTGTAGTTGTCAGTACCTCTCCATACAGCTCTCCCATAGTTACAGACTTTGGATTGAGAATATAGGTCTTGACAGGTTGGTAGAATGGGTCATTAGCTTTGTGCTCTGAGTGATGGAGGGTCTCTAGTGTGTCTGCCAGAATGGTGTAGACGGTGGTTTTACCCCCACCTGTAGGTCCAACCAACATCACACCATGACGCACTAACATGGTCTCATACAACTGGATGACCTGTTGATGGGAAGACATGAACACTTTTCACTTTTATCAGGTCAAAAGAAATAAAGACCTTCTGTCCAACAACAGGACTAGCTTTTATCATTGGTTTGTCCAGCCATTTTGCATCCATTTGTCTGATACTGCAACAGAAGAGTGTACTGACTACAACCAACTGGTAAAACGTGCAGCATTTCAGGGAGGGAGGGGGTAATGGACAATAGCCTCCTCAGGAAAAATATCTGACATGTCCATCGAGTGCATTTTTACTCAGGGAAGAATCCATCTGGTCAAGATGAACATCAACATATCTGTATGTCCTTAGTATCTACTCCACATACAGTATGTTGATGGGCTGAAGTGGGGGTTTAGACTTTCTGAAATTGCACCACCAACTCTTTGGTCTTGGAGGCGTTCAGTAGGAGGCAGTTTTTACGACTTGAGTCCCAGAATGCTTTGGTCAGGTCCCTGTACTCCTTCCTGTCCATTTCTGATACACACCACAATAACTAAGTCAGCTGTGTACAATGTAAAGAGGAATGGATCCAAAATAGTCCCCTGTGGAACCCCGATGCTGCTCATTATCATATTACCGGACCATCCAGTATCATCAAGTGCTTTAATGTGGACACTGTCATTTTCAGTGAGCTCTCAGCATTTTACCATTTATTTCTAAATTTGAGCTGACTCAATGGGCTGAAGGGCTGAGGCCAGAAATTACTCAAATGTAACATTCAATTCCCAAAAAAAATGTTGTGTTCAGAAATGCAAGTAAATAAGTATAATTTGACATCTTAATAAAAAAAAAAAAAGTGTCTTACTAACTTTTCTATTTTGCAAAAAACAGCACATTTGAAAATTCGTGGATAACAATAAACACACACACACACGCACGCACACCCACACGCACATACACACACACACACACACACACACACACACACACACACACACACAAATATATATATATATATATAAAATGCTGATTAATCCATCATCATGATTAATCTGATTAAACATTTTTACACAGTTAACCCATCTGTGCAGATATAGACCCAAATCTTACTTTGTTGATCATGCTGGGTAGGGGCTGTAGGTTTCTCTGAACTATACACTCATGAATGGTGGAATGTAAAACTCCATAGTCATGCTCAGGGATGGACACCCCAGGACACAGGTCTGATAGGATCCCACTACAGGAAGGCATTACACATATATACAGTCACATATACACAGTCACGTATACACATTTAACACTAAACAAAAAAAATGCCACAACTACAATAATCACATCTTTTTCAACTTCTATTACTGATACTTTATCTATTTAACTTCACTGTTGCACCTTTATGGTCTATTTATTGTCTCCTCAACCCCCTGCTGTTTATTGTTTATTGTTATATTCTATTTTTATAGTTATAGTGTTAGTGTTTATAGTTCTATTCAATTCTATATTTTCAATTTTTTGGTATTTGTTTCTATTATGTTCATTTTACACCATGGGGCCTTAGAGTCTTGTAATTCAGTTTTCTGTATGTGATGTACATATGGCCAAAACTGACAATAAAGCTGACTTTGACTTGTTTGTGCATGGAGTGATTTCTAATTTAAAAATGTTATAGTATGTTAATACTTTACATCAGTGGTGTAGTGCTCCCTAGAGATCCATAATTTTTTGCCTTTTTTTAAGTAGTCCAGAAAAACACCTGTGATGCCAGTGACATGTCAGACTACTCTATTTAGTTATTCCCCAAAAATCCATCAGTATTATTTGCTCACTATTATAACATTACCATGACTTGATCAGGAGCAGTCTGTAGGTTTTACTGGTCACACAAATAGGTGCATTAATGGAAATGTATTCAACATGAGGTAAATACAGGATAACATTAGGCTTTCATAACATTAGCCTACTCACACAGTTTAAATACTGGCGACATCTCTCTTCTAAATGTACAGTTATATGGGCAGTAGTTTAACAATGACTCATTTGGAAACCACCTTAAAACTTACCTCAGAATTATGTATGCCATGAAAGTAAGTTTTCTTGATATGTATCACTCTTTTGAAAGACATTTATTCTGCCTCTCATTCACTTTTCCAATAATCGTGCATCTTTCAATGAGACGTACAGTGACCTGTCAATTAACTGGGGTGGCACTGGCACCTGAAGTGTCCAATCAGGTTCCAGAGGTGGTCAGCGCTGGTTGGCAAAATGTTCATGGTATGACCCGCCCTACTCTGCCTCTGATTGGCTCATCAGTCCTCATGCCTAAAGTTAACCAATCTAATAAGTGAAGGCAGAGCGTACTAACCAATTAAAGGCAGAGAAGGGTGGGTCATAGCTTCACCACCCTGGGGGGAAAAAAAATGGGCAATTTCGCTTGCAAATATTTCTGAATGGTGTGAATCAGGGGGATTTAGAAGTGGGTATATTCAATGCCGACTGAAAAATAAGCAGGTATACTACACCTGTGCTTTACATGCTCTGAATCCTCCTAATGTCACAAAGTCTTACCAAAACAAAACAGCATCATCAGTGAGGAACTTTGGCAGGTTGGAATCTCTCAGAGCTCTGATCAGAACCACATCCTCACTGAGGTGGGGGTTACTCCTCTTCAGGGACCTAAGATCCAACAGACAATCACTGAACATATATATGTATTTTAATACCTTTTCTGCAAATAAATGTTGTAATTTCTCTCTTCTTCTGTTGTTTTGAAATGCATATATGACTGAAAATAAACTAACTAACTAACTAAAGTATTATTTTTAGGTTTTTTTTATAAGTGGCAAATTCATTGTGGAAAATAACAAAAGCAACTGAGGTGGACTAACAATTCACTACTGAACAACCTGAATCTCCCAACAAACTGGCATTGCTCACTTTAAACAAAAAAACCCTGAAAAACATTAGTGTCATTATAGTGGGAGATAATGAATGTGTGTAAATCATGGAATAGACTCAAAGGACTAACATCATACAAAACACACAATCAATGACCAGCTAATCACAGAGTCTCTTTAGTCCATTGATTCTAATCTTTCATCTCACTCCTCAGTGTTATAGCTAATCCCTGTTTTTATTTGTAATATGTTGTATGTTTGTTCAATACAGGGAGTCCAGAACTCAAACTGTTTATACTGAATAATGACATTAAAAACATGAATAAGAACACAATAGCATGTGTGCCAGCTGGTGTTAGTTATGACTGTTCAGAATAGACCAGATCTGCATCAGCACTGACCCTGCCATGACCAGGACAGACTTGACCGCTCTCATGCCAAAGTCGTAGTGGTCCTGTTGGGAAAGCTGTTCAGAGCACAGCCTGTACATCTGAGTCATCTTCCTCGCTAGGATTTTACTGGACTCAAATCCTTCTGAATATAGAATCACCTAAAGGACAACATAACAAAAGACACGGACCAACACTGAATTAACACACAGTCACAGGAAACAGGATACTTATATTTTTAATGTCTATAAAGTGACTGTGTGTTGTTGAGGACCTCAGCGATGAGTGCGTAGTTGGGCACCATCATGGCAATGGGTCTGAACAGAGCCTTGAGGTTGTCTGGTAGTTCTGTTCTCCCAGCATAGCCTGGGTTCATGGTAATGAATGCAGCGCAGGTGTTCAGCAGTTTGATCTCTCTGCCCTCGAATCGAAACCTCGACAGCTGCACAACACAACAGTTCAAAGAGTTGTTCCTGTTAATGTGCACGACTTTAATGTCTTAAACATATACTTAAGGAAGACAGATCTACACAACACTGAGGATTTGGTATCTGAGATGTAGGATCAGTGGGAAAGGACCTTTGGGATCCTCTATAAACTGATCACATGACAAAGACAGACAAGTGGAGGCCTTTTACCCAGAGTGACTGACCTGCTGAGTGTGTTTTCTACATGCATTCATATATACATCATACCTCTGTTTTATACCTGTGACACTGGAAGGGGCTAGGAGGTTCATATATTGACTATTGAACCAGATGATCTGACAATAACTTGCACTATTTCATTTGACTATTTTTTGCTAACTCCGTGCGTGTGTGTGTGTGTGTGTGTGTGTGTGTGTGTGTGTGTGTGTGTGTATTATCTTTAGGTATTTTATTTACGTACTGTATTCAGGTATTGTGTTTTTGTACTGCAGTTAGGTACTGACTTTATAAACTATATTAGAGCTGCAGCTATTGATTATTTATGCAGTTGATTAATCTATTGATTGTTTTCTTTGATTCAATAAAATTATTCTTTGAATAGGCAAAAAAACTGTAAAAATGTGAAAAAGCATGTCTGAAAATGACAAACAACTTGTCCTTTATTCCAGAAACAATAACCACAAAAAGTATCAAAGTAAAAGGATATATAAAAATATCTATATAGAAATAGGAACAACAATAGAATAAAAGTATATATAAAAATATCTATAGATATAAATGCCAAACCAGTCCAATGACATCTATAAATAGTCTGTCAGGTCAGTCTACAACACATTTGGATCCAACTTACTAACTTCTACCAACTGAAAATGGAACTAACATACAACTGTGTTTTGATCCTGGCATCATGTGCATCACTATAAGTGTCCATGTGAAACACAACAGTGGAACCAATGTTTAACAGCAGAGAAATTAAGGAAATTAAGCTTTGATTCAGGAAAATTGCATGCAATATTTTTTTTAAATTGATTTGAGTCATTTAATCAATAATGGTTTCAGCTGTACACTGGATGCTCCTAAGGTTAAGGTGTTGAACTGTTGAGCTTAACCAACCAACAACTCCAAACTCATTTAACACCATTCTGCATTATCTCATAACCCTGTGATGACCTTGTGATATGTCCAGGTCGTACCCTGCCTTCACCCATACGTAACTGGGATAGACTCCCCCGGGAATGAATGAACAACCCAAAGTATTCTCTCATAACGGAGAAGAGTTGAGAAATAAAAGAACAGTAAATACTTTTTTGGGTTGTGTCATTCTAATCACACTTGCCTTTGTATGTTTAAAAATGCTAAACTATAAACTGATTTAATCCTGTAACTTTGTGTTCATATATTTGTGCATGTACCTTAGCAGCTTTAGCGTTCCGTATGGTTATCAGCTGCTGAGCAATGACAGACAACACTTCAATGTCAATTCGGTTAAACTCATCAAAACAGCACCAAGCTCCAGACTGAGCAAGTCCACTGAAGAAACGACCCATCATCTGGAAGACAAAACGGACAAATTAAAGAAAAAAAGGCAATAAAATATCATCACGAAGACAAGAGGTTAATAATGACACAGCGTCAGGTCATTGAGGTGTGTGTCTTTAATAAAATGTAAGCAGGAAGTTTATGTACACCTTGGTTTTTACAGAAATAGAATAAAACACACATTCCCTTGGCCTGTTCACTTACTACTTTATTTGGATTATTTGACATTTCAGAATACGAGTAGCAGTAGCAGTTACATGAAATGATACTATTTAAAGACTGTGACACCAAATATTAAAGCTGCAGTGCTTCATCTTTTTTAAAATTTTACATCATAATTTCACAATTACCTTTCAGCATATTGTTAATTCAAGATGTCTGAGAGGATGGACATTAACTCCTTACTGACTTTTCAGGATACAGACAATCTACCCCATGACAGGAATCTTTCCACATTCAAAGCTGCTTTAAAAACATAATTAATTACTCAAATTACCATCATTCCTTCTATTAAATAAGTAAAGATGCAGCAGCAGTAAAGTTGTTGAGGATCAAAAACAGGTTGATGTTTATCTGTGATGAGTTAAACGTATAACCAACAGAAAAACAACAGGAAAACAAACCTTATAGTCGAGTCCATCTGAGCAGTTGAAAACCACACACTGTATAGCCAATGCCTTGGCCAGGTCCTTGGTGGTCTCTGTTTTACCTGTCCCTGCTGGTCCAGCAGGAGCCCCACCCAGGTCTAACTGGAGTGCCCCCATCAGACACAGGTAGCACCGATCCTGTCCCACAGGGTTAGACAGTCACAAAAGAAGGACAGCACAGTAAAAAATGAACCCACCATTATGATGGAAGATACACATCTGGTTACTGCACAACACATGTTAGGTTTTTAATCCCAATGAGCAGAGGGATCATTTTTACTACAGCTTCACTGAACCATGTGTTGAAACAGGATTTGTGTTTACATTACATTTTGGCTGGTCAACATTACTGTGTACATCCCTTCCCATGTGTGAGTATAACTGGTGGAACTTAATAAGGTCTTACTGTAAGTGGTGTAATGACCAGCCTGGAACAGGCTCCCAGGTATTCATAGCCATAATTATAAGTGGACAGAGCCATACTGGCCACACAGTTGTCCAGGTCCATGTCCCAGTAGTAACGCAGCTGCCTCTGCCATTCAAAGTTAGACCTGGATTCCACCTAAAAACACAGAAATGGTTAACTTAGACCTGATGAGTTCACTCAAAACACAGATATGGTTAACTTGGACCTGATGAGTTCACCTAAGGCACAAATATGGTTAACTTAGACCTGATGAGTTCACTCAAAACACAGATATGGTTAACTTAGACCTGATGAGTTCACCTAAAACACAGATATGGTTAACTTAGACCTGATGAGTTCACCCAAAACACAGATATGATTAACTTAGACCCGATGAGTTCACCTAAAACACAAGTAGGGGTTTGAAAATCTTTCAACGCTCAAGCACCAGCATTTGTCAGTGCGTTAAATCTAATTCTTTTTAGATTGTGGTTCTAATTGAACAGGTAAAAATAGTAGAAATGATAGTATAAATGTCCAACCACTGGCCAACTTCACCTTGTGCTGGACTAGATCTGTGACGATGTCTCTGGCGTGGACATCAACAGTTATGAGGGCAGTGATAATATTCCGGTGCAGAGTAGGCAGATGTCCTCGCACCAGAGCTGCCAGGGCATTCAACCTCTGGAGGAGGAGGACATGTCAGTGTCAGTTGATATGATGCAGATTAAACACCAAACATTTCAGTAAGTTCTGTGGGTTACATCAAAGTTCTTTTGTTCAAATTCCTCCAATGCAGCAGAGTGGTCTTGGTCTCCATCAAGGCAGGCATCCATGTCCCTGCACCACATGATCTGAGAGACGGTCAGCACCACCTATTGAATAAACAGACACACTGATGTTCAGGACAGGTCTGAGGACACAACCTCATATGACATGAGCATTTATACTACTTACATTAAAGTTTTAGGACAAATAATATCAATTAAGCCATTGTCAGCTTCTGGAAGTTGGCATGCAGCTAATTACAATTCTCTACTAATTAACAATGATTAGAACATCCTCAACCCTCAAAGATCCAAACATCCACCTTTAACATAAATCATCTACTGATCTAAACTGTTTAATACCTGTCGATCCATTAATCCTATCAATCCATGTAAATACGTAGTGTAAAATGCAGTTTGTCATCTTTTCATGGTCATCAGATATGACCCATTTGGACGTTCAGAGACTCCATAGTTACCATGGAAACACCGTCATCTACAACACTAATTCACTAGCAAAACCCAATGGAGTTTATTAAATGACAGTAGATGGACACTGGGTTTATGTTCAGTTAATGAGAGATTTGACTGAAAAGGTCACTTTTTCCTCATTTTTTTTTTCCTGATTTGATCTATTAAACTTTGAATTCAATATGAGCTTTAATGAACATCTACATCATCAGTGAATTAGATATAAAAAAAACAAACAAACCTTATTGTCATTAAAAATGCAAAATGCAGAGGATAATATTATAATAAAAAATCACTTAAAATCACTTAAAATAATTTGAAGCTGTGCCAAAAATAGCTGTGGGTTTTAAGGATCATAAGTTAAGTAAATGATTGTAACTTGCACTGCTGATATCTAACCAATTAAATAAAGCATTATAATTAAGAACAGCTTTTAGGGAGCAGCACTATTTTTTGTACTTCCATAGTCTATCATAGGTCTTTAATAAATGCTGGACTTGGCAGGAACTCCTCGTAAGAATGTTCACAAACACTATCACTGGCACTATCACTAACAATAACACTAACACTAACAAACACTATCACTGACACTATCTCTAACAATAACACAAACACTAACACTATCACTATGACATTATCACAAACACTATCACTAACATTAACAAACACTAACATTAACACTAACACCAACGCTAACACTAACACAAGAAAGTTCAAATGCTCCTGACACTGACACACTGAGATACTGTTGTTTGATGACAGTGTATAGAACATGTGTTTGTGTGTGTACCTGTGAACGGTGTACAGAACATGTGTTTGTGTGTGTACCTGTGAACGGTGTATAGAACATGTGTTTGTGTGTACTTGTAAGCAGTGTATAGAACATGTGTTTGTGTGTGTAGTGTACTTGTGAACAGTGTATAGAACATGTGTTTGTGTGTGTACCTGTGAGCAGTGTATAGAACGTGTTTGTGTGTGTACCTGTGAACGGTGTATAAAATGTGTGTTTGTGTGTGTACTTATGAGCAGTGTATAGAACATGTGTTTGTGTGTGTACTTATGAGCGGTGTATAGAACATGTGTTTGTGTGTGTACCTGTGAACGGTGTATAGAATGTGTGTTTGTGTGTGTACTTATGAGCAGTGTATAGAACATGTGTTAGTGTGTGTACTTGTGAACAGTGCATAGAACATGTGTTTGTGTGTGTACTTATGAGCGGTGTATAGAACATGTGTTTGTGTGTGTACTTATGAGCGGTGTATAGAACATGTGTTTGTGTGTGTACCTGTGATGGATGTCCAGCCACCACCCACTCCTCTCTAGCCTTCACCTGGTAGTCTGCTATAGCCACCTTACTGAGGCGGCGTAGTGATGAGAACATTGCCTCCTCCACCTTCAAAAGCCAATCTTCCACATTACCTTGTGCCTTCACACCTTTAGTCAAACACACCTGAAATTAAACACAAAAATCTGATTGGTTAGTGTAAACATTATTCGTTTGCCTTGTCTTTTATTGGGTAGTATGGATAGTATGTTGGGTAGTATGGGTAGTATGTTGGGCAGCATTTTCGGAAGTATGGGTAGTATTATGGGTAGTATGTTGGGTATTATGGATAGTATGGGTATTATGGGTATTATGGGTAGTATGTTGGGCAGTATGAGTATTATGGGTAGTATGTTGGGTAGTATGGGTAGTATGTTGGATAGTATGGGTAGTATTATGGATAGTATGGGTATTATGCGTAGTATGTTGGGTAGTATGGGTAGTATGCGTACAATGTTGGGTAGTATTATGGGTAATATTGGATATTATGGGTAGTATGTTGGGTATAGGAAGTATTATGGGTAGTATAGGTATTTTGGGTAGTGTGTTACTCTGTATTATTATGGGTATTATGTTGGGCTGTATGAGTATTATGGGTAGTATGTTGGGTAGTATGGGTAGTATGTTGGATAGTATAGGTAGTATTATGGATAGTATGGGTATTATGCGTAGTATGTTGGGTAGTATGGGTAGTATGCGTACAATGTTGGGTAGTATTATGGGTAATATTGGATATTATGGGTAGTATGTTGGGTATAGGAAGTATTATGGGTAGTATAGGTATTTTGGGTAGTGTGTTACTCTGTATTATTATGGGTAGTATGTGGGGTAGTATGGGTAGTATTATGGATAGTATTATGGATAGTATGGGTAGTATTATGAGTAGTATGGGTATTATGAGTAGTATTATGGGTAGTATGCGTATTATGGCTAGTATTATGGGTATTATGGGTAGTATGCGTACTATGGGTAGTATTATGGGTGGTATGTTGGGTAGTATTATGAGTATTATGGGTAGTATGTTGGGTATAGGTAGTATTATGGGTAGTATGGGTAGTATTATTGGTAGTATTATGTATACTATGGGTAGTATGTTGGGCATAGGTAGTATTATGGGGAGTACGGGTAGTATTATAGGTAGTATTATGGATAGTATGGGTAGTATGTTGGGCATAGGTAGTATTATGGGTAGTATGGGTATTATGGATAGTGTGTTACTCTGTATTACTATGGGTAGTAAGTGGGGTAGTATTGTGGGTAGTATGGGTAGTATGCATATTATGGCTAGTATTATGGGTAGTATGTGTACTATGAGTAGTACTATGGGTAGTATGTTGGGTAGTCTTATGAGTATTATGGGTAGTATGTTACTCTGTTAAACTGACCTTCTCTCCTTCAGGAGACACCATGTTCAGAACGTCTTTACTATAGACTGTTTCCTGCGCTCCAGCATCCATTGGAGTTCCACTAGCACTAGGAGACTTTTCAGGCAGCACCGCAAATTCCAGGCGTGTAATGCCATCGAAGCACTTTCGAAGGTGGGGCTGAACCGCATGGGGGTTTCTCGTCTGTGCCAAGATCTTAAGCAGCTCATCATTAGATAAGAAGTAAAACCTGTTGTAGACAGATAGAGGATAAATACTTCAATACTGCATATTTGTGTCAACTGACTTAACACTGAGCATGTGTACCTGGGGAAGATGACTCTTTTGGACTCCAGGTAGGCCTCCAGACACTTCCGTATTTCATCCAAAAGAGCATTATTGTTCTGAAAAGTCTCCAACAGATCTACAAACAGGAACACAGAAGGTTTTCCATGTGTGGTTCTGTTTCTGTCTGCCCTCTTTCCTATTTTGAATTGGACTTACTAGGCTGTGTGGCTGCTCTTAAGGCATTGGGTAACTTATTAACCTTCCCCATGATCTCCTTCCAGGACTTGTCCACTTGAAGAAACATTTTGGATTCAGCAGGTAGCTGCCTCTTAATATCTGGGGCCACAAAGATACTCTCTAAGTAAAGCCAGTTTCTTTGGCATGTCAGCCACTCATCCTGCAAAACAAGGTCAATAAAACAAATAGGAAGATAAATAAAACCTGCAGTCTAAAATATGACAAAAAGTTTATTTTCAGTCTGCTAAGTGTTTCTTTATATGTGATGCATTTAGTCTGCACACAGACAGATACTTCAGCCACCAGAGGGCACTACTGTGTATAGCTGTATGAAGCTAACTCCACAGTTGAAATGTACATTTTCATGGCAGACAAGTCCTAAACAGAGTAGGAGCATTGTCTCCCACTCTATGCTTTTACCAGTGTTTGGTTGAAGAGCCCTAATTTTTTCTGCAGTTTGTCCACCCTTGACTTGATGGGAGTGACATAACGGGAAGATGCAACTGTGGCCATGTTGATGATGCTGTCGTCCAGGAGTACCTTCATAGCACAACACAACAAGGTATAAACACACATGCACACGCACACACACACACACACACACACACACACACACACACACACACTTGAATATGCCAGTACTGTTACATAAGGTACAAGTATAGGTGTGTGTTGTATGTTCCTACCTGAATATCGTCTGTGCCTCCCAGGATGTAGACTTCTTTGGAGTCACCGTGAGGAAGCACAGTGAACTTGGTGGTCTCCCACACATGCTCTACCTGTTCAACAGCAGATACTTATTCAACTTACATGTTACTAGTAACTGTACAGCATGTGTCTTGTGGAAATATTATGGAGCTTATAAAACATCCATCCATCCATTTTCTGAGCCCGCTTTATCCTCACTAGGGTCACGGGGGTCGCTTGGAGCCTATCCCAGCTACATACGGGCGAAGGCGGGGTTCACCCTGGACATTTCATTTTTCATTTAAAAATATTTAAACTAAATGTTGTCCTTTGAGTCTGTTTAAGATGGCATTTAGACCTTTACAATTATGTGTAATATTTGTCTTAAACTTGTCTGGTTCAAAAGTTATGAATCAAAAAGTAGTGGGCTGTGACACCCTTGACCTTGCCCTGAAGCCATTAGTTGAAAAGGTAATTGTGAGATGTCAATCCACAAATGGAGGCTGTTTGTGTACAGTAATTACTATCATCAACATTGAAAGAGCCACAACTATTTTTGTCCCAAATACTTTGTTTTGTCTTTCCCACATGATTTATCACCATTTATTACATTATCCTAAGCATTTTGCTTTTTTTCTGTGAAAATCAGGTATTTTCCTGTATTTAATTCACTGATCATGTAGATGTTCATAAAAGCTGAGTAAATTCACAGGTTAATAGATCAAATCAGACAGAAAATGAGAAAAAGTGACTTTTTCAGTCAAATCTCTCATTGACTGAACATAAACCCAGTGTCTCCATCCACTGTCACTGATCCAACTCCATAGGTTTTACTAGTGAATCAATGTTGTAGAAGATGACACTGTTTCCATGGTAACTACAGAGCCTCTGAATGTCCATATGGGTTATATCTGATGACCATGAAAAAATGAAAAACTGCATTTTACACCAATTATTTACATGGATCGATAGGATTAGTGGATCAACAGGTATTAAACAGTTCATATCAGTAGATGGTTTAGGTTGAACGTGGATAGTTGAGTCTTTAAGGATTAAAGTGAACATTTTCACAGCTAAGATTCAGGAGGGAGCAGCTTCTGCAATGGAGTAAATAATATGAGTGAACTTTTCTACTCACCTTTGAAATAATACTCTCTACTGATGCCTCTCCAGACGCTTGTCCTGACATCTACAAGAAAAAGAATTGAAGAATTGAAAAAGAATTGGGTTTATCCTGTGTAGACCTCAGAGTATTAACATTATTACATAAGTGAAAGGCGGTTGACATGCAGACACACTGAAATGAAAGGCTGACTGCATAAATGAAATGCAGTCAACCTCCTTCAGTGTATAAAGATGCATCCAATAATAATAACAAGTGGTACCAGGCACAACAAACCCCGACCCTCGCACATATTGTATCTTATTTTGGCATCCATCCAGCTGATGTCATCATGTCTATGCTTGTGCTGATGTCAGCATATCAATTGCCTCTATATATGTGCCATTTGTGAAGTAAACTGACACAAACTGATGTTTTTATAGACATTTGAAATTTCACCCATTATAAGTGAAGGGGAGAAGAAAAAAGATGTGAAAAATTAAAAAAAAAATTTTAATTTTGACCTACTTTTTCTAAAATGTAACCAGATTTATTCTGGGTCACTGGCAATCTATAAACCCAATTTAGTATGAATTCAACCAATAATTTTGCTGCTACAGACATTTGAAATTTCACCAATTATAGTAAATGAGGAAAAAAACGATGTTAAAAATTCATAAAAACTTTTAACTTTGATCTACGTTTCCCAAAATGTGGTGAGATCTATTCTGGGTCACTGGCAATTGATAAACCCAGTTTGGTATGAATTCAACCAATAGTTTTGCTGCTACAGACATTTTAAATTTCAAACATTAAAAGTAAATTGGGGAAAAAGATATATATTAAAAAAAAATCATAAAAATTTTAACTTTGACCTACTTTTCCCAAAATTTAATGACATCTATTCTGGGTCACTGGCAACCTGTAAATCTAATTTTGTATGAACTGAACCAGTAATTTTGCTGCTACAGACCATGAAATTTTGCCCACTATAAGTGAATGGGGGAAAAAAAGATTTTAAAAATTCATAAAAACTTTTAGCTTTGACCTACTGTTCCCAAAATGTAATGACATCTATTCTGATCTGTTCTCGCTTGCAATCTATGAACCCAATTTGGTATGACTTCAACTAATAGTTTTGCTGCTAGAGTGTTAACAATGAAACAAACAAGTGACATACCATAAGATGCAGAATTGAAAGACAAGCATTTTGGTGTTCATTGGAAGTCTCTAAGATGAGTAGTTCCAAAGTTATATCCAAAATTCAATTTTGACCTTTATTGTGACCTTGACCTTTGACCTAGAGTCTTCAAATTGGGCCTTCAAGGTTCTGATGTCAATGCACATCAACAGTGAGAGCAAAAAGAAGCTATATGCCTTGACCTTGACCTTTGACCTACATTCACCAAAATTTAATGGGATCTATTCTGCACCCCCTCGCACCTTTCTTGAAAATATTATGGAAATTGGTCCAGTAGTTTTTGCGTAAAGTTGCTGACACACAAACAGACAAAAAACCCAAACCAAAAACAATACCCTTGCCCTCCCCCTCCAGGGGGCCGAGTAATAATATTACTGAAGAAAAGTCAACACATATGATCAGCTACTCAACTGTCCTCAACCTCACACTACATAGAAGGTCACAGCAATAGTTTTAGATTACATTTGGAAAAAGCACTTACTGCTCGTTTGGATGACAGCAACCCTGTCTTGTTAAGTCCAGTTAAATTAGCTTACTATGCACTGCATTCCTTCAAACAACAACCAGAAGGGACTTCAAACCCTGGTGTCTAATAAAATACATTCCTTTACTTTACTTTATCGTTTATTTGACAGGGACAATGTACAATCATAGGACTGCACCAGAGTTAGCAAAGAGCTAATTTACATCTGCAGTCTCTAGGCAGGTAAACAGACAACACAAATACAGAATATAAAAACAGGACATCACATAAAGCAGTTGACAAACTTTAAAAATGAAATATAGATACTGATATGACAATGGAATAAAAAGCTAAAACTGCAATAATAACAATACAGTCTAAATAACACAAGATATATATTAGTTTCCGCAGTAACTATGGAGCCTCTGAACGTCCAAATGGGTCACATCTAATGCTGCTGAAAAGCTGTGAAACTTC
>JAPQRP010000030.1:17787846-17800242 GCA_037367295.1 Apogon hyalosoma
TGAATATATAAATAAAAGAGCAAACTACCCATGTGAATATATAAATAAAAGAGCAAACTACCCATGTGAATATATAAATAAAAGAGCTTGCAGGATTCCAAAACATATAAACAAAAAGCAAATCCACATTTGAAAAAGGCACTACCTCAAACATTTCTATATGATATTCCTTATTTCTTAATATTCAGGTTTTTGTGGAGGAACACATGGTGATCCACATGGCCAGCTTTCATTCCACTTCTCTGTGCAGTAACAATGTCTCCTGTTGTGCAGAAAACTCTTTGCAGAGACGCTTGTGCCGGGGATGCACAGGTAACACACAGTAAAGTCGCTATGTTTTCTCTTCATGACACTAAGAGGACAAATGTCTTTGCAAATGAAATAAAGAACTGACTGCGTTATCTGTGCTGCACAACTCGAAGTCGGTGGAAACTTTGGCGATTGCAAGTAAGTTGAGAGAAATGCACTCATTTGGTGTTGCTGGCAAAGCTTTTAGGACTGAGATCATGGATCATGATTCTACCATAATATATTTTGGCCAGATCATGATGACTGGACAGAATCAAGTCAATCAATAAATAATGTTTTATAGTATAGTTTATTGTAAAGATTTTATTAACACTGACTTTCCTGTGTTGGGCCCAGTTTTAAACCTAAAATTAAAGAAGTAACTAAAAGAATGACAGTACCTTAAATGTCTTCTGGTAGGAAGTGTAGCTGGATGCTTGAGAGTGCAGCTCGTCTACAGATATCTGGATCTCCTCCAACAGCAGGCGCACTTGGGCAGGATCAGCACTAATGTCTAGGATCTGTTTATCCTACAAATAGAAAAGGAAAACGAGTTCAAATGGAGGAGAAATGTTCATACACACTTCTACAGAAAGCAATACTGTGCTATACCTGTGACATATTGTAGGTTTTGCTAATTGCATGGTTCAGTTCCTTTATGTCCTTCTCCAGAGATGAGCAGAACATGTTCATGTTGGCATCGCCTTGCACTACTGTGTCATCAATAACCGTGTGCAATGATTTAATGGAGGGTTGCAAAGTGGCAAAAAGGACGAGATCCTCAGACGGTGTGGGAACTGAGTATGTGTTGATCAGATTGTACATCTGACATACTATCTCCTGCTCCTCCTCTAGCTCTGTAATCTGATGAGAGGAGAAAAAAGATGGAAGTTTTAGGAGAAAATCAATAGGAGGTAACCTATATACTCTAAAGTTTAGAGTCTGAACTTTTGTATATTACATCTTACATTACTAAGAAACGTAACGCTTACCCTCTGCTGTATCTCTCCCAGGAATGTAAGAAAGTTGGCTAACTCAGCTGTGGTGGAAGGGCTAAATTCCAGTTTGGACTTAGCCTCATGCGCCTCAGCAATGAGAGCATCCAGCTTCCTCTTAGCCAGCTGAGTGAGCATCTGGTGGATGACCTGGAGCAGAGCACAGACATTGACCTTTGACATCGTTGTTGCAGTGTTCATATAAGCTTTGGTTTTTCTAGCACATGAGTTCCAACCACTAAATCCACCACGGTCCTATAGTGGCACAGACTGGACTTGTCCTTCTCCTTTGTTGTGTTATGTGGCAGTTGACATCCAGAACAAAGGTTCATCTATTACTAACAAAACTAAGAAGCCAAGAAAGGACCAAACACAAGGCATTTGTGTTTTTAGTGCCCATTATAGAGGAGTATCAACTTTCATACTCACACTAACATTGTCCTTGACTTTTGGGACAATATCTTACTGTATCCACCCCATAATAATCAACAGTATTTACAACTAAGCATCCATACAGACATTGAATCTTTAAATATGAAGTATGATGAATGACAGTATTCCCAGTGTCTCACATAATATCCACAACATACATTTTTTTTTTTTAAATTTTCTTTTTAGATGTTCAGACTTAACTAACACTGAAATGCTAAGCTGAACTTTTGCTGAAATGACTTGTCAAAGCTAAATTCCTAAACAAAAGCAGCATATTCCTGTTGTGGTTTATAGTGGAATCAGATACTTGGTGACATGTTAAGGTTATAACTGTGTCGAGTATGAGCATGCGGACTACTACTGACCTCCAGACACCAAAGAGGAGACGATGAAAGTTTCTCTTTGAGATGTGTTTTGTCCACCAGCAGTAAGCCAAGATGTCTCTTCTGTTGGATGGCTTGGGCTTCCTTGTGCTGATTGTGGTATAATTCCAGTGCTTTTCTGAAGTATTCCAAACCTGTGAGATGAAGCAGTCAGCAAGCAACAACAGATGACGTTTTGTTAGAAGTTAAACAGTTTCAACAATACAGTCATATGATTGATGAGGTTATAGGGAGGATATGAAATGCATACAAGAAGATGCAGACAGAATAGAATAGAATAGAATAGAATAGAATAGAATAGAATAGAATAGAATAGAATAGAATAGAATAGAATAGAATAGAACTTCACACACGACACATCGATGCACAGCAAACTGAACTAAAACTGCTGTTACTAGTATAACTACCAATAACTAGTACAAAAACCCATAAATGTTAATACTACTTCTACAAATACAAGTATTAACAGTGGATATATGACTACTGCAACTGTTAGTACCATTAATATAAACCTCTACCATCTATGGAACTATATAATAAACACTATCACAACAAAATGGATAAATGAATAATGATGATGGAGGAGGAGAAGAAGGACCACCGCAGCAGGTCCAGAAATGATCCAGGGAAAACCTGTAGTTTAATTGAGAGCGCATGCAATTCATGCTGATCAATCATATGATTGTACTGTTGAAACTGTTGTGTGATATATTAAAACTCTCATACAAAATTATACTGAAAATATATACTGAAAAATACTGACAATATACAAAAGTACAAAGAAATACTGAAATATAGAAAAGGCCAACTCTATAACACAGATAGAAGAAACATATGCAGCATATAAAGGATATATACTAAGAAATTATACAAACAAGAACATGAATGAGAATATTGCAAACAAGATATTTTGCATTTAGTGTATGTGATCAATCTTTTCGATACAGTATTTTTGAGTAAACAAAATTGACTATGAAAAAGAAAACATAAGCACCATTTCAGACTGAACTACACTTTCTGCTGTTTATCTAATGCATCACCATGAGCTTGCTGCTGCAGTGCTTCCACATCCAGACTCTCATTCTCCTTATAGAACAGACGAAATGGCTCAAACATGTATGAGTAGATTTTTGCCATGTCAAAGGCAAACTGGAGTGATACCTAAAAGAAAAACACACCCAGCTAATACATATGCAGCACCATTTAAACAAAGTACAACCCGGAAGTATTAAATGCAAAGTAAATTCTGACCTTGATGTTTGAGATGACGTTTTGAAAGTGACTATCATTTTCTAAAATTAAGTCCAAACAAGGGCCTCCTTCATAGATGTCTTCCAATTTCTGAAAGTTGACAGGGTGTGCAAAAACACATAAACACTGCATGATAGATTGAGCCAAGGAAAAAAAAATCAAAGATGAACTAAGATATTGTGCGTATACTCATCAATGCTACACTGTTAATTACTTCGGCCTACCTTTTTCACACTTTTGTCTATGAGTGAATCAAAGTCAGGCTCTGCTGTAAGTGTCTTAAATGATGAGACTGTTTTCTCAAACTTCCCAATGATCTCTGCAACAGCCTCCTGTTGGAATGAAAATAGTTAGAAACACAAGTCCAAACACATATTCACTCAAAAAAAGGAACATGGGTGTCTGTTTTAACAACCCAAGTATAACATGTAATTCTATTATATTAATTCATGTTTCGTGGTTAAACATTTTTAAATCATGTAGTTTTAACATGATATGCAAAATCCTTAAGACTACAAGATTCCTTTATGTCAATGCAACCTAATGGGTTTATGTAGGAATCCCATCTGCAATACCCTTCCAGAGCAGAGGGTGGCTTGCCCTAACCCTAAGTCTTGGTCTTATGAGCATCATTTAGTCTAGCTCAGATCTAACCTTAACTTTAACCCTAAACCTAGGATTAAAGCACAGATGTAATCTAGATCTTGTTAGAGAAAAATCAAACCACATACTTAGGATTCCCACACCAGAATGAGCAAGGCTACATTGACTCATTATGTTTCAAAATGGCTGCTTCAAGAACAGGTGTTCTGGCTGATTATGCCTTCAACCATTGGTGGAAGAGATTAAACACACCTGTGGAGCCTGATTGCCCTGGAAAACTTAATGTAAGGAACCATAAAAAAAATAAAAAGTAAAAAGTAAGGAACCTTGACAGAGGGGAAGAGTTGAGAATCTCTAAGGATCTAAGAACAGGGGCACAGGATATAATCTAATAATTGAATTTACTTTACTGTTGAGCAGTCAGCATGACTGACTAGTGTCATTGTACCTGTCCTGTCAAAATAAGTTACACATAATCATTATACAGGTTAATGTGACCCAAGACAATTAAGTCAAATCCTTCCTTAATGAATATGTTGAAACAACTTTTGGGTCAAAACATGATATTCGAAATCTCTAACAGGACATTTTACAGACAATTTGACTGATTGATGTTGCTAAATGACCTACATTATTACTTTTAATTTCCTTTTTGCTTTAGTTGGGATCAAGGGATTATCCAAAACAAGGAGCTACTTTATATTGAAATAAATGTTGGAATGGCAATCAATTACAGTTCATTCTCTGATGGGAGATTACTGTGTTTTGGCCCTTTTACAAATTAAGTTAGACCTGTACATCACAAATAAGTAATAGTAACACCAATACTTTGTTTGCTCAACATACTTAAAATTAGTTGGTTCAACAAAATTGTGTCTTGCTAAATGAAAGCATTTTAATTAGGTGGAAATCCTTTCCATAATTTCAATCACATTCATCCAACAAATTGTTTTTTTGAGTGTTGTGGAAGTATGCGATTAAGGGTAAAACTACCTGGAAGTTGTCTTCTGAGGGTACGTAAGTCAAACTACTGGTACTCAACACCAGCTCAGTGACGAACAGAGGTTGATCTTGGATGACTACCTTCTCCTCGCTCTAATAAAGACACATAAAATGATCATAGCCAGAGCTTCTGTGTTGATAATAGTCAAAGTCACAATACTGTTAATGGTTGTGTCATAGCGCATCACCTTTTCAGTCTTGTCTCCCTCAGCAGGCTCAGCAGCATCACTCTGACAGCTCCAGCTCTGTATCTGGGTCTGGGTCGGTGTTCTACCTACCTGCTCCTGGAGGACCACCAGCAGGTTGGACACTCCATTTACAACCAGCATGTGCAACATGTTGACCACCAAATAGTCAACAAGACGGATAAAGCTGTATCAGTGAGACAGAAAAGGCTGAGCTGGTTTAAAGTCTTAAGATTACACATGCCTTTATTAGAGCAGACATTAACTACACCATTATATTATTACCCCGCCCCCAAGGGGGAGGCAAAGGGTATTGTTTTCGGTTCGGTTTGTTTGTTTGCTTGCTTTCTTAGCAAAACTATGGGTTCGATTCATACCAAATTGGTTTATAGATTGCTAGTGACACAGAATAAATGTCATTACATTTTGGGAAAGGTAGGTCAAAGTCCACATTTTTTATGACTTTTTAAAATTTTCCCATTTACCTCTAATGGGCGAAACATGTGTGAGGGGCGGGGTTTGTTGTGCCTGGCAACACTTGTTTACAAATGTGCTTTTCCTAACCAGACAGGCCAAAAGTTCTTCTGTAAAAGCAATCAGCTGAGTAGAAACGCACAATAAATTACCCACCGGATCATGCGATTTGCAAGGAAAGCAGCATTTATTGATAGAAGAATGCTCATTTTCATTTCATGACCTGTGACAAAAAATAATGACTACATTAATATTAGTATTATAGTACTGCAGACTTGACAATAGACGGTGTTATATTTGTTAAAGACTTTTCCACTGTCAGTGTGTACCCACTGTTCAGGTTTGTCTCAAAGTTCCGACAGGCATCAAACGTCACCTTCTTTACCAGCTCATTAAACCTCTCCAGATCAGTCAGTACCTGGCAAATAAGAAAAAAGTATGGGTAAAACCATTTTCTATGCAGGCGTGTCTCAACATCCGGTTTGAATGAGCAGTTTGTACCTCGTGTAGTTGTTGGAACTGGGCGTCCTGGAACTCGTGCAGTGTGTAGGTGTGTTTTTTCTTCATATGAAAAAGACCTGCTTCACTGATTTGGCAACACATTCTCCTGATGTCCATCAGTGCAGGATTAAGAGACTGTAGATATAATATTGATAGATATAAAAGTTAATAACAGCATATCAGCTCACATTCTATTTAAGATGATGAAAACCAGACTTTGAAGCTATTCTATCATTAAAACAATGTATGGACAGATTGATAGAGATCTCAAACTTCCATCTATAGATAAAATTACATCACCTCATTGACAATAAATAAATGTTTTTTGAGGACCTCCTTAGCTCCAAGAATCTTCCTGGTGCAAATCACTTTGCGCCAGGCATTGAAGGGTTTCAATATTTTGAAGTGTGCAAAGAAGGGGATGCGCCTCAGTTCACAGTCGAGGTTATATTCCTTTTCCCAGCGCTCAAAGGTCACACATTCCATTTCACTCTCACGCACAGATACTACACCCCGATGGTTAATCATCAAATAATTATTCTTGCTGTACTGATAAATTTTAGGTGAGGAGGAAGGATCCAGCTGTCCATTCTTCATGATGGAAAAGGGCCATTTGGAAGGACTTGAGGTGGACATGGTTTTATGGGTCAAAGGATCCTGGAAACAAACAGAAAACCACAAGCACAAATGAATGTGATTGTGCAGTAAGAGGACCACTGTCAGACAAACAGAGCAGCAGCTGTTCTGACACTAGCTTTATTTTAGAGTTAGGATGTAACATCATTTCACAGTAGAGACATGTCTGGTAAAGAACTGCCTGGACCTTGGGTTTGGACTGGAGGGGGGGCAGCTGGACATGAGGTTGTTCACGGCGTCTGTAAAGCTGCTCTTTTTGTTGAGACAAAGGTGATTTCGTGTCCCATCCAGGAAAAAGCAACTTCTCACGTGCATTTAAGAGACGGAGATTAGGTTGTGTCCTGGTTATGCGTCTTTTCAGAACAGCCTGAGTAGGACAGAAAAAGAAACAAGAACAATAAGGATCTTTGACTGAATTTATGTGAAATCAATCCTATATCAGGGTAGATCCAAAACTTAACACAACATAGTTGTATTTCATACAGTTAAATAGTTAATATGCTGGAGATGAAATGTATCAGTCATTATTTGGGTAGAATGATGTTACCTGAGTGTCTTTAACGTGGGCTGGCGGCCTGGGGACCATGGTGCACCTCTGTAGTGGTGGGGGGTCATGCAGTTTCCCTGAGACAACAGATACTTTAAGTGTACCTCTAACATTAGAATTGTCTGTCTCCCCTGACTGGTGACCCAAAACCTACAGCACATTTCAATTTGAACATTTTAGACAAGGTAGTTCTGTTTCACATCTGGATCTGGATCTGGGCTCTTTCTTGGAGAACCTTTACATCACTAGCAGATGGGGCACTTTGGAATTTTGGAGCTATTATAGTGGAATTATTTAGCATGGTGGATATCAACTAAGGTGATAGTTTAGTTTAAGTTATGATAGTTTAGTTTTAGTTACGATTCTACCAACACAAAGAAGTGGTAGAGTAAAGCATTTGGGCCAGATCAAGCAGAAGTGAACATCAGTGTCAAAAATTTAAGTTTCACCTATGATTTCTCATTTTTTAGCTTAGGAACTCTATTTTATGGAACTGTTTACAAAATTTCAGTATCAGTTGTAGAAAAAAAAAGATATAAAGACATAATCAATATAAAATGAAACCTAAAAAGGACTAGAATATGTAAATGCACTATCAACTATAATTACAATATTTATTCTTGCTTGTATCAGGGATATTTTAAATCTGTGAATCTGTAGGAACCAATTATTCAACAGTACGAGAATGTAGAAAGGTTATGTACAATCATATTATTTATAAAATATGCTCTGATATTAGCTGTATATATATCACTTCAGTTGTAATATGTATGTTAAATAAAAGTTTAATAGCATATTTGTAGTGTTTTAGTTCCAGCAAAGTCTTTTAGTCTAATACTGAACAAAGGTCCAAACTGCTATCCCTGTGTGTTCAGAAAAACTCATCATTTAAACATTTTTATCCAATATTGATCACAGTTATAGTTGAACATCAGAGCTAAAGCCCTATGTTTCATTTAGGATCAGTTTCTTAAGAGAACAGCATGTTTTGTACATTTGTACGGAGCCCGTGTGGTGACGTGAAAAAAAACCCACAAATAATAAAACATGTACACGAATTATTAAACGTGCACACAAATTATGAAATCATGCGCACGAAATAATAAAACGTGCACATGAATTCGTAATTCATAAATGTGCACACAAATTCATAATTTGTGGGCACGTTTTATTATTTCGTGCACACGTTTAATAATTTGTGCGCACGTTTTATTATTTCGTGCGCACGTTTTATTATTTCATGTGCACGATTTCATAATTTGTGCGCATGTTTTATTATTTTGTGAGCCCGTTTAATAATTTGTGCGCACGTTTTATTATTTCGTGCGCACGTTTAATAATTCATGCACGTTTTATTATTTTGTGCGCACGTTTAACAATTCGTGCATGCCCATGTTTTTTTTTTTTGTTTTTTTTTTTTTCAGATGTCACCACATGGGCTCCGTACATTTGCCTAAACTGGAAAAAAAAGTTAATTTTGAGTGCCTGTGTGCCCGTGTGGTGACATGTGAAAAAAAACACATGCAAGTGCACAAATTATTAAACATGCGTACAAAATAATAAAATGTGCGCACGAAATAATAAAATGTGCACACAAATTATTAAACGTGTGAATTAATTATGAAATAATGTGCACAAAATAATAAAACGTGCGCACGAATTCATAATTCATAATTCGTGCGCACGTTTTATTATTTTGTGCGCACGTTTAACAATTTGTGCACTTGCATATGTTTTTTTTAACGTCACCACACGGGCTCCGTACTCATGTCACGCAGCAGCAATTTCAATATTTTTACCCCAAAATTGTATTTCTGTCAATTGTAACGTGTCATGTGAAAGTACTTACTGAGACCTATTCATACATGTATTAAACATGGAGAGAAGTTATTTAGTTTAAACACAGAGACTACTGAACAGGAAATGTGTCCCTGTGGCACTGCTTGATGTAGCCCATTTTCCATTTTGTAATGTTGCTATTTCTGTTCACAACACATGAAAGATGTTCAAGGACTAAAAACACAAAGCTTTAAAGTGTTTCAGATGTAATTTATTTTACTTGTTATTTGGTTTGTTTTTCTACATTTTGTAGCATATTTTAATATTTTTTCTTCAATTTTTGTTCAGTTTGTGGCTTATTTAGTTCACGTTACATGACTTATTATTCATTTTGGTTCAACTTATTGATGACTTTGACTGTTGGTGTTCATTTTGTCACTTATTTATTCATGTGCTTGTTTGTTTGTTTGTTTGTTTGTTTGTTTGCTCATGTTCACTACAGAGCCTCTGAACGTCCAAATGGGTCATATCTGATGTCCATGAAAAGATGACAAACTGTATTTTACACCAGTTATTTCCATGGACTGATAGAATTAGTGGATCAGATCAGCAGGTGTTAAACAGTTTAGATCAATAGGTGGTTTTGGTTAAAGGTGGATGTTTGGGTCTTTATGGATTAATCAGTCAAGCCTCATTTGGGTCAGTACCAAATAGGTTCGTATTAGTAGTGGGTTCTGGGGGTTCCTTGGTCCTCGGTGATGTGGTCTCGGGCCTGGACCCGGGGCATGGGTCGGTTCCTGAAGCTGAAGCCATGGCCATGTCCTAACGGAAAACAGAACACACAATGACCTTCTGTTTAGCTAACGTCTAATAACGGCTCCTTTACACAAGTTAGCAGGACATGTACTAAGAACCCGTTAGCCTATATTAAAGCAGTCTATCGTGGACCAGGTTCGGTAAATAACAGAGGTGAGCTGTCAGGTTATATGAGCTATTAAAGGTAGTTTGACTCTTTACCGCTGAGCTTCTTTTTTAACACTGTCTCCAAAGGGTACAAGAACAAACTTACTGTCAATAAAACAGATACAGCTCGGTGCAGTTCCGGGCCTCACGTGCAGCCTTTTACCGTCACCTCTTTGTTTTATTAAACTTTGAGCAGAACTGAGTGTACGGTTTCCTAGCAACAGTCTCCCGGCATGCAACGCTTCCAAATAAGGACCGATTGCCGGTGTTGTGCCAAGGTACGCGTCCCCGCTCACAATTACGTCCCCTGGCCACGGGAGCGCGCATCCATTCAACGAGGGCGGAACTGCGATACTGCGGCAATAATGAACCTAAATAATATTTGCATTGTTTGAGTCTTTGTTTTAATGCTCCGGTTTTATCCGTG
Organism: Apogon hyalosoma; assembly: GCA_037367295.1. Taxonomy (NCBI): domain Eukaryota; kingdom Metazoa; phylum Chordata; class Actinopteri; order Kurtiformes; family Apogonidae; genus Apogon; species Apogon hyalosoma. Next base: position 17,798,313 of record JAPQRP010000030.1, read on the forward strand.
GGGTTTTGCAGAGTAAGAGATGGTTCTTCAATCAAAGCAAATGTTTTAATTTGTACGTGTTATTCAATGTGTTATTAATAAACTGCATTGAAATCATGCTGAGATCGGTCTGTGTGGTCTAAAGGTTAGGTAATGCATTTACAACGGAGGGGATCGACGTCCGAATTCCAATTGGACCCAATAAAGCGTTTTGAGCTACAGTATACTGTAAAAAATGACTGTAGAAGGAACAGCAAAAAGTTGTAAAATTGCAACATAAAAAAACTGAAAAAAAAGTGAAAATACAATGCAAAGTTGTTTATCTGAGAAGATTTTTGTGCTAACGATTAAATTAAATGTAGCTGTAGTTTTTACAGGAAGAGTGTTAACAAAACCAGATTTGTATGTGGAAATTATGTGTTTCTATTGTTTTGAGAAAATAAAACTGGAAATTGAAAAACAATGTGGTGCCATTTATACTGCAAGACCACAACGTTGAAATAACAGCCTATTTGCTTTTTTTTTTAATTAAAAAGTAATAAAGAAGTAACATTTAACAATTTAAGATTTTAAATATGTAACATGATGGGTGGCTGTGGTTCAGTTGGTAGAGTGAGTCATCCTGTGACCAAAGGGTTGGCAGTTTGAATCCTAGCTCTGACTGTTCACATATCGAAGTGTCCTTGTAAAACTCTGAAGACACTGAACCCTAAATTGCTCCCAGCAGGGCCTGGTGGCTTTATAAAATGCTGTGGGCACCATGCAGGGCTATGTAAGGTGCAGTCCATTTACTGTTTACATTCAATGTTTATAATGTTAAATCTACATGTTACTCTGCAAATATGTTTACGGTTTGATGTGTTTTTTACAGTATTGTTGTGGCAACCACAGCTGCTGTTTTGTTTTTTTACCATAAAAACAACAGGATTTTTTTTTTTACATTGTAGTGTAAGAAAAGTGCTGATCATCAAGTGGTTAATTCTGTGTGTAATTCAGACCATACCAAGTAACTGAAGTGAATATGAGCAGCTTTCCTCTTTCATAGACTTAGTTACAGGGGAAACATAATATTCCAGACTGTTTTTGAAGCTTGAGTGTACAGAAAGATACAGAATAAAGAAGAAAAAGAAAAAAATGTTGAATTAAATTATAAAATAAATATGCATCAAATAGAACTTACATACTTTAATAATACCTACAATGCAACTTTTAAATAACACTCATGTGGGGGAAACAGAGTGTACTTTCCTCAGACAGTGCATGCACCTCTCTTGCAATGCAGTCATAACAGATGATCTCACAGACACATGTCACTTCTGTGGGGAAGAGGAACACGACTCAGACCGTATTTGGGTAATAAGATCAATTATTTCAAAGAACTACAAGTTATGATGAATATAAAATGTTTTCTGCTATAAATATACTGGCAATTGTCTTGGCTTCACCTGCGTTACCCCAAATTCTAATTTCTATGCCAGAGCCAACATTTTAATACATGGATTTCAGCTACACGTTTATGTTCAAACATGTATGAGCAATAACACTATTTTAAACCCTGTTATTTTGTTTACCAGATTCAGTGGGACAATTGCTTACGATGGTTCCATCGTATGTGTGAACGGGCCTCCAGCTGATGAAGATTTTGCACCTCATTTAACTGTTTCCCACCATTTGTGTGTTGTTTAAAAGTTGTGTTATTGGATTATTTATGTAGGTATTATTGAATAAGTAAGTTCTCTTGTATTTATATTTTAATGTCATTTAACAAAATGTTTTTCTTCTTATTTATTCTTCATGCATTTGCTTTGATTGAAGAGCCATGTCTTACTCTGTAAAACCCTGTGGATAAAACTAGAGTATTAAAACAAAGACTCAAACAAGTGGTGCCAGGCACAACAAACCCCGCCCCTCGCAAATGTTTTAGCTCTTAATGGACATCTCCCTCTCAAAA
>JAPQRP010000030.1:17808792-17823287 GCA_037367295.1 Apogon hyalosoma
TCCATCCATCCATCCATCCATCCATCCATCCATCCATCCATCCATCCATCCATCCATCCATCCATCCATCCATCAGCTGGGGCAGGTAATAATAAGATGAACAACAGCAGACGGTATGAAACAACATGCTGTCATTTAGTATTGGCCTCAGTGAATAAATAAATGAAGCTGGTACTTTTAAAAGAAGTAAAAATAACTCCAGTTCCCTGAGGATCAGCTCTTTGAGGAAAGAAACAGATGAACCAAACTCAAGTGCTCTAACCTAAGACAGAGTGAGTGTCTCAAAAAACACACTTTCCCTCTTCTCAGAATGGACAGAAACATCAGCTTTTCAGATGAGATGTGTGAGTATAACACTGTAAAACACAGCTGAGGCACAATATCACATGGATTGTAGGTTCATCTTACTGTACAAAGTTCCCATCAGATGGAGCGCAGTAGTGTATATGAGAAGATAATGTTTTATATTTAGTGAGGCTGATGAACTATTAACTGTAAAGACACTGACATTAAATACAAGAGTAAAAGGCTAATTTTACAGCTCTACATATTACATTCAGAGCACTCTGTACAGGAGCTTAGCAGACTGACCTTGTTACACTTCACTGAGTTATATGCATGACAGAATCAGGACTCTATAAATGAATAATAACAGCGACGTCCATGTTCAGGCGGCCTCTCCAGCTGAGCAACAATAGATGAAAAATAGATACGATTAAAAACACCGTTGTTGCATTACTGCTTTGGCTTGCACTCGGCTGGTGGCGGCTTTTGTCTCAGCAGTGACTACAACCAGAGCGACAGTTTCATCTATGTAAGGGAAACTTACACCAGCAAGACGAGGGATATTAGACAGCTGGTGATTTCTGTTACTTTTAGGGAAAAACACTTCTTTATATTAAAATCTGTGGCTCTGACTTCAATAACTTTACATTTTCTCACAATAAATCACTCATTTCTAAGGCAAAAAATGATAAAATATTTTGGAGGAAGAGGTTGTAGTTAAACAATGAGGTCTTTTGTAGAGTTTAGGACCTGAGTTTTAACCCATAAAGACCCAAACAGCCACTGGCGACTAAAAGCATCTACTGATCTATAATGGTTAATACCTGGTGAACCATTAATCTGATCAATACATGTAAAATGCAGTTTGTCATCTTTTTATGATCATCAGATATGACCCATTTGGATGTTCAGAGGCTCCATAGTTACCATGGAAACACTGGCATCTTCTACAACACTGATTCACCAGTAAAACCCATGGAGTTGGATCAATGACAGTGGATGGACACACTTGGTTTATGTTCAGTTATTGATATCTGTGCTGAAAAAGTCACTTTATCTTCAGTTTTCTCTGTTTCTGATATAATAACCCTCATCTAATTAATCTGAGCTTCTATGAACATCTACATGATCAGTAAATTAAGTATCGGAAAATATGTGATTTTCACTGAAAAAGTGCAAAAATACTGAGGATAATATGTATAAATGGTGATAACATCAAGGTTAAATGGAGAGAAAAATTAATTTGGGAACTGACATTAGAGTAGCACTACGTCTTTATGGGTTAGTAATGAAACAAGTAAAGAAGTAAGAAGTGAAAACCTGAGATCTATCTACATTATGTGGACAAAAGTATTAGAACACATTAATTCAGGTGCTAATGACATAATGACTTTATATAGTGATGAATATCATTGAAATAAACATTTTCATCGTGTTTTTAAGGTTAATTTTTTTCTTTTTTTTGCAGTGCCATCTTCAATAAAATGCTCCGATGTTGATTTTTTTCATCATTATAATTGTTTTAAATGTCCTTTTCTGAATCATAAATAAGTGTTCTATCTATAATCCAAAATGTTTTTACCTTAGTCCTTCCCAGTTGAAGCCTTCCCCGAGTTTCTTTAATAAAAATCACATGGCAGAGGTGTGATAACCCGTCGTGTCTCTGCAGAACAGCTGCTGGAACTGATTTCTCCTCCGTCGGTGACCAGACTCTTCACTAACTCCCCCTCCCCTGATCTTATAAACTCCAACGTGCAGGCTGTGCAGGGAGGAAGTCACGGGATGCTCTGCTGATAGTAATCACACTGGGAATACTGGTTGTTTTCTTCTAGGTCAGGGGTCGGTAGCTGTCTAAGGAGCCATTTCAGCCACGAAGTTAAAAAAGAGCCTTTTAAATACAGGTGTCACAACCTATTTAGTCAATCCCTCCACAGCAGTGCAGGTGTGTCTTTGGTTTGTTGCTTTCTGCAAAATTATGGTGCATGTTGTGATGTTTACAGGTTCTTCTTCACAGTGACATTGCTGCAAAAATAGCTGTGATTTTTTTTCTTTTTCAATTGAGGGCAAGTTGTTCTGTATGGGAATAAAAATATCCTGCTCTGATTGTGAAGAGGCTCGGGATGTTTTATTCCACATACCTCAAACTCACAGTCCAAACACTAAGAACAAAACTGTAAGACATTACAGAGCAATGGAGAAGAAAACACAGACAAACCTTTAGCTTTTCTTAGTACCCATGACAAAATAAAAACACAACTTGGCTTCTTCATGACTACAGACGAGTGACTTTGATGACTTATAGTTGTTTTTCCAGGGGTTTGTTATGATTGGTAAAATGCGTGGGAAATAATCGATGAAATTTGCTGAAAATTTGTTAATTTTTCAGTAAATTATTGTCAATATTATAAAAGCCAAGTAGCCCTGTGTGCATGCATATGTGTGTGTCCGGGGATTCACACAAAATCCAGAAAGAGCTGACTGCTGCAGTTTGGCATACTTATATATTTTTGATCAAAGAACAGACTAGCAAAAACAGCAAGATGATAGGACCAATATTTTAGGAGATATTAGCAATTTTGGAATACAATAGCCTTACAATCACGTTGCTATGACCATAATGCTTTGGCAGTGCCTGCTGGACAAATGCAGTACAGCATGCACGAATACAACAGCATAAAAACAATCACATCTAAAACCCATGGATCCCCATGGGTCAACGCACTAGTAGTTATATATAGTTTTAATTATAGTGACTGCAACATTGCATTTTCTCATTTAGGACTGATTAGTGTTCATTTATATTTTTACCACAAAATAACTTCTCTACGGTGGTAAATTTGTTATTATTTGGTAGTTCAACTTGGCATTTATGGATTATTTGGAGAACAGTGCCATATTTTGGTACATTTATGAAATTAGAGAACTGTGATGAAGAAAATAGTTTCTTTTAATTATAAAGCATAGCCACTATCTGGGCTGTCATGTAGTGTAATGTAGCATACAGTACATTCACATTTTAGTTAATGCAATGTTAAAATGTTGTTTTATTGTGGTCTCAATGGACACCTTTAAAGAGATTTTAAATTACATGGAGACATTTGGCCGTCGATGTTTTAAGACTGGAACCTAATTTCTATAAATACTTAAACATCTTTTTTTGCATTTATTATCATACACTTGCCTTGTATTTATTTTATATGTTGTCTGTGTATGTATGTCTGATTGCCGCCCTTTCTGTATCCTGGTTAACAGTGCAGCTGCTTTTTTAATTTCATTGAATCCTTCCTGGTTAAATACAGTTCATATTATACATATCATATATTTTGCAAAATTTGACAGTTCATTATAACTCTATCTTACTTGTTTATTTTATTCTATTTCATTTTTATTTATTACTGCATGCTTCTTACAGTGTTCTGTGTATATAACAAGCCACTGAATCAAATTCCTAATGTGTAATGTGAACCCTGTTTACTTAAAATAAACATGATTCTGATTTTGAGTCTAAAGGTCAAATAAATTAGTAAATGTTCAGTGTATTCATTCTATTTTTTTTTACATCAGGGTGATGTAAGAGTACCCTCACACACTGAACATATAATGTCAAATGCAAATAGAAAAATTTTTAAAAACTAATGTTATTCATGTCCACAGTGTTTGTTTTTTTTTCTTTGGGGATCTATAGATCGCCCAGCCCATGATAAACTTAAATAAATGTTGTGGTGATAAGCCATGAATCAAAAATGTTATAAAAAGCGATTTTTTGTCAACTTGATCATTAGGTTTTTGATATATAAAAAAGAAGGTTTTCTCTCTGTTATGGAGATTATCATTCTAGTCTTGTACAGAAGACACCATGCCCAAATGCTCAAACACTACACTGGTGCAGGGAGGCATGAAAAGCCACTTCTCTCAGTCCCATGCACTGAATGTGTTCCAATAAATAATACAGCAGGACAGACTTTCACATACATGAAAGCCACAAACAGGAATATCAGAGGGATCAAATATTAAACGTCTTCATTCTCTGCACGCATGGTAACTGCATTGGCCTGGTCTACGTCAGTTAGTACATATAGCCTCAGACAAAATGCTCATGTACTGCAGATCCATGAAACGTCTACAGCAAAGAGTTCTTCAGATGAACAGCAATGACAGCATTAAATACAGTGAACAGCTGTGACACTGATCAGTTTACACACAAATATGAAAGGTGCACTTTAGCTTTAATATCTGAATGCATTCTGATGCTGTTTGTATGTTTGTATTTTTAATTGACTAAATGTTCAAAAGGGGGACTTTGATGTGGTGAGTTTATTCAGACATTCAGACATTTCAAGCATTATTCATTTGTACAGGATACAATGTTTAAAAACGAAAGAGTCTGAAAAGGAGTAGGCTGAAGCCTTAGCTTATTATGCCCCCCCCATTCATATCACCAAACACAATGAAATAAAATAGCTACGAAAACCTTTTGCTTAGTAACAATAGCAACAACAAAAATCAAAACAATTCAAGAGTTTGAGTAGTGCAAAAATTAACATTCCTCATATATTTTCATGACATTTCTTTCAAACATAGTTTTAAACATAAATAACGTTACAGTCTTTTAACTCAGGATTGAACTTGTTCCAAACATTTATTCCAACAACATACAGACTAAATTGCTTCATATTTGTTCTAACATAAGGTTTTTTTAAACACATTACTTCCTTTGAAATTAGAAACACTTTCCTGCATTTTAAACAAGCTCTGCATATGAACAGGCAACTGATTATTTTTAATTTTGAACATAAATTGTGCTGTTTAAAACTGCACTAAGTCACTAAACTTTAAAGCTTTTAACTTGATAATAAACCGACGTGCGTGTTCCCTATAGGACATTTTATTGATCACTGGTATTGGCCTTTTCTGAATAATGGTGATTGGATTTGTATTAGTTTTGTATTACCCCACACCTCGATGTCATATAGGGGTGAACTGGAGAGCTATACGGCAAATATAAGGGAGATGGGTTCAAGAATTCTATGACTTTAGAAGTAATTCCTAATGATTTTGATATTTTAACCTTGGTGGTTTATATGTCTTCCAACTTAACTCAATGTCTATAGTTATTCCAAGGAATTTAATTTAATTTACTCTTTCAATCTCTGTATTATTTATACTTTAACTTATCACACAGTATTTTTAGATCGTGCAGGGTTCTCACTCGTTCCCTGAAATATTTTCCCGGACATTTTCAGCCGCTACAGAGACAAGTTATCACGTCATACACTAATCCATTCCCCCTCATTCTTTGGAAGTGTTCTTTTCTACAGTTGTAACTTGCATTTACCCAGATTGTTTCTATGTTTATTACTCAGACATTTGATGTGCAGTCTATGGCTATAATTTATCTATAAAAAATAATTATGACAAATGTATCATAGAATAATGCAAACACACCCACTGATTACAGCGTAGCTCTTGATTAGCCTAACAAACTGGAGTTACAATGCTTTATTTGGGCAACTCCCAGCTCAATTTTCTCTCCTGCACTTTCACTAAAAAAATATGTATATTTTCAAATAATAACTGAAAAACAATTTCCTTTGTTTCATCTCAATTTAGGCACACAAGGTCACAAGGCAGGGGGAGGATAAATAATTTTCCAGGATAACTTAACCGTTTCCAGGACATTTTACCTTTTTTTTCCCTCATTTTTCATGTTTTCCATGACTGGAAAATTGGTCAATCATTTTTCCAGGTTTTCCAGGACAGGTGAGAACCCTGCTGTGGTAGTAGTAGTTAGATAAAAGATCTGTGTGCTTCCTTCACAAGCAGAAAACACATCAGAAATCAGAATTTCATCTTCTTTTTCCCAGTTAGAGAGCTCTTAATATTTGCTGTCAAAGATTTTATATCAGTAATGATCAGATTCCCAGATTTTCACTTATCTTACCTCACTAGAGTAGGCTGGAATATCCTCTTTTCCTGTTGAATTGATCATTTTGCAAGTTATAAACACACTCAGTTTTTTTTCTGAGCACTTTAATATTCTGCTTATCCTGTGTGACTTTGAATTTATTAGTTTTTAGTTAAGTTACCTTAAATTATTTAATCTTGTTCAAAATCAAGTATCAAATTCTTTCCTTTTATTTACATTAATAATTTCAGGTAGTTAGGAAAAAAAAAAAACCTTATTATTCTAATTTTTAAACAAGAACCTTTAGTTTGAACAGATGCATCCTCTATCCATGGGTCATAATTTTCAGGCTGTTCCATCAGTTTCTAATATTTATGGCCAGAAATGTGTTTTGACCTGGAGTTTGGCCTTTAACCTTTGGCCACAAAGATCTAAACAATTAATTCTCATTTCCAGGTAAACATTTTTGTCTATTTAGGGAAAAAGAAATTCCCTCAAGATGTTCCTCAAACATCACATCCATAAGAATGGACCTTGACCATTAGCTACCAAAGTCATTCTAGTTCATTCATAAGTCAAAGTTAGCATTTGTGCCAAATTTGCGACATCTTGTTAAACGATGGACATTCTATAAAACAAAAGGCGTTGTGGACATGTCTTTTAAGGACCCTTCAGTTGCTGCTTTTGACAATGAGGTCTGCCCTGTTGCCCCCCTACCAGTATCACTATCCCCTCTCCTCATCTGTGCTAGTGTCTTCTCTCTCTCTCCATAATTCAGAAACATCTCAAAAACATAGGTTAATGTTGCTGTCCAAATTTAATGAATAAACCTCAATTCAGTCTAGAAAATGAAGATCAAGGTTGACACCCAAAAAATTTTACCAAGAGCTTCCCAAGTTGCATCTAAATACCAAACATGAAGGAGATCCGGAGATTTGGGCAGAGTAATCACATTGACGCACAGATCCCAATTTGACCTTGAGAATGAAGGTAAGGGTAAAAACGTCACTCATTATTATTTTTCTAACATAGTCACTGGCAATGACATGTATCTGCACTTCTAATAAGTGGCCAAGGCATTAACACATAATTCTTATAAGAATAGATTTTATTCTATTTTAGAAATAAAGATTTACAACATTTTGATTATCTGCCTAGACTAATGATTTAATAAAGACTTAATGATTTAATATAACTAATTATTTGACTGTTTGCTTATTTTCATTGCGTTTTTTTTTTTTACTCAATTCAACAAATTCTATAAAGCCAAAGGCGACCTTGTTGTGATGTTGGGTCTACAAATAAAACTGAATTGAACTGAAAATGGCGTTACGCTTAACTACACAATACACCACCCAGTGCAAAAGAGAAACATTACACATTTTTCTCAGCAGTATAGCGTCAAAGGTTATAAGGCCTTGAAATCAATCCGACCACATGCCTTTTGCTGCCTCCATGTTGCTGCATGTGGAAGCTGAGGCCTTGAGCAGAAGATGGATTCCCTAGTTCAGTTCTGTCCCAAAACCTGATGTCCATTTTGTCTGACGCCAACACAGGCTCTGAAAACTGAGCGGTGACGCTAACGGGAGCTGCGATGACTTTAACCCCTGAAAACACAACACAAGGAGAAGTTCTGATAAGAACAGTTGACAAATGAGGTACACACTGACTGATAAGTAATCATTTTAATCAGACAGCCTTCACAATGACAGGATAGTTGTGGATTATTTTTAAAACTATTCCATGCAGAGATTGTTAGCCATCTCAAAACCTGGCTTGAAATGAATCAAATGTGTGGCCATGCGTCACTGCTGCACGCTCGCATTGTCTGCCCTCTTTTGCCTTCTGGCGCTGAGTCAGAATGTGTGTAAGACTCTGAACTGAACTTTGATACTTTAATAACACACCAAATTACTGAGATACTTGTTACTTGTACTGAGATTGTTATGACCCTGCCCCCCGAAGGGGAGGCAAGGGGTATTGTTTTTGGTTCGGTTTGTTTCTTTGTTTGTTTGTTAACACTTTAGTAGCATAACTATTGGTTGAATTCATACCAAATTGGGTTTATAAATTGCTGGTGACCCAGAATAGATGTGATTACATTTTGGGAAAAGTAGGTCAAAGTTCAAATTTTTTATGAATTTTTAATATTTTTTTTCCCTTTTACTTTATAATGGGTGACATTTGTCTATGCTGTCTATGTCTATGCTGACATCAGCACATGCATAGACATGATGACATCAGCTGGATCAATGCCAAAATAAGCTACAATATGTGTGAGGGGTGGGGTTTGTTGTGCCTGGCACCACTTGTTTTACATTTAGTTTGGATACCTAAATATGCAGTATGTACATGCATCTTTTACATTTTCCCATTCATGACATTGTGTCATTGACCAAATTAAAGTTGTTGTTTTATTGCCTTAATGGCTAACTTTACATTTGGTTAAGAGGCAACAGCTGAAAACTGAGGTACATTTACAGAGATGATGATTAATGTGAAATGAGTCACCTTTGTGTTTCTCTATTTCAGCAAAGCAGACCGACAACATCCAGAGAGCTGGTGGCATCTTCGACCTGTAGCCAAAGAGTCTGGCCGGGAGAGAGGAGAGCTGAAAGGGGGAGTACTCAGAAGAGGACAAGGCGTTCTGCATGTGGGTAACTCTGGGAACTCTGAGCTCTACTTGCTTCACATCATCTGTTTCATCTGGTTCGTCTGTCAAAACAAGGTAACACCAAGTAAACTGGCTACAAAGACACTTCAACATGACAGTAAATGGTGACAGCTTTTTAACCAGAAACACCACTCACTTTTATGTTCATAGATGGGTGAAAACCTGCTGGCTTTGAGCTTGTTTTTGGACATCAGCGTCAGGACACTCTCCCACACTAAACTACTGCATCGAGAAGAGGCGGACAGACAGATGTCCACCTCCACGTCCGCATCAACGTGACGGTAGTTCAGGATTCTGACCTGCAGTGTGAACAGGCCCTTCGTCAACTCATCAACTGGCTGCAGGGTTTTTAATGTCTGACGCACTCGAACTAGACCTAGAAAAGAGAACATGGTCATGGAACTGACAGTACTGACACTGTAACCACAAATAATTTTAACCCTTGACATAGATCTATTTTTGTGTGTAAAAACAAGCATCTAGCCTATAACAGAGGCCAAATCCAGCCCACCAAAGGGTCCAGTCTGGCCCGTGAGGTGAATTTATGAAAAGCAAAAATTTCACTGAAGATATTAATCATTTTAGTTCAGGTTCCACATACAGACCAATTTAATCTCAAGTGGATCAGATCAGTAAAATACTATCATAATAACCTATACTCACAACTCCAAACTTTTCTCTTTGTAAATATAAACCTTTTCATGTTATTTTACTGTATTTACACTAAAACAAACTATCATTTCACAAAAACACAAATAACCTGAAGAAATATAAACATTTTGAAATGTCTGAAGTGCAAGTTTACCAAAATTCTGCCTGTTATTCAATGTTTTGTGTATTTATTAATCCACTGTGATCTGTAAGTTGTAATTTACATGTGTAAATGATAAACTGAGACATAATATTGTTAAAATTGCACTTAGGTTTCTTAAGAAATTTCAGTTTGTTCATGTTATTTACATCATTTTAAAGGATAGTTGGTAGATGTAAACATTTTCATTGCATAATTTTACTTTTTTTTGCTAAAATGAGTTTGACACCTCTGATCTATAACCACTGTCATTAGTCAACTGACATGGGTTTTATTGGTGAGTCAGTGTTACAGTAAATGATGCTGTTTCCATGTTCACTATGGAACCTCTGAACATCCAAAATGGCTCATATCTGACGACGATGAAAAGATGAGAAACTGCATTTCACTTGAATTATCTGACTGTATTGAGAGGATTGTTGGTTCAAATGTTATCGAGCATTTTTGATCATCATTGGGCGCTGGCTGTTGTTTAGGTGTTTGAGGGTTAAAACTACTGATGATAGAAACATGAATCCACATCCTAAGAGTTTGGATTAAGGCTCAATGAATGGATCTATAACGTATATGCAGGGCCGGATTTAGACTTGGTGAGGGCCCAAACTATATAAAGCCCTAAGGCCCCAACCCCTTTCAGATGATACCAGCTGGTCTCAGAAAACTTTTAAATGCATATACCTTTTAATTATATGAAAAATTTTAAATACATCACCTTTCAATCTTTATTAATAATATTCAATAATAAACATTGCGTTGTAAAATCACAAAACTGATATCAGAGAATCCTCTAAGTTACAACTCAAGATATTTTCTTTCTTGATTTCACAAAAGCAAAATCGATTATGTCAGCAAAAGATATGCTACACAACTTATCGATTTTTATCCACATGATGCTATGTGCAGACCATTTTTCTTGAGACATACAGTAGTTGCTCTCAGTTTATTTTTCATTCTCTTTAGCTGTGAAAATGATCTTTCTCCTGAACTATTTGTTGCCATCAGACATAGATATATTCGTAATTTTGCTTCCACATTAGGGAAAACAAAATAAATTTTGACAAACTAAATAAAAATGATTTGATACAGATCTTTGTGTTGAATTTGTTCTTTTTCAGGATAATTCTGCATGACATAATCATGGAAGTGCTTCAGTTCACCTGTGAGGTTAAACACAATTATATACACTATAATTCCATGAATTATCTATAGGCTACTTGCACAAAGAATGTTGATACTAAATATTACACATTACCTATAATTCAACTATGTAGTCAATGCAATTATAGATGATTAATTTGCAAAGTTTTATTTTAACCCATAAAGACCTAAACAATCACTGGCACTCAAATACATCTACTGATTTAAAATGTTTAATATTTGTTGATCCACTAATCTTATCAATCCATGTAAATAATTGGTGTAAAATGCAGTTTGTCATGTTTCCATGGTCATCAGATATTTGGACGTTCAGAGGCGCCATAAAGAATGTGGAAACACTGTTATCTTCTACAACACTGATTCACCAGTAAAACCCATGGAGTTTGACAAATGACATTGGATGGAGCCACTTGTTTTTACGTTCAGTTAATGATTTATTTTGCAGAAAAAGTCACTTTTCCTCAGTTTTCTCTGTTTCTAATAATAATAACCCTCAACTTTAATCTAAACTTTTATGAAAATCTACATAATCAAGAAATTAATATTTGAGAAAATACCTGATTTTCACAGGAAAAAAAATACTACATATAAGAGATGATATTATAATAAATTAATGCTAAATGCTGGGAAGTGACTGAAGCTGATTGCTATTTATTGTGTTTTTATTCTTTCTTATCATCTTAGTCATTTCACTGCTTAACTTATTGCCCGGTTACTATTCTATGGGTACTGACAGGTGAATGTGAATGTGTATGTGACATCATATGCTAATATGAATGTTTTGCATTTGTTTGTTTGTCCCTAATTGTCTGGATGCTCAGTAAGGCAGGTAAATGCGAACTGAATTGCCCTTTGGGAATTAATAAAGTAGTCTGAATCTGAATAAATCACTTAGAAAGTATAAATAGAGAGAAACATTAATTTGACAACTGCCACAAAAGTAACACTGGCTGTAGTGACTATTTGTCATCAAAATTAAACAACTTAAAAGTGACTAAACTTAAGACTTTTCATACCTCAAATAATCACTAGATGCACCATGGGTTTGTGGTTTACACAGTAAAAAAAAACAACAACAACACAATGTCCATTACAGAGATATATTCCAAGTTGTTTATTTTCAGGTTTTTTGCAGGCAAACAACAAGTAAGGCCTATTTGCTGTGTCTCCTGCTCATCCTGTCATGACTGACTGGTAAAAAACCATAGGCCCACCCAGGTGCGTGCTGGTCTCCCTTGGTGCTGCCTATTTGTACCCAGGTGCCCATGGTCTAAACCAATAAGAAAAAATAAAACAAAAAAGGTGCTAAATACTAAAGAATGAAAGTAATAACCATGAAAAAAAATTAAACAAAAAAAGCAAACAATCAAAAATAAACAATTAGCAAAAAATACTAAATTAGTAAACAAAAAAGTTAGTTAACTTTACACAAAAAAGTAACTCGACAAACAGCTCTTACACTGGGTCTTTTGAGACAACACACTGAGTCAAAGAAAAAAAATAAAAAATCAGGAATTTGTTGAGGCCCCTGCAGATCGTGAGGCCCTGGGCTGTGGCTTATGTAGCCTGTACCTAAACCCAGCACTGCATGTGCGGTTCTTTTCATGTATACACAACACATTGGGTTTGATCTAAAGAAGAGGGTCTAATTGTCTGGTTCATCCAAAGGTCCTCCAGAGACTCCACCGACGGGAAAGGTCAAAGTTTAAATCTAACAGACATGAGAAAAATGTCTGGAGCCAAAAGAGTCTTGTTGTGTCCTACCTGCTGGACTTAACCTGAAGTTTGCATCAGTCAGGAGCATTAACAGCGGTCTGAGAAACAGGGTCTCTGGGAAACACAGAGGGATGTCTCTGTATTCACTGTCCGGATAGTCCCAGCCATAGCCAGCAGCTCTGCAGAAGCTCCTCAGCAGCTGATCGTCCAGCCTTAAACCCAAACACATGAGCTGAAGCCCACACACAAACACCTTCAGCCTGAAACACTGGAAGTCTGAAAAACTCACCTGCAGTTTAGCACCGTGTAAATAACTTCACTCTTATGTGTGTTGTAAATGGTTCCTGGTGTCCGACACAGAGCTTTGGTTAAATATTTGATATAAAGATACGCCAAACTCGGAAGTCTGTCACTACTGAGCACATTTGTTTTTAACAAACAATAGGAACAGTAAATATGACCATACAGTAAATACACGGAGCAAAGGCAAAAGGACCCGATTACACAACTCTGTACATTCCCCATCGCTATTGCTCAAGGATTTGAGTTTTACTAAACATATTTACACCTACAGATACATTAATGCTGTGCAAAGTTAGTAGTGTGTGTATATTTCAAGAAACTATGACAAAAAAATCTAACTGCATGTCCTCACACTACGGCGTCCACTGAGGGACCAACCATACGCCTTCGCCTATTTCACTCAATAACGTACACAATTTGCCAAAATTTATAAACTCTTTATTATTCAACATTCCAACAACACACCTTAGACTTAATTCATATCCTTCAGTTTTTACACTCCTTTTACAGCTACCCACACAGTGACATAATCAATAGTTCATATTCTTGATTCATCAGAGGGTAACTAAAAAAAAACTTTCAAAAAGCAAATGAAGTGTAAACTATTAACCATTTGTTGAACTTTTAAAGGGACAGAGGATTTGCTATTGTTCATTTTAAATTAGTGGCTGTAGAAAAAAGGCTAAAACAAATGTCCTGCCATTAGATTGGGACAATTTGTGTGTCAAAAAGACAAAATGTTTTTCTTGTTTTCCTGAGGTAATGGAGACATTCTCCGGACAGCAGATTTGTGTTCTCGATCTTCACTCCTCTTCATCCAAACAAAAGCAGCAGCACAATGCAGACTGAATTCACTCCGATCAAAGGCACTGCAGAGGCACAAACACAAATAGATAGAAGCTTGTCATGTGACGCCAGGTTCTTGTGTTACTCAATATATAGTTCCATCCATCCATCCATCCATCCATTTTCTGAAATGTTTAGTCCTCATGAGGGTTGTGGACCAGAGTCTATCCCAGTTATCACTAGACAAAGGAGGGGTACACCCTGGATGTGTCAAATATAGCTATTTTCATTTGTTCTATAACTATGTTCATTATATTCCTCCAAGTATTTTGGAAAAATAAGTGTCTGCACAACTCAATGAGGAACAAGTATGGTGGAGAGGGTTAAACTTGAGAACAATGACAAAAGTCCATATGTATGCATGAATTATGACAGTAAAGAGCAAGTGCATGATGACCGGCATGATATGTTATTTGTGCATTTTAGGCCTGCATTTATTTTGTTAAAAACTAAGGCTGAAAGTATTTTATGCCAATCTTTTCATATTTTAGTCAGAATTTTATACTTGTTCAAATGCTTAACTGAAAATTTGCAAAAACATAAAGATAACCATGAGTAAATACCTTCTATCATTTATTTGTTAACAGTAGTTCAAAATGTAAAGAGAAATTTTGTTAATTTATTG
This sequence comes from Apogon hyalosoma, assembly GCA_037367295.1. Classification (NCBI taxonomy): domain Eukaryota; kingdom Metazoa; phylum Chordata; class Actinopteri; order Kurtiformes; family Apogonidae; genus Apogon; species Apogon hyalosoma. The sequence continues at coordinate 17,823,116 of JAPQRP010000030.1, forward strand.
ATTTTACAAAAGTTTTTTGCATGTTCTCCCCATGTCTGCATGAGTTTTCTCTGGGTACTCCGACTTCTTCCCACCATCCAAAGACATGCACTGATAGGTTAATCAATTAATCGAAATTGCCCATAGGTGTGAATGTGAGTGTGTTTGTTTGTCTCTATATGTCAGCCCTGCG
>JAPQRP010000030.1:17824426-17847875 GCA_037367295.1 Apogon hyalosoma
ACACACACACACATATATATAAAACAGTGAGTAATATGACATAAGAACAGTTTTTAACTTGAACAGACACAGGTAAAAGTTTTGTCACATGTTCAGTCAACATAGAGAGTGGCATGGTCATATTCATTTTGTGCAAACGGAGCCTCCTAACTCAGAATAAAACTACAGTGAACTAGACTTTTGCAGTGAAAGGGACCCTCACCTCTCATCACTGTCCTCACAGAGCGGATCAGGTTCATCAGCTGCACTTTGATGCCTGGTTCATCACCAAAACCACCGATACTTTGGTCCACTCCCCAGCCAACTACGCACACAGGTGGTGTTTCATTAAGTTTTATTAGTGTAATGAATACTGTGCCCAAGTTTAATGGGTCTAGAACAAGCCATAAAACGAAACTGCAGTAGTCACATGACAGAATAATTAATTCCATAATTCACTTATTTTACAGCTCGGCCACAAACTGAATATTTATATTAGTAGAGACATTCATCTCTTCTTATTTATTCAATAATTATAGTTATTCTACAGGTACACTGATGCCGTTTGTAACTTATCTTTTCAAAGTCGTAGGAAATGGTAAATTAAAGCGTTAAAAATCTTGATGACAAACTTAAATCTCCAAATTTAGAGGAGAAATAGCATTTTCAACAGGTCGCTCTTTTCTAACAGAAATCGTATTCATATGCTTTTTTTTTTTTAATATTATAATTCTTCTAGAACAGTGGTTCTCAAATCCGGTCCTCGAGGACCAGTCTCCTGCATGTTTTAGATAGTTCCCTCTTCCAGCACACCTGGTTCAATTGATGATCAGCTCATCATCCAGCTCTGCAGAAGCCTGTTAACGATGTAATGGCTTCCAGGTGTGCTGGAAGAGGGAAATATCTACAACATGCAGGATACTGACCCTCGAGGACCGGATTTGAGAACCACTGTTCTAGATGCTACTTGTAGCTGTTAGCTACTTAGAGCTAGCAGTTCTGAATGACATTTTCGAGTAAATAACGTGGTATTTGTAGCTGCAGTCACTTACTTTTACTTAAAAATCTTTCTTCGTGCAGTACAGCCACAGCATTAACACAGAGGATCGCTGCTTGAATGAGAGAATATAGAGTAAAAGCCATGTTGTCTACGCTACAGCAGCTAGCTTAGCTCTGAAGTAGCCAATAGTTATTTATATATGACGCAGCTTACGGTGGCCGAGGCAGGACAAATGTCATGGTCATTTAAACGACACGGAAATGTTTTTGGGTCGAAAACGCCAGATATGTCGGTTTATTTCACTCAGTGAGTTAATACGACGAACTTAGACGAACAAACATGATGAGCTACTCAAGTGTGAAAATATACCACTATAAGTACTTCCTGAAATGAAAATGTTACTCTTACCTGCTAAATATTACAAGGATTCAGTATGGAGAATGCCATCTTTAAATTATTTATTATAGTATTTGACTAACACACAACTGCATTTAATGTTGTAATTTGCCAATGCAGAGCTACTCTTAGATAACTGGTACACTAATGGCTAAGTAAATTACATAATACTGCATATTTTATGCACATTATAGGTTTTACTGTAAAAGGCAGGGCTGAGTATAATTAAAAAACAGTGCTAATATCTTGACTTCAATCCCAGAATTATGTCTGCAGACTGATTGAAACAAACTCTTCAATCATTTATGGGATAAGCTGATTAAGTCATTGTCTGCATTTGGACTCTGAACTTTATTACACAGGTTTCATAAATAAATACACAGGACAGAGAAAATCATGAGAATAAAAATCTTTATTAGTGTTTTATGAAGTCTGCATAATATGCCACACGCCTGAGAAGCTTATGGTCAGAAATAAAAGAACTGCTCTATCAATACCGCCCTCTACTGGTAAAACAACTGCGACATCTACTGTACTGACTGCTTTGCAAAAAGATTACTGTTAAATACACACATACTGTACTACTGTTATGTATATGTACGTCTGGTCCACGTCAGTTTTTGTAATGTATTTTTTTCACATTCATATGTTGTAGGCCAAAGATAAAAACAATGTAACACTGGACCCTAACACATGGTTCAGTCCCCCAAATCCAACTCACTAGGTGCACTTAAGAGTACAATCACTAGTGCCATAAGGTAAACACATTTACATCAAAAAGAAGGGAGGGGGAAACATGTTAAACTCGCAACAGCCACATAATGACAAGAATGGCAGAGTTTAAGCTAATAAGTCTTGTTGTACATACTGTATTTTATAGACAGAACAAATACAATACACACATTAACACAGAATGTCCCAGTGTGCAGGCACATTCACTCTTTTCCCATGGAAGAAAAGTGGTACACTCCCATGTTTCTGTAACATTTTGAAAGCCAATTATATCAAGTTGACCTTAACCCACTTGACTAAGCACCGAAAGGCTTTGAGAGGTCACATGTGTTCTCCAAAAAATGGTGAAGAGATGAATGAAAGAGCGGCCATTACCAAGTTTCACATGCCTCTGGGATCATTAAAAGCATTACAGGAAAGTAGATTTGGGGTTTCAGGCAAATTAGTTGCTTTGTGTACTTTAAATGCACCAGATTTCTTTGGAAAAACAAAGTACAGAATAGAGGCTACACGTCATGTGGGGCAGTGAGTTCTTCTTCTTTCTTCTTAAACCAACACAAAGAGCTGCGATTGGAAATTAATTTTAACTAAACCTGCTGGGCTAAACAAGGGAATGCTCTATGCCCTCCATGTCACTTTAGAAACAGCTGTGGTCTTTAAAATATTACTTTAATAAAAAGTGAACGACAGAAAATTTTAAGTATATTTATATATAAAAATACATGAGAATACAAAAAGTAGCAAAACAATGGGGATATAGGCTAAAAACAGAATGAATTCATTGATACCTTCAATTTCTCCTGGTGAGACTTCTAATGCTTCACCTTGGAGAGCCCAGGACTCCCAGTGTCGTGTCAAAAAGAGAAAAAAGCTCTTACTAACAGCTGATATTCTCTGGTCCCTGCCCAGTGCACCCTGCAAAACCTGGCAAACATCTCTTTAGCTTCCATACCAGGCTGCTAAGTGGGGATGCAAATCAACTAAACTAAGGTCACAAAGAGTGCCATATAATGACAACAAAATGAACTACAGCCGGACTGAGTTTGCAGTTTGTTAAAGTTTTTGATTTCTTTTTTTTCTTAAACTAACATTCCTATTCGTCCATTAAAGTGTATGTCTTACAACGACACACATCAAGGGTTTACAAAAGGGCCATACTGGCAAAGAGTGAAGTCCATTCCAAGACCAAATTTCATAAACACATTGTGGCGCTTCCCCTCAGAGAATGACCACCAAGGCCATCGTTTCTTCATCGAGCTAACTCCCTCTGACAAAAGATAGGGCCAAGTTTCCCAGAAAAAAGTAAACTCAGGGACAGAACAATGGTTGGGGTGGGCTTGAACAAAATCGTTTTAGCATTCAAGCTTGTGTTACTCATACAAGCAAGTTTCAATACTGAGAAACTATTCACAGATATTTTTGGTATTTCCCCTACTTCCTGGACTAAAAACCAATATACATTTTATTTGTACCACAAATAGATCTAATATTAAGGATTTGGGGGAAAGCAATTTAACAAGGTGCATGATATAGATGGGTAACAAAGTGCCAAATTGTTTACTGAAAAGTCTGTGTGTGTGTGTGTGTGTGTGTGTGTGTGTGTGTTTGTGTGCGCGTGCGTGCGTGCAAAAGTGTAGGTGCATTTGTTCTTTAGTGTATGCATGTATGGGTGTGTGTAAAGTTAAAAGAGGGATGTGGAGCTGGGCCACAAATACTATGAAGTATGTTACAGAAAATTAATTCTGTGGGGTTTCCATTTTTTCCATGAAAGGACTCACAAGTTAAGAATTTAATGATCTTTGTAATGGGCTGCGTTTTTGGGCATTTCCTTAGCTGTTTAGGACATACTGGAGCAGCGTGCAGAAGGGGAACCCATCTGGGTCAGAACCTTGTCCAGCCACTGCAGGGGTCCGTTTAAATGCAGTTCGATCCAGCATGGAGTGCTTGTGACAGTCTGCCGCCTGGGAAACAAAGACATAAATATTAGTGTCTGTGCTTTGCCGACAAAGTAGTCAAACCCACAACCACCTGTGACTTGACATGGTCCACACCGCTGTGGTTTGTTGAGCTTTATTTGAAATTCATGGTGAAGGAAATGGGTGTGAAAAACAATAGGAGGTGATGACTTCATCTTCCAAAGAACTGGAAACATTCCTTGGTTACATTACATTTTTTTTGTACTAAGTGTCAAAATATACAGCCTGACAAAAAAAAACAAGTCCCACCTGGATTTAATTAAGCAAAATGTTAAGAGCCCAACATGTTTCGCCTGCAATAACTTCTTTATTCCTAAGGGATTCTTCTTATTTCTTAAACAGCCTTCTATTTACCAGGGAGCATCATGATTGGACTGTGGAGCAATGGACAAAGGTCACGTGGTGCTGCTGATAAACAGATTTTCCTTTTGTTGAGGTGATGAACACGTCATCCTCAACATCAGAAAACATCATTTATGAATGGAAAAAAGGTACATTTACCAAATATGCAACCTGTGATAAACATTATACTATATGTACCATTTCTACACATTTCCTAAGCTACAGAAACAGAAAAACTACGCTCAGATTTGTACATGCCTTATGAGAAGCCTATTAGAGGCTGCTGGTCATTATCAGCTTCTACTGCTGCCAATATGGATACTTTATGTCCTATTGGCACAGATTAATTGGCTATTAACTGCTCTAGCTTTAGTCTTTACTACAGAAATGAAGAGACAACTACAGAGTTTAGAAAGACAGTGTTAAAACAAACTGTCAGAGAGAGTTTAGTCGAGTATAAACTTTTCTCGAGGGTTGCAAGCAGTAACATAACATGTTAGATTACTACATTTCCTTATGAGTGTTTGATACTACTGTCATTTCTGTAATGTCTAATGATTCTGTAATGTTTTCAAAACTGAGCCAGTCAGCATTCATTTTGTATCTAGAGCTTAAAGCTTCATGTCAAACTATGATGACCTGTGGCACACATTTTTAACATCTGCTGTTATTTCACAGGCTGTGCAGATATTGTTTTAGTGCTAGTACCCACCTGTACTCGGCTCCCCAGCCTTTGACAAAGCTCATGCGGATGGTACACATCCTGGTGAGCTGGTAGACCGCCTCAAAGCCCTGGTTGACTGACTGAGCCAGCAGGGCTGCAAATTCTTGGTTGTTGAAGATTTTTAAATTACAACCTGGAAAAAAAAAAAAAAACAGCATCAGTTTATGCAATGCGTCTCCATGGCATTTCAGAAAATACCATGATGGAAAAGCTTTGACTCTCCCACTGACATTTGGCTGTCAGATGGCATTTGTCTGCTGCTGTGCATGTGTTTCAGTTTGGACACCATTGGCATTAGTGTTGCTTTGAGAGGATGATGCTGGATGAGTTGTTAAGACACGTTTCAGTGGGGACTGAAACATTTCCCTACAATTGTGTATGTATTTGAGGTCTTTTAAAAAAAATTTTATGTGGATTTGTGAATTGTAGCTGACACCAGTTGCCATCTCAGCATTTGTTAGTGAAGGAATAAGAGCTCTGGTTTAATAACTGTGAACAAAAGAGCCTCTCAGAACATGTTTACATGTAAATAGTTGCAAATATTCACAGGCTACCCTAGGTATTGTTGAGTGTGTTACCTGGAGGAATTTTACACACTGTTGCTGGATGCCAACCATACCGCTGGTTGCAGTTTGGACTCTGGACAAAGATGGCGCTATCACTCAGGCACTCAGCAAATACCTCTCCTCCAATGTAGTAAAGCCTAACTCCTCTTCCTGAAAGGAAACAAACAATGAATTGATGTGACAGAGGACACACTTCTGAAAGACCAATGGGTTGATTAAAGTATTCTGACATACCTATGTGTCTCCTGGTCATCTCAACAGTGGCGTTCCTGTTGACATTAGACAGTAGACCCAGGCAGAAACGCTCAGAATTTGATGGATCTGTGAATCCGTCCACTGTCAGCGAGGGCTGAGAGGCGTGGAACGTTTCCCCCACACGCTGGTTCAGCTCGTAGTAGGCTATCGAGCACCAGAAGGCCGGCTCTGAGTAAGTCACCGGTTGCAGGTCTACAGCAGAGAAGGTTCATCAGGATGTTTGTCACAACAGTCTCAATTTGTACATCTGACACTGTTGATGGGACTGAGGTAAGTCTGAATAAACTTCACAAAATAGAGCCATAAAACTGACGAGAAGATGAAGCGAGATTCTAATAAATATTTTAGTACCATAAATCCTTACATCTATTTCTTATATGTTGCCAGCTGGGTGTGCCTTAGAAATCCAACCATCAGCTATGAATCGCATACTGATGTCCACAGAATTTAAAAATCTGTTTTGTATATACCTATATCTGGTACAACTTGGAACATGGCATGGTCCACAGAATGCACATTTAGTAGCTTTGGAGCAATGGGCACTATTATGTCAGCTGAATTTACAGTCAATGCTAAGGATGTATATCAAAGTGTGTTCATTGGCCTTTTAAATCAAAATGTCCCTCTCAAACTTTACCACTCTGGAAGAAACTGAACTACAGCATGATGTGAGAAAGTAATGACATTAATGCGTTACTTACACAGGTCATTTTTGGCTTGTGGGCTACAGAGAGTGGAGGCTAAAGGTGGCTACAGACAGATCTCTCTTAGTTTATGCAGGTAGGGTCTGAGGCATATGGGTTCCATGGTGCATGACCAGTGGCACCACAGCCCTATTGGCAAAACAAAAGGTTGCTGCAGTTTTCTTACCCATGCTGTGATTAACAGGAGAGAGAGTGCTGGGAGACAGTTCTGCTGGAGAACCTAACAAAGAAAAACAGTACATCACTGATTTACTGAAGGCAAGATCATGAGAAATAGGAGATGGACTACATTAAAAAGTCACTGTAATGCAGGTAGCTATCACACAATGATGAAACGCCATCCAAAATGCATTCAAGGTGAGCACTGAGATTCTATTAAAATTTTCAGTTCCACAAATGCTAAAATCCAGTTCTTACATATTGACGTGTGTATGCCTTTGAATAACCGACAATCAACTATAACTTAACATATATGCATGTGTTTAAGCGTATTAACTGGCAAGGGAAAAGGGATATTTTATCAACATTTCCTACCATTTCTGGAGGTATAAACTGACAAAAACTGATGTGTTACTGTTACAAAATTTTCAGATGTCACTGAAATGACAATGTTCTCATTTGCCTTCAATTACAAGATAATGCAAATGACAGAGTAAAAAATAATAATACCAATACACTTGAACAGATCATGTCAACTTCTCTATCTAGAGTTTATATTTCCCATTACAGAAAACAGATATTTTTTAAAATCTGAACAAGGAGGTGAGACAGAGGAGGAAGAAGAAGGAAGAGGAAAAAAACAACTACTAGTCTAGGGTACCTGTGTCCATACTTTGATTCATTTGTTGATCACTAGCCTCCCCATCCTCACTGATGTATCCTGGTGGAGGTGTTTCTGTAGAAATAATGGAGTAGGAAAAAAAAAAAACTCTTACATGATGATAATGAAGCATGGGAATATAATCCCAAAAGAGCAGTTTTTAAAAGCTTTGTCATTGCATTTAATATGTTAAGTCTCAGTGTAGATGAACTAACCTGGTATATAGTTGTTTGGAGGTTCAATTCCTGCAGGAAAGTTTGTGTTCTCAGGTATGGAATGAGTGTAGTCGTCCAGAGGCGGTAGCTCTGTCAGGATTTCTGAGTGTCTTGGCACAAGAACAGGAGGCAGCACTACAGTGTTGGGTACAAAAGTCAGAGAAATGAATGAGACTCCGTAACATACATTGAGAATTATCATCAGGTGTTCACAGTTGTGCAAAATAATTTAAAAACAAATACTATTATAGGGAAAAAACATTTTTGCAATAGCATTAAGATAATGACGAAATCCTAGAATACCTCATTGAAACCTAAACTGAAATCTTAAACTGATTAATGGCTGTTTAAGTGCCATGAAGCAGGATACATTGCGGATTCTACCATCATGTGGTTCCGAATCTTTCAACATGAGGGGAAGCTTCATTAAACAAAGATTTTACATTAGAGACTAAATTTCCATTTTTAAATAAAAGAGGAGGCCAAACCTCTGCCAGTACGCAAACTAACAAGAAACAGGAAATACCATGTTTAAGTACAGTTGCGTTGAAAACATTTGTATTTGGCATCAAGATACATTTTTACCAATCTCAATAGACACCAAAACATTACCTATGTTTTAGAGGGTTAAATTTAAGACTTATTTTAAGCCAACTATTGGAGCAATTTAAGGCACCCACACTGAAGGATATGAAAAAGTAATGAGAAGTATGAAGGTTGTGGAAAAACATTGCAGTCTGAGAACATATTGCAGGCTTTGATTTTCTGACTTCCTATTCAACTCCTATACCGTTATACTTCATTCCTACTTTCCTAATTCAAGCCTTTACTTAAGTGCCATTCTCACAATGGAACTTGTTGAATTTAAAATTAAAATTAGAGAGGTCACACTTGGTAGGTTCTGTTAACTTCTGATGGAGCTGCACAGTTTCCATTTGTGGTTACCAGTTCTTTGTTGGTTTAGCACTTTTGTTCCAGCATGATGAAAACCTTTTTTTTTTCCCCAAAAAAATATTTAAAAAGAGACTTAAGTTGATGCCCCTTTATAAACATACTGTTTATTGAAGTTTCCTTTTCCAATCAGCTTTTATGACCTGTAAAAATCATATTCATTCATCTTAAGGCTTACATTTACGACCAGTTGGGTCTATATTTAAATACTGTTATACTGAAAACATATCTGTTTGGCATTCAGACAAAATCACAGCAAAATCTCGAAAATATAGGTGTTTAAGATAACAAGGTTTTCCATAGGTCTGTGGAGGGGTTAAGTGCAAAAGATGCTGATAGAATTTTTTTGTACAAAAAATTTCAACCAGTGTTATTACAACATTTAGAAAATATTAATGCGCTGCACTAACTTAGATGCTGCACTGGGAAACACTGGGAAAATGAATGTTGATTGTTGTTGATGACTTACCTGGGGTCTCCACCCTCTGGTAGTGGTAGGGGTTGATGCAGACCTCATCCTTCTTGAGGTGGAAGGCATACTCGCAGGCCTCGATGGCTCGCAGCTCATGGTGGCTGTGGAGGTCTGGCCATCGCCACAAGCGGCAGTAAATAACATGGGGAAGCCCCTTTCTGTGGGAAACCTGAAGGCGTCCATCCAGGGATCTGATTGGACAGCAAACAGGAGATGGTGGTGAGACAGGTAGAAGATACACAGGGGAGGGTGGGTGACACATAATATGGCCAGGTAGGGAAATGGAGATGGATTGAATTGAGTGGTGACGAGAACGAGAAACAAAGATGTTCTCAATGTCCGTCACTTTCAACACTGTAATCACAACTCTCCCACATCAAAGTTGTATGCAACACTATACAATAGTTGAGGATAGTCACCTGGTTTGGTCAGGGTAGCTGTATAGGCCTGATGTATCCCACTGTTCTATCGTATTTGGTGTACTCAGTCCCCATATTTCAGAGCAATTGCTGTGCACAGAGAAAACAACAAAACAAAAACAAAAAACAAATGATAAACATGGGACATGGCTCATTCAGAAATATCAGTATGGATAATGTGAACAGTAAAAGGCCTCTTTTATTGGAGTCTTATGGGAAAATAAAGACAAATTCATTTTCAATTGTGGAAATGAAAGATGGGAACTTCAAATAAGAGAAGCCTTTTTGTCAGAATTAAGAAAACAAAACATGGACTCTGCTAAAACACAATGAGACTGCTGGAGAGACAAAGATCATTCTTCAAATCTGTGGCATTGTACTGAACACTGAAAATAATTTTTACAGTCATTTATGTCAGAACTTATAGTGAAACACTTGAATAAACACTGAAGGCACAGAATGGCACAAAAAGGGAGGAAATTAAGGAAGAAATCATGGGGGAAAATAAATATTTCCATTTTAATCATTCTCAAAAAATTCACAAGAAAATGATAAAGAAAAAGTAAAATGTGGAATGAGGAAAAAAAATGAGTCGTTGCTTCTGAATAACAGGACAATAACAAATTCTACATGTTACATACTGCAACAACACAACATGTACTGACTAAAGAATTGCTTTAGTGGGATTTCAACTACCATTTAATAATGCAGTACTACAAATATAAAAACTTGAGGACACAACAACTTCTTAGACATATTTGAATATTCTAAAATGCAATTATTCTTTGCACTGTTCTAGGATATGATATGTATAGAAAACCTTAAAATTGCCTGCCTTGGTAAGCAGAGGAAACAAATTTCCCAATCAAATCTAAATGTTTTTGGCTGGCAGCAATGCTCCACTTGGAAATCAATTAGAGTTTGTAATTCAGTTTTTATCATGCAGTTATTCTCCACAAAAAATGATTTATTCCCGCTGAACCAGCCTCTCTATCTCTACAAAGATAATAGTGCAGCCTTGAACAATTCTCAGGCGATAACAACCAGTCAGTTATCTATAGACATACAAACATTACTGAGGAAGGAATATGTTAACATGATGTTCCCAGTAAGCATGAGTCTGGGCAATCAAGGCTGGCTAGCTGATAAAGAGAACATCTTTTCTCACCCTTGAAACATATCCACCCCAGTGGGAGCAATACAAACCATTTAACGTTAAGAAGAGTTACAAATAAACAGTTATTTAATTATGATTTCTTGCTATGATCCTTAAAATAAAAAGCAATGTGTGATTTTCTTTATTCCAGCCATCTGTAACTCAACCCAAATAAAGCTTTAAATAGTTTTAACAGTTCAGCAAATGTGCAACAGCAGACTTTTACTGCCATCATTTCAGTAATAACTGAGTACTGTGCAATGTACCTGGGGATGGTGACACACTTGGTGTTGCAGTTTTGTGTGGTGATAGCTTTCTCCAACTCATCAAGCTGGCCCGTCTTCTTCAACTTCTTCACTAAGCTCTTCACAGCCTTCTCACACCATTTCTCCTCTTGCCCATTCTGCTCTCCGCCACCTGCTCCACCTGGGCCACTGGTTGACTTCTTCCAGCCCAACAACCTCTTCACCACAGGAGGGGTGAATGGTAAGATGGAGGACATCTTAGGTGGACAAGCCGGGAGTCTCCAGAGGACCCAACACAAGCTCTCACACACACAGGCTGGGGAAACCTGGAGCTACAGTTTTGGGCCCTGGTTCTGAGGGGGCCCCTCTACTGCTCAATGAGTCACAGTGCGGAAGCCAGTATTAGCAGGATATACTCAAAAGAGACGGACACCTTGGGAGAGATCCACACAAAAAACTTTATTAACACAACATAAACAACTCAATGAAAGAAAGACAATATTTGCCATTTGCAAATTAAGGAGCATGAAGTGATAACTACAAATAGAAATAGTGAATAAAGCGGTAAGATAGCTTTATCAGATGTATTTCACATTACACAACAGCACACTAGTAAGTAAAACATTTGTTGAATTGAATAGAAATAACCACTTGACGTTAGCTTCCCACAAACATAACTCGACATCAATGCTAACTAGCCTGCAAACTTACAAAGTTAACCTGAGGGGTGTGCCACACACTGCCGCAAACAGTCTATACAAGCAACATAACGAGCTGCTTAGGGACATCATGAATAACACAGACCAGTGAGCGCTGTCAGATACATTTGAAATATGTTATATTATGACAGGCCCCCCAGAGCTAACACCAACTGGTTTGTGAAGGCCGGCTTCTAGCTGCCCGGTGGGGGGGCCTGTTTGACTCAAATCACAACAATAAGTCCACTAATGTTAGCTTGACGAGAGCTAAAAAACTAAATATCAAAACAGTCTCAGTCAGAATCAATGTGTTTAACTACACTGGAGGTAATTCATGGAGATGTCCTTAACTAGCTAGTTCAGCTAACGTTACCATTAGCCTAACTGAGCTAGCTGCCAGCTTGTTATCAAAAATCCTTTTGTTGTGATCCACGAAAACCCTCCAATGCGCAACAGTCAAGTCGCGCTACTTTGCTACCAAACGTCAGCCAGTCCAAAAAAAATCAGGACCCATATCATTTCATAACACAGAACGTTATTTGATGAATCTATAAGTGATAACCTTTCATTTCCAAGTGTTTGGGACTTTTAGTAAAATACAGGTACGGCAGCAAAATGAGTTAGCATCTCGGACGAACTCTTCCAAACTGGCTCCGGCTGGCTAACGGAGCTACATTTCTAACACATAACAACATCTTATAAAGTCGAGCAAACAACTGAAAGCATTTCAATATTTACCCCGGTTTTACAGTCCAAAACTCCACTTTTTCAAAGAGAGGATGTGCGCAGCGCTTTAAACTCCTTGTTGACATAAAAGTGGCTGAACTGTGTTGCACGACAGCTAATTTTGACAAGGCTCGGAGGCTCTTTTCAAGTTGCTACCAGTGCTACTGGAGCTAGTTAGCCCGGGTAGGTAGACCGGAACAACACAACAAACGTGCTGGTTACGTAGGATCTCATAATCCCTCCTATTCATTCAATGATTGGAGGATTTTAAGCAGCATACCGTGCATACTGGTTCATGTCCTTGACAATCCTTATTGATTATTTGACTTTTTTCCTCAGTATTACGAGAGTTTGAGGATAAAAAGTTTTAAAGACTCTGACCTAATATTTCTATTTACAACAAACAGTAAAACAGCCAAATTAGATTTATGTAGTTTTTTTTCTGACTGGTTACTCATTATTTTAATACAAGTGTGATTCTTTGTCGTTCTTAATCTAGAATTATGATAATACTAGAATAGAGTCAATAGCTCCTCCCCCTCTCAGGTGTTCAATCAGGTTGTATTGAGCTCACCTGTTATCATTATAAAACTCGACACTGTGGCACTTAACAGCCTTTGGTTCTGTATTAGCGATGGGTGGATATTGTTTTCTTTGTGTAGTGTTGTTACAGCTGTCAGGGCCACTACAAGGTGAGCTAGGTGTATCAAAACTGCTTAGAACAAAGACATAGACACAGAATGTAGCACACATTGTCATCTAGATCTTTTACATTTGCAGTGAATGAGTTTTGTGCTTTCATTTCCATTTGATTTGAGCAGTTGTTTCAGCTGGAACAAGCCCTCTGAGGTGCAAATTTGGCTCTACACTGTGCAGCGACGGCTCAGAATGTATACTTTACAACCATTTGTGTGATGGAGAGCCTGACTGCAAGGACGGGTCTGATGAAGAGAACTGTGCATCAATATGCAATGAAGGTACCAGGCACTACCCATTTTCAGATTGCATTTTACCGGAGGGGGATGAACACTGCATCTCCAAATATTTTCAATTTGAGTGTTTGTGATACATTGAAAGATTAAATGTCCCTTTTTATGGGTTGAAGAATTCTCCTACTTTTATAAGCTAAATACACTTTTCTAAATCCTCTTGGGTTAGCTGGAAAATCTATTGGTGATTTCACAGAGAGATACAGTTCTGCATATTAAACCACTCAACGGTATAAAGTTGTTCAAATGAGCTCATTCTTCAAACATCCACTCTGGTAAGGCAAAGGCAGTATTCAGTAATGTGTCTGGAAACATCACAGTGACTGGACAAATCTTACAGCACAATGGCTAAATTTACTTTTCATTCTTTAAGGACATTTTGCTGATAATACATACCTTAAATGATGCTTTGAATGCTCAACTTTTGGCTGTGGCAGTTTACTTAACCTTTATAGGAGGCCTCAAACTATTTTTGTGGTGCCATCTAAATTATTCTTTCTCTTCATTTAAAACATTCATTTGTGATTTATCACCACTAATTGCAAAATTATCCCCTGCATTTTTATTATATGTATTTCACTGATTATGTGTGACTGCTTTCATTGGTCAAACGACATGGATTTATTGGTGAATCTGTTGCAGAAGGAGACTGTTTCCATGCTTGCTACAGAACATCTACATGAATCATATGTGATGCTGCTGAAAAGCTGAGAAATTGCATTTTGGCAGAATTGTTTCAATATATTTAGAGAGTCAATGGTTCAAAAGCTATTAAACATTTTTGATCAGTAGATGGTTTGGGTGGACATTTAGATCTTTGGGGGTTAAGGATCTGCCTACCCCTCTGACTTGTGGCATAAATAGCTTATATGTTCGTGTCAAATCTTTCCTATGATATAACAGACCAGTTCCAGTGTGCCCACGGGAAGAAGTGTATAGACAAGGACCAGGTCTGTGATGGCATATCTCAATGTCAGGACCGCTCTGATGAGAAGGAGTGTTCAAAGAAACCTGAGGGCTGTGTTCACCACTGTGACAACAAGAACCGCTGTTTGCCTGCAAGCTTCCTCTGTGATGGAGAGAAGGACTGTTTAGATGGCACGGATGAGGCCAACTGTGGTAGGTGGCAATGATCAAAGATGATACATTTTTACTTGAGACACACTCTCATGCAAATGATTAAAAAAAAATGCAGTCTTGAATTGTAACGTTAGCCCATTTTATTGACCTGTACTTGAATGAAAGATGAAAAGGAAGAAAGGATCACTGCAGTGTCTGTGCCAGCTGCTACTACTACTACCTCCTCCCATCCTATTAAATGTCCTTTGGGTTCCAAACCCTGCAAAGACAAAAGAGAATGTGTCCGCCACAGTCATATTTGTGATGGAGAACCAGACTGCAGAGATGGATCAGATGAAGAAGAATGCTCAACACAATGTGAAAAGGGTAGGTGGCTGTGCTGATGTTTTGTGGATGGGTTATCAGTGAATATACTGCCCTCTAGTGTGTATAGTAGTAATGTCATCAGTTTAACTTCATTCTCCAGCTCTGGAAACAAAGCTGGGTTTACAATTCTAGGGTGTGTTTTTGTTGTATTTTAGAAACGACTGATGACACCCTCCCAAAACCAAATGACTATTGGGGCACTTGTTTTTTCACAAACCCTCAGTGTTTTTCTGATCTTGAATGAAGAAACAAGAGCAATAATTTTTTTTTAAAGCTGCAAAATACTTTAACAGTATGTAGGACAGATTCAAAATCAATATTACATGTTCATGCTGATGTTCAGTCACTGCTCCCATCAGAATATATTTGTCATTGTACTAAGTACAACAAAATTGAGGTAGAGCTCTCAGGTTCAGTGTGAAGAGTTAAGACAAACAATTACCAGTAAAAAGGCACAGTAGAGTTAAGTAATTTACATAAAACAACTAAGAATATTTGAAAAGGAAAAAAAAAAAGAATTTAGATGGTGCAAATAACATGAGAAATAGTGCAATTGTATCACGCATCTTGGCTTCAACTTTCACTGAACCTTCATATTTTTATTTGATGCTTCATCTTTGTCTAGTAATTTGTGACTGTTCATCTTTTTCTTCATTACATTCCAGAGTTTTGTTTTATTATTATTATTTTTAATCAAACCTGGGCCTAAAATGTGGTCTTATTTTTTCCTATAGCTATACAGTCAGAGAAAAAAAAATTTAGACCATCAAAAACAATGGTTATGCAATCAAGTCCTAACTCCTGTATGCATCGTGACTAAAATGGACAGAAAAGAAAACATGGAAGCAGTGTTTTTGTCAGTACAATGCCATAGCTATTGATGTAAGAACTGACGTGATTTTGGTTATTATCAAGGAAACATGGAAAATGGATAGATATCAGCTCTGAAATTAAACTACGATGAGCTGTTTTTGTTATCATTATATTTGTCCAAACAAATGTACCTTTAGTTGTACCAGGCATTAAAATGAACAAGAAACTGAAGAAAACAAGGGTGGTCTAATAATTTTTTCAGTGACTGTATATACTGGCATTCATATTCATGTGGATGGAGCAAAAACACATGGATCTAAAGTTGTGTGGATTGTGTAGTTACTGCAAAAGAGCATGGCACTGCCTAAAATATTAATGCACAAAAATGGAAACCCATGCTATAAGAATAACAATAGCTTTGAGTATGGAGTGTACTTGGTTATTAGTGCAGTTAAATCTGTTTTATTTATGTGCACACTGTCTGTATATTTCTATCCAAAAGTGACTTGCCTTTCATTGATGTGTGCACTGGTCTGTACACTACCATCACTGATTTTATTATTGTCAGCATTAGCTGGTATTACTGGAGTACACTGTCAACACATCCTCACATGTCATCACATCTGAAATAATGGACATTAGACAGTGCCATACATTTGTCACTAAACAGGGTACAGAGGCTTCTATAAACAAACAGTATGTTACTGGGCCCACCATGATGCTTTGTTTTATTTGCATAGTCTTTTATCTTGATGTAGTTTTTTTTTCTTTTTTTTTTTTTTTTTTTATTTTTTGACTGTATTTTATATTTAGCAATTTGAGATTAAACTGAATAAAAAGTGCTTTATAAATGCATATTATTATTATTATTATTATTATTAAACAGTAATGCAATTTAAAAAAAAAAAACAAACAAAAAAAAAAACATGGACTATGTGTCTTGTTTAGTGGCAAATATGTTTTTATTAGCAGAAGTAATACAATTGAGTTCTGGATGTAAAAGCAAATAGATGTTCAAGTTGGAACATGTATACTGTTATGTGTTATTATTACTGTAAAGTCTTGCCATCATCCTCACTTTTTGGCATTTATCTGCAGACCAGTTCCAGTGTGCACATGGGAAGAAGTGCATAGAGCAGAACCAGGTGTGTGACGGTGTGTCCCAGTGTCGGGACCACTCAGACGAACTGGGATGTTTTAAGCCAACGAAGAGCTGTGCCCATCAGTGTGGTGACAAGGACCGCTGTATTCCCAGCAGCTTCATCTGTGATGGGGAGAGAGACTGTCTGGATGGAAGTGATGAGGCAAACTGTGGTAGGTTGCATTTTGTTGTATGCATCAGGATGAACTGGGTTTATTTGAATAGGGATAGAGATACTGTTGTTTTCAGAGTATATTTAATCTCCATAGGTGTTGAGGTCTGCAGTGCCAGTGACTTTAAATGCACTAGTGGCCAGTGTGTATCAGACAAAGTACGTTGTGACGGGTACCCAGACTGCCAGGACCAGTCGGATGAGGAGAAATGCCCCAAACCACCAGTATGCATCACCAAGCAACTCTGCCCACAGAGCAAAGAGTGTCTGGTGCAGGAGTGGATTTGTGATGGTCATCAGGATTGCAAAGATGGCACAGATGAGAAGGTGAGTTTGTGTATTAACCTTTCAACAAGATGACAAATACAATCCTGGTTGACTATATTTAGAATATGTATAAAGTCAGATAAAACACTTAAAGCCTACTGTGTAATTTATCGATGCACAGTATCTACTTTAATATTTGTTTGGGATGCAAAAGTAAAAAAGTTTTCTCTCACAGGACTGTCCTGTGGCTCAAATGAATTGTGGTGAGTTTCAGTGGTCTTGTAAATCCAAGACCAAGTGCATCCCCACAGTGTGGAGGTGTGATGGCATGAAGGACTGTGATGATGGCACCGATGAGGCTGAATGTGAGTAGTTACACATTGTGTTGTACAAAATATGCACAAAAAGGGCTTATTACTGTATTCCCTCTGTTCTGTACTTCAGTATCACAGATGTCATGTAAGACTAATTTAAGAACAGAAGAAATGGGATGGTCAGAGTTTTTGCATCTTATGACTCAGATAAAATCACAAAATGTAACTCATTTTATGCTAAAATCTGTCACTTTTCTTTAAAAGTACAGTGTAAAATACATCAGTATCGGACAATGCATATAACTGACACACAAGGCTGAGAATTGTTTTAATATATGAATTTGTTAGTACAGTTCTATAGTTTATATTATTTAACCAAGACATCCTTTTTCTTAAGACGACCAGGACAAGACAGCACACAATTATTTACAAAATGTGACATGACAGAATATAAAGGCTTTCAATGTCAGAAAGGTACGAGATGAGACTTTTTCTTTCCTAGTCACATTGCAGCCGAATATGTTAAATTCTTCTTTAAATATGAAAACCAGGTGAGATGGGGGGATGCCTTCCTCACCTGTTCCGGTGCGGTAATGGGGAGTGTCTGGACCCTGTCCTGGTGTGCAATGGTTTTCCAAACTGTGCTGATGGCTCTGATGAAGGAGGAAGCTGCCAGATTAAATGTACAGATGTGGATAACAATCGCTGTTCTCAGACCTGCTACTCCACACCACAGGGAGCGGTGAGGATCCATGAATTTCCACTTGTTGGTGTGCTTGAAGTTCACTTGGTCTTTCATGGTAATCTTTCTGTGAAAACAATACACTCAAATATTACTCATTTGCTGTGTAGAGTTGTGGCTGTGGACATGGATACAGGCTCTCTGAGGACGGCTTCACCTGTGTTGACATAGATGAGTGTGAAGGGCAGAGTCCAGGTGTGTGCAGTCACATCTGTACTAACACACCTGGTTCCTATCAGTGTGACTGTCACCCAGGCTACGTAATGGAGACGAACGGACACAACTGCAAGATCATTGGTAACATCTATCAGTGAATATAAATGTGTACATTTATTCACATTGTGTACTTAAGGACAATTTCACATACTGGTACTTATGTTGAAGTATTTACATTTTTAAATCACTGTTTCTTGAATTTATTTTTTGACATTCAATATCAGACATTTGCATCTGGTATATCTTATGTACATATCTGTTGTCTGCTCTAAATGCCAAAATAATATTTTTTCTTTATGTTCAGACACTGAAAAAAGGCAGATAACCAAATGAGAGAGGGAAAAAAAAACTAGGTACAAGTAGGGAGTGATCTTTTTCATACAACAACCTTACTGTTTCACTACATCTCAGGACGATTTGTTACGTTTTATTCTACTACATCTGTCTGACATTTGTAATTACCTTTTTAAATGTGTTTGACAGTATATTACTTATTTTGTGTCCATATCTGGTTCCTTACTCACAAATGACACAGCAAAATGCTGCGCTGCTTTGAAAGGAGTCATTCTTCATAAGGAGTACTTTTAATACTTTAAAGTACTTTTATGCTTAAACTTTTACCTAAATTTCAACTACAAGATATTTTACTTGAAATAAAGCATCTTCATCTGGATGTTTATAAGATATATGGGTGTAATTGAGTGAATTAATCAGTATTGCTTTGCAGCTTCTGCTGTCTGTAGTGATTGTCTTCCCATCATCCCCCAGGTGAACCGCTCCTCTTGTCTTCAGTCCTAAATGATCTCTTCCTGATTGGCCTGCACAGCGGCAGAGTAGATGTGTTGTCCTCCTCTGCTGAGAAGGCCATCCTCTCTCTGGACTATGACTGGAAAGAGCAGAGGGTCTTCTGGGATAGTCTGGACACTGCGAGCATTGGCTGGTCTTCACTGGAGCAGAAAACAACGGGAACTCTGATTAAAGGTTGGTTCAATATAACTGAAGAGGACACTGTACTTAATGTTCATCAGTCATTCTCTTTAATGTACAAGTGCCATTTAAAAAAAAAAAAAAAAAAAAAAAGAATCTGGAAAAAGCTAAAAATATAAATGTTATTAAGTCAACATAGGACACATACATTTGTCATTTTCTAGTTCAACTGAAAAAACAGATGTGCTTTGACAGAACTCGGTGATAAACCTCTGACTTTTCCTCTTGGTGGGGTGTGAAAATCATTGTTTTTCTGGGCAACGGTTAAATAAGAAGCCTTACATTTGCGAAACTTATACTGACTTAAGGATAATTGTTTTATTTGGTTTCTTTTATTGTCTTTTTATTGAAAGCATTCCAATTTTTACAAACATTGAGAAATTAGGCAAGTACATAGACTATATACATCCAAAGAGAGAGGGGGGAAAACGCATACATACACAGCAGCTCATCATTGTCTTGGCATACAGGATTACAGAGTAAAGAATCAATATACAAATAAAAAAAAGTCTTTCCTTCAGAGGACTTTGGGTTTATATTCATGAAGTTATCTCAGCAAAATCAGGTCTCAAAGACTTCACATATCTCATCCATCCCTCCCAGTGTTGCACAAAAAAAATCCATCTTCAAACTTACAGTGAAGATTCTTCTTTCCATCCTATAAATTCCCATGGTTATGTCTATCCAATTATTTATCGGCTCTTGTGTCATCCATTGTTTAGTTATTGCTTTTTTTTTCCTGCAGCTAGTAATATGCTTAATAAGTATCTATGTTTTTGACCTCTGGAGAAATGCATCCCAAATATATGGCTTTGAAATCAAAGGGTAAAAAATAGGTATTGGACTTAAGGATAATTTGTCAAAAGAAACCCATTCTATATTTGTCTAAATTGTGAAACATGGTAATTTACAAAAATGTTTGTAATCTTGACACATCTGCTGTTCCAATATTGTTGAAACTAAGGAATACAGAGAAACTAAAGCAGTAGTGCCACATCAACCTTGTAAAGAAGTAATATTTTTAAGGTTTTGCTTCACATTGTTCTCATTTTTGAGCTGTGGGTAACATAGGTGATCACTGAGCTGCACAAAAATAAAGTGTTACATCATTCCCAGGTGTGCGAGCTGATTCTGTAGCTGTGGACTGGCTTGGGAGGAACCTGTACTGGATAGATGGGGTCAACAGTCAAATTGTTGCTATCAAGCTGCCCACAGCCACGTTGAACTCACTGGACCAAAGTGTCATCCTGGATGAAGACTTGGATCAGCCTCGCTCTCTGGCACTGCTGCCACAAAAGGGGTACAAATACAGCATTTCATAAAGAAGTACATTTCAATGTTCATTCACTGTAATCTTTGACTTGCACAGAATAGAGTTTATTGCATTAATTTTGTTGAGGGGTAAACTTTCAGTTTTCACTTACAGCTGAGGAAGCTCGAATCGGGGGCAAAAAAATCCCAAAATTGGAAAATACACAAATTAATACTGCAGCTCTCTCCACTTGGTCTAAATCAAGAAGCGGCCCACCGGGGAAAACTCCCGATAGCCAGTCTGCCCCTGCTGTAGACTGTTCACACATGAGCCTGATGGAAGTCTCATTGAAATTATAATGTAACAAACCACACACAAAATAGGATTTCGGCAAAAAATCTGAATTGAGCATAAAGGCCTGCAGTGTAAGCGTAGCCTTAGTGAAATAGGAAACATCTAATACTCAGTTGATAAACTCTATCAGGGCTTACATTACTTGGAGATTCGCATTTTTCAACAAGGGTGTGGAATAGTAATATAATATGGAATTATGATGATGATAATAATAAATGAAAGTGCAACAAACAGTGGGGAAAAAAAATGTGGAAAAAAGCATATTAAACCCATGTTCTTATTATTTGCAGAATACTATTTTATGTCTTGTAACTGCTTTTAAGGAAAATGCTTCATTCTGGTTTTTTTTTTTTTCCTCCACCAGGTTGATGTTCTGGACAGAAATTGGCAATGCAGTGAAGATAGAGCGTGCTGGGATGGACGGGTCAGAGAGACGAGCTGTGGTAAACTCCAGTCTAGGTTGGCCGGGGGGTGTTACTGTGGACCCCATGTCTGACAGAGTTTACTGGACAGATGTGAGGTTGAGAGCAATTGGTTCTGCAACACTGGATGGACATGACATAAAGGTGAACCTCTGGGAAGGGGACCAGTAGTGAGATGCTATTAAATGCATTCATACATATACACAGCCCTGAAAACTGAAGGAATAGACAGACGCGTTATCTCCCATTCAGATCCTACAGATGAAAGAGATCGCCAACCCATTCTCTCTGGCGGTGTTCAATGACATGCTCTACTGGTCAGATTCCAAGAAGCGAATGGTGCAGGCAGCTCATAAAATCACTGGCAAAAAACGACGAGTTCTCCTGAAAAGGCCAAGACAACCTTTTGCTTTGAAGGCAAGGAAAACATAAATTATTTCAGGCAGGATGTGGAAATGATGCTTTGACAGTGTAGTCACTGAGATATGGTTACTAAATTTGGATCACTTAACATGTGTGAAGTGCTCACAAGGGCCTGATAAAGAGCATACTTAACAGCTATGGTATGTTGTACATCTCCAACAGGAGCGGTTTTTGGTTAAATGAATAATCCTTGCTTGTGGAAGAGCAGCTTTTGTTGCTGATTTTACTTTTTTTTTTTTTATCTGAATTGTACTGCTATAAATTAAGGCAGTTACCATTTTTACTGCAATTACAGCAGAACCAGATGGTTTAATCTGCATGAAACTGCAGTCATGTTCAAATTTAACTTCTCCTGCAGATAATCCACCCACAGCTCCAGATGGAAGTTGAGAACCCCTGTGAGAAGAGGGAATGTTCTCACCTGTGCATCCTGGCCCCGGGGCCCACGGCTGTGTGCAAATGCCCCTCTGGTCTTTTACTGGCTGAGGATGGTCTGACCTGTTCCAGCCTGGTTAATTCGGCTTTCCTGTTGATGCAGTCGTCTTCCACAATCACCCAGGTTTTGTCAGAATTATAACAGAATATTTGAAGTGTGTCCAGATATTAATATTTCCTGAGATGTGACTTGGAGCTGAGTTACGTAATTAATGATTTTACCCAAGAAAATCAAGATTTAAGTGGACTTGGATGTGGATTTGAACAAAAAAGAAAAGCAGAAGATTCAAAACTGTTAATTGCATCAAAATAAGATGAAAGATCCCAGACAACAGATAAATTGTTAGTTTAGTCACACAACAGCTTGGCTGTTTTGTTCAAGTTCACTATGATGAAACTTTTGTAAACTGGTAATCTACTTGTATATCTAATATAGTTTAGTTTAGAACTTGTACAGATTTTTCTTTTTTTTTTTTTTTACCTCATCAGAACAGGGAATCATATCACTGCATTTGGAAAACACAACGCATCACCTGCTCCAATCAGTTTAGTCACAGCAAAATACAGTTTAGTGGCAATATCAGTAGATAACATGTCCACAGATGGACGTTGGGCAGTACTGTGCATAAAGCTGATTAAATATGGCACAAATAGACCAGATGTGCCTAATAAATAGTTATTTTTATAGCGTTCATTACTGTTTAATACATAGGACAGCCATGTCGGAATCAGAAGTCAGGGCTCGTAAGAGATACTTAATTCGTGCCAGTGGGAAATTCACACTGTTAATATGTCTGACACTCTGAGGTGGAAATCTGACTCAAGGGCAGTGGTTTCCAACCTTTTTTGGCTTGTGACCCCATTTTAACATCACAAATTTCTAGCGATCTCAGGCATTCAAAATTGAGACTTTTTTTGCTAATTTAATTTGTTTTTGATCATGTAATAGTTGGCTATTCTATGTTGCAAATAAACATTAATTTTAGAGGACATTTAGTCTATATAATATATATTATGGACGGAGGCAGAAAAGCCAGGTGTAGATTACTGCACAAAGGGAGAATTTTTTTTTTTTTTTTTTTTTGGTCAGGATATGTACA
>JAPQRP010000030.1:17864245-17882653 GCA_037367295.1 Apogon hyalosoma
CCCCAGACCCTCCCACACAAAGCCAACATGACCCACTAACCTGAGACTGTAACTACAATAAACTGCAGGAACTTCATTTTTTTTCTTCTGTTTTGTAAAAGAACCAAGATGGTGGTTCAGCTGGTTTATAGAACATGTCATTTCATGAGTGGATTGTACCCACTTATTTAGTGGTTTGGAGTGGAAGAAGGTGTTGAACCCTTAAGGGTCTGAGCCTATTTGGGTGTCTTTCAATACTTCTGATTTTGCCTTTATAGAGCACATTACAAACGCCTGTGTTTGGTATAATTTTTTTAGCACTAGTTCACCTATATTATTATTACCTCCACCGGCGGCGGAGGTTATGTTTTCATGGGGGTTTGTTTGTTTGTTAGCAAGATAACTCAAAAAGTTATGGACGGATTTTGATTAAATTTTCAGGAAATGTTGATACTGGCACAATGAACAAATTATAAAATTTTGGTGATCCAGATCATGATCTGGATCCAAGAATTTTTTGAAGGATTCTTTATCATTGTGAGATAAGGCCAGTGTCACAGTCCGCTCCGGTGTTCCTGCCAGCCCCTCCCTCTCCATTCATCCTGATATGAGACTTGCCTGTTATGCGCTGCACAGCTGTGGTGCATCACAACCAGCCCTATTTAAGGCGTCATAACCCAGAATTTCATCCTGTACACTACGGACTCTGACTGTCACTCCCCAAGTTTTGTGTTTTGTCCTCACCGTTGTGTTCTTGTTTTAATAAATCCGGACTGATCTGGGGGGACTGATCTGCCTTGGCAGAGGTCTGCACTCTCCAATTGCTTTTCTAGTTAGCACTATTTTCTTCCAAGTGTTGCACTCAGTCAATTACAACATCATGCCAATAATGAGTCATTCTTTTTTTGTTTTGAAAATCTTCAATAAATTATAGGTAATAACATAAAAAGAAAATATGTAAACCTGTGATCGCAATAAATGTCATATATGAAATAATATTGCATACTTAATGGAGCAAAATGTTTGCTAAACTATCAGTATTACTAAAGTTTTCCTGTGATAACAGTAAAATGATCAAGCATTGTTTTTCGAAGGGATGATACACATGTTGAGGATAACTACCATTGCCTCTGAGCCAGGAAAAACTCAGACTTGGATATTAAACCTGTTTCATTTAAAAAGTCAAAACTTTTTCTTTGGTTTTTATACATTTTAATTACTTTTCTGTTTACAAATCCTGGTCTGCCTGTATTTACTACATTGTATTTTAAAATATTTTTTCTTATGATGCAGATACATGGTTGACTATGTGAACATGTGGATGAATGTGCCTTTTTGTTGTTTTGTCACATTACTATACAGAAAATGTATTTTTCATACATTTTTATACATGCAATTATGACAACCACAGAGCAGATAAAGCCTCCGAGACCCCATCTGATGTTGAGTCACTGACCCCATTTTGGACTCATTGGACTAAATAATTACTGCGTTTTTGAGGTCAGTTTGGTCAAATGTTCTCCTCTTCCATCTAATAATGGATAAATATGCCCTCTGGTCATTACTTGCTTTTATTTTTTGAATAGTCTATTGGCCTGGCAGTCAGGATAACCAAACCCCAACAAACCAGCATTGAGCAAAAAGTACATTTATGTGGGTCAATAAGGGACATGTTAATAATGCTATGAGGTAGATTTAAATTTTGATATAACAAATAATCAAAATTAACTAAATAAGTAGTTATTTGAAAAAAAAAAAAAGAACAAAAATAAGAAGTGTCTCAAATCTTATTTTCCATTGTACTCTGCAATAATCTGACAACTGAGCAATTATCAGGTGAAAATCTTAAGATTTCTAAAATGGACTAAGTCTCTAATCTTCTAAAATCCTAAAAATGCTTCTGTTCCACACTCAGTAAATAGATACTGAGTAAACTAAAATTCCACTGTGCCCTTCCAGCTGTTTTTATGTGCACTTTCAGTTGGCACATAAAAAACCTAGAAAACAAAGAAAGCTGGAGGCGCTTGATAAGTAAGATTTATGGTTTTAATCTTAGCCCTTAAGCTTTCACTCAAACTTACATTTACAAGACTTCTACACTTACTGCTAACAAACAACTCCCAATATTCACATAACATTAATGGATAGAAATGCAAGAAATTAGCCTTTTGTTTCGATGTATTTCTCAAAATTCAGCAATATTGATGTAAACCTGATTTCAAGCTGCTTTAACTCTTTTCTCTGTGAAATAAATATGTGGCACATGGTCTCAATAAAAGGGTTGTGGAACTAAGGATAAGTGGGTCTGTTTTCCCCCATTAATGCTATTTGTGGAGATCCATACTAATATGAAGACCCCGTATATTATGGAAGGGAGACTGATTGTTTGCATTTTAAAGGTGCTTGATTTTAATATGGATTTACTCTCTGAAATTCTTAATACAATAGCCTTCTCAGTATCATTTTTCATCCAGTTGATAAACACTTTCCTTTTTCCATTCTTTCATAGGCGCCGCTGGTGTAGTGGTATCATGCAAGATTCCCATTCTTGCGACCCGGGTTCGATTCCCGGGCGGCGCACGCACTTTTGCCGCAACACGCATAGGTCATTAAAAATTGAAAATGCAATAACGCAGCTCCTAAACTACTTGATCGTAGCAAAACTACTCTCAAAGACAGTTACCGTTAACCGATTTATGAAATATTCCAGATTGATCGTCAGTCGGCGTCTTGCATGCACTTCCAGATGTGTGCAGTGGTTTTTCTCTTGCACACGTGAATACAACCAAAAATAGGCCTGAGCGGACATTATTTTTCAGCAATAAAATAAAGCAGCTCGCCACTCGATGCTCTTGCAGTGTGTACGGTACAGATGTGGAGGCTCATCTTTGTGTGTGGGAGTCTGAACACTTGGTTTTGGCTTTCTTTCAGCGCGCAGGTTGACGCTGCTGACGCCGCTCCTCCTCCGCCATCTTCAACTTCCTATTGTTTGCATCAGACTGAGGCTGTCTGCGGTGTGAGTGAGAGCACATCGGACCACCGACTCCACAGTAAATAGGAGATTATAGCCTTTTTAGAACTCGGTCGCTCAAGTTCAGCACAAACCATTTTTATGTTTTTGGATTAAAGACCTCTCAGGACGCGACCACTAAACCTTGATGATGGAGGACGATCAACCCAGGACCTTGTGAGTATCAGCGGCTCTGTCTATGTCCTGGAACGATAAGGCTGTGTATAACGGCGGGTCTGAAATGTTTCCACGTTGTTGTTTCATTTAAAACCCTTGAAACTTACACACAAATTGCCGTTTTGTTACACATTTTTTACCACTGACAACAGCGACTATGTAGCACTTAGTAACATAAGCAGAATTTCGATAAAAACGTAAAGGTACGATCGTTACATCTGTATAAATACACGGAACCGTGTTGGTCTAAAAATGAAACTGTATGGCTAGTAACATTAGCTATCGTTAGCTAGCATCCACGTCCCCTTCTTGTATTGAAACGTACACGTAGTTACATTGGATCACAGCATCGGTAGTAAGGGCAGGTAGTCATATTTACACCTCCATTAATCATAAAAATATGGTGTAATCGGATAAACAATCGACAGCATCCAGCCCATTTAGCTAGCATGAGGCCCGTTTTAACCGGCTAGCGGCATCTTTAGCTAGCTAGCTGGCAGACAAGCCACGTCAACGCTCGGGACGGGCCCGGGACAGCTGTAGAATGGGGGGGACCGCACTCGAATCATTTGTTTAAAATTTAGATTATATACGTGTCAGTATTTTTTCCGATATTACTTTTATTTTTATATCCATATAATGAATTGTTGTGGGTTAAAGCTAGCCCGGTTAACTAGCCTTTGTTTGCATGCTACTTCCTGTTTGACAAAGACTCAATTCCTCCATCTCTTTCCTTCTTTGCAGGTATGTGGGGAATCTGTCCAGGGATGTAACAGAGCCCCTCATTCTGCAGGTCTTCACACAAATAGGACCCTGCAAAAGCTGTAAAATGATAGTTGATGTGAGTGCAATTCTCACGGTATATATTACTTGAGTGTAGAAGTGATATGGTTCTGAAGGTTTGCGGTCTACCTGATGAAAGTCTTCATCTGCTGTTGTGCTCCTCGGATTTCCCTCCCCAGGTCTATTATGGCTGACCTTTTCCCTTATTTTTGAAAGCATAATTTAGTTACTTGGAAGTGACAAGGCAGCATTATACTTGATTGAGAATTAAATTTATAAAGGAATAATATATAAAAAAAAAAATAGGTGGAAATATTTGCTCTGATTTACAAGCTTGTTCCAGACTTCTGTCAATTTCTGTCCTCTCTTAAATTTTCTGGCATTTTCTCACAAGAAGCAGTATTGCTCATTCATCCACTCATTATTTCAGTTGTGAAGTTTTAAAATATACCCAGTTTAGCAATTGTATGGTAGGTGTGGAATGCCCCCTGTCCCCAAGGAAAGGACATGAAGATAGTGTGGAACCCGAATGTTTACTTAAGTAATGCAGAACTTTCTGCTCAAATGGGTAAACATATATGAACATATCTCTGATTTGTGTATGAAGTTTCAAACCTTATTTTTACCCCCGGAAAACATTAATCGTGTCCATAAATATTTATAGAAAATTCTGCATTTAATACATTTAAAATACATTTAAAATGTGTACATTGGTATTACAACAAGACCTTGCAAGATCTGTCTTTAATTAGATTATAGAACACTGGATTTATGAACTGAATGTAATAACTACATCAGTCCATCTTTAAAGCTGTCTTTAAGACAACAGCTATTCCTAATGTCATTTTCCTGTTGTAATGGTTTCCAAGAGTTTGCTGCCTTTTAGATTGATCCATTAGCTTGATATAAATGTTTACAGATTAGCAATTGTGTTAATACAGTTTGAGGTCTAATACTTTAGGAGTCTTTCCTCACCTTCAGTATTAAAATTGTAACCTATGCTGATAACTTAATATCAGTCTTATTTTCCCATTGACAGACGGCTGGAAATGATCCATACTGCTTTGTGGAGTTCTATGATCACAGGCATGCTGCTGCCTCATTGGCAGCTATGAATGGAAGGAAAATAATGGGTAAGGTAAGCTATCGTATCTACAGGGTGAGTGGGGATGGGTGGGATTTGGGTGTGGGAGTTAAGGTTCATAGAATAAGATCCACACATGCTTGTGTACTTAAGTCTATGTTGGAGTTTCTTTTGTGCTTAGAGTTGATAGTTTAGTTGACATTGGACATTAAAGTAGGCATTGTTACTGTTTTCAATGACTTTCCACCCCAGATAAATATGATAACAGGCATTCTGAGCTGGTTTCTATGTTGATGGCTGTTGTCAGCATAGCTGTTTTTTTTTTTTTTTACATAGCTCGGTTCCTGAGTACCTCAATGCCTCTCTTTGCTCCTCTACAGCTGCAGAAGTTAACAACACCAGCTATTATTGGAATACAAATGTGGTCAGCTAATGTCAAAAAAACAACCAACTCACAGCACAACTCAGATTCCAATATAATCTTCACATAAGCACTCAAGCACACAAATCTTCCATACTGAACCTTTAAAGGATGTACACTGTGATTGAGAAGAAATAAGTAGACTGTGGGTCTGTGTGTGCTGCCCGCAATCTCATATAACGAGTAATAACGCACATCACAACGTAGCACATTTTCTGTAAATCTGCTTCAGCTTTTCACACACACTTTTCTCCTTGTTTGTTTGTACGACCTTCATACAGATCTCTTGCCAGCGTCCATGCTGTGTGAAATAACACAAAGTATCATTCAGATAATAAAAAATATTGCTTTAGCCACTGTGATAAGCACCTAGTGTGGAACAATCATTTTTCTATTGTCACACAACGTATATTGTCATGTCACACAATCTTAGAGGCCTTGTTGCACTTCACCTGATTGAAAAGGGAAGAATTCTGGAGCTCAAATTCAACCCAGTCTCAAACACTTAAAACTGTTACTGTTACTTGATATTGTCCTCTTGGACCCTTAGGTCATTGAATATGAAATATAGTAGTAAATGGACAGCTGAACTGACCAATTTTGTAAAATATTAGCAGTTGAAAATTTTGCAGGAGCTGGTTAAAGTCATATTTTTGGTTTCAGTGGATCTCACTGTTAACGTCTTAATGTTGAATTGTTAAAAGTCTCCAGGGCTCAGTTGAAAGTATTAAAGTGATACTGGTTAATCTTGATGCTTGGTTTCTTTGAGCTGACTACTTAGGGATGATAGCATTAACTTTGATAGATAACTGTAATGCTGAGGTTTTATTGACTATTCAGTAAAACTGTAGTGACTCATTCTAAATGAGATCATTGTAGTGCCTTTATTTTGTTTCCTAGAGATGTTCTCAAGGCCACTTGTGTGATTGTTTCACATTTCTGGGTCTTTTCCTGGCTGTTTAACTACCTATATGATAAATATATAATGACATAAGCTTTCAGCTCATTAGAATGATTTATGTATTTTAAAATTCTACTTTAGTCTCATGTAACAGTATCTCACATTCTTACTACTCTATATTATTGGCAATTTAGGTCAGAAGTCTAGATTAGAAACCTAGGCACATGAAGTGGAAATCCTAAGGTGTTGATGTAAATGATGTAAACATACCCCACCTGGCCTGTTTTTTCTGCGCCCCTTTCTGCAGGAGGTCAAAGTCAACTGGGCCACGACACCAACCAGCCAGAAAAAAGACACAAGTAGTAAGTATAAGTGCTTCTTGTTATAACATGCTGTTCTTTTCTCTGAAAGTAAAAATATGTTAGAACCTTGAATACTGACAGGAATAGTGTTTTTCCATTACTTGAATGCTGACATAAATTTATACAGCTTCAATAATTTTGCACAAAAAATAGTTTTCTTGACTTGTCTGGAATGTTGTTTTGCAAACATGATGCACCTTTAGATTTTATCTATTAGACAATTCAGGCACACAAAGTGATACAAGATAAATAATCTGTATTATTTATTGTAAGATACATGATTTTTTTTTTGCCTTTCCCTGCCATAGATCACTTTCACGTCTTTGTTGGAGATCTCAGCCCAGAAATAACTACAGAAGACGTCAAAGCTGCCTTTGGACCTTTTGGCAGGATATCGTAAGTTGGAAGCTAATATTTACTGAGTTATAATACAACTTACTGAATGACTCAAGAATATGAAACTGCAGAGAAAAGTGGAAGCAATATTGGTCCTGGCCTTGCCTTGTTCTAAATAGAGAGAACTGACAAGCCTTGTCCATGTACTCTTATAAAGGGACTGGACTTTGAGGACTTGGATAATATAAAGCAAAATTAACACTAAAGAGTTTTCCTGTTTTATTTTTCCACAGAGATGCTCGAGTTGTGAAAGATATGGCTACAGGGAAATCTAAAGGATATGGCTTTGTGTCTTTCTTTAACAAATGGGTAAGTGAACTTACTAGTTTATTGTTTGTAGTGTCATTCATACTATTTTCTTAAATTTTTTTTAATCGGTAGGTTTATAATATGAACCAAAAATAAAAGTAGTAGTATTAAGCACAACCCCATGGTATTTTTTGGGTATAAAATCTTTTTTAAATGTCATTAGACTGAGGGTATGACGTGATTCTTTTTGTGTTCCAGGATGCGGAGAATGCCATTCAGCAGATGGGCGGTCAGTGGTTAGGAGGCAGACAGATCCGAACTAACTGGGCCACAAGAAAGCCCCCGGCCCCAAAGACCACCTATGAAAGTACGTTGTGAAAACTGTGTACACTGTGCTGGCCTTCTCAAGGTGTGTGGTTTGTGTTGTAACGGTGAATGTCTTTCTTTTCCAGACAACTCCAAGCACCTGTCTTTTGATGAAGTAGTCAACCAGTCCAGCCCCAGTAACTGCACAGTGTATTGTGGTGGAGTCAGCACAGGACTTACAGGTCAGCAATAAGTATTATTATTATTATTTGTTGTAGTAGTAGTGCATATACTTCCATCAATGACCCATAGTCATGTAATGGCAGAAAATACCCAGTCTTGCAAACTTACAAGGGGGGGGGGATTCCAGGATTTACTTCAAATATCATGTCGGTATGTCAAAGTAAGCTCTATTTGTCAGTTTTGCCATAATGTACAGCACATACAGAATACTGAAATTACAAAACTCTAAGGCACACAGTGTCACAAGGAACATAGCAGAAAAATATGAAAAAAAATGAAATTACCTATAAACATATAATGTGATTGTAAACAGCAGGGGTTGCAAGGCAAGTTTATTTGTTTAGCACTATTCATACACAGGGTAACTCAAAGTGCTTAAGTGCTTTTGGAGAGAATAAATAAAACAGTAAAGTGGCATCAGTAAAGTGACAGTTGAATCACTTTTCTGAACAAGATCGTCAACTTAAATTATTAACTGGAGTGTATTTTATGAAAGGGTTGGTTTTAGTTTTGTTTTTGAGATTGTTCAATATACTTCACTATAGTCAGACTACGACCTGATATGATTATAAGTGTATGGTTATGTAGGATAGATTTGCAGCTGCTTCTTTCTCGCAGACATTTCTGATAGAGAAGTGAAGCAGTTGTTTTGTCTAAACCACCAGGCTTTTTTGATATCAGAAAATTTTACCTCAAAGTACATGGTTACTGGTGACTTGATTAGTTAGTTTGGTGTGTGTTATTTTGTAACTTCAGAGTTTTAAAAGACTAATTTAGATTCAAACTAATATGATGTATTGAAACAACTGATTGAGACAGTAGCAGCATTATCCAGCTGTCACCATATAGCAACTCTGTTTTGTGCAGTCGCTGTGACAAAGTATGTGTAAAACCAGTGTTGGATCTTTTTAATGTTCTTACGACAAGGGTCAAATTCATTTTGAGACCGTGGCAAGACAAATTATACCATGGCGTGCTGCCAAAGTCTGGATATGTAACAGGAAAATAATACACTGTAATACAGACTCTTGCTTTAAGTGAAAGAACTTACACAATGTAACTAATCCTTTAGCATCACTGAATAGGAGGCTGGTGTTATTTTATATCTTAATTGTAATGCTATCATACTTGTGAATCAAAACTAAATCATAGTAAATGCCCTCTTTTTCTGGGAATTGATCACTTAGCTAAGGCCTGATACAGCTTTAGCTCCTGCCCCATAAATGATCTCATATGTCTTGCGAAAACTGTTAAAAAGGCATTAAATGCCACAGAATTACACTGGACTATCTATACGCTGTTCTTAGCGGCATCAGTCCTAACCCTAGGATGTCGGTGTGCCACATTTCTCAGGCTGCAGCAACTGTTTTTGGCATTTTCAGCCTCATTACCAAATCATCTAATAATCCGTTTGTCTTCAACTTCCAGAGCAACTGATGAGACAGACCTTCTCCGCCTTTGGACCAATCATGGAAATCAGAGTTTTCCCAGACAAAGGCTATTCATTTGTGAGGTATGTTGAAAGATCACACATACTGTTTTTCCCTTTTACATTTTCCCTGGTTTTCTTTTCTGGTTCTCAGACTTTAATGTTTGTGTCAGTAAAAGAATAATGGATCTGTTCTGACAATTTACCCCATGACATGTTTATCTCAGTACATTTTTCTACGGAATGAATCTGGTTATGTAAATGAAATGTGAATCAGCATTTCCTTACTCTCTCCCTCTGCTTTTGTCCAGGTTTAATTCCCATGAGTCAGCAGCCCAAGCCATTGTGTCAGTGAATGGTTCTTCAATAGAGGGCCACATAGTCAAATGCTACTGGGGTAAAGAGACCCCAGACATGATGAACACGATGCAACAGATGCCTATGCCCCAGGTGAGGATGTCACATGCAGTGTAGACACTTACCATGTACAGGTCTGAATTAAATTAAATTCAGAATTAAAATAATTTACTAGATTAGACATTTATCATTTGTTCTAAAAAGAACTGGTTAATTCCTAGGAAGGTGTAAGGCCTCTTCTGATTTGTTTGGATTCTAATGCAATTTTGTGACTTTCTGCAGTCAGTGAGAAATTTACAGATTTCTTTTTATGCAAGTCTTGATAATTAACTGTCAAGCACTGAACAATATTTGAGTTTATAAGCAACTTTACATTTCAGATTGAGTAGCCTGATGAAGCAAACACTTTTTAACAGCTATTTTTGTCAGCCACAACATTAGAGGTCACTAAACATTCATATGAAACCCTAGATTTTTGTTTTTATTCCATTGTCACTTCCATTAAAGTAAAAAAATTGGAGCCACAAGTAATTATCTTATTAAAACAAAATGTCTGCCCACAGTTCTATTCTTTTTGAACACTTGCATAAATATTGTATACTACTGTGCTTAGCAAAACATACAAAACAGCACTCAAAATAATAATAATAATAAAAAGAAATCCTGTCTGAGAACAGATGACATGGTGGTGCAGTGGATAGCACTCGTGCCTCACAGCAAGAAGGTCCTGGGTTCAATTCCAACACCATTCGATGGGGGAGTGTGGAGTTTGCATGTTCTTCTTGTGTCTACTCTGTACTCTGGCTTCTTCCAAAGACATTCACTGATAGGTGTGAGAGTGATTGTTTGTGTCTATATGTCAGCCCTGCAGTGAACTGGTGACGTGCACACAGGTGTACCCTGCCTTCGCCCATAAGTAGCTGGATAGGTTCCAGTGACCCTTGTGAGGATAAAGCTGGTTCAGAAAATGAATGGATGAATGTCTTAGAACAGATGTAACCACTGCAAAGTAACATCCTTTGGACAACAGCAGTCTTCATGATCTTAAAACCAGTTAAATGTTAAAAGCTGTCATTTGTGTCAGTTTCACTTGCATGGTTATACATGTTCATACTAGTACATTTTGACTGCTGTTCTGTTTTCTTTTGTGTGTTTTTAATAGATGCAATTATTTTAATTTGTGTGGAAGTTTCATACATAAAAAGCTTGATATCTTATTTACTACATATTTCAGGACTTGCATGCCAGTGTTAATTTCGTCAGACAAGATGAAATATGTTCGTCAACGACCCTTTTTCCCATGACGAAGACAAGACAATGACGAGACTGCACCGATGTTCTAAAAACACTAAGACTGTGTTAATGTGCCTTATCGTTGACAAATAAAAACAAGACAAAAATGTTTTACTTGAAATAAAAAACTAAACAAAAACTCCCTCCTCGTTTCCTACACAAGAGGAAACGCAACATCCCCCCCTGTCCAGACGAAGACGGTTTCAATTTCTTGTGTGTACTTACTACTGAGTGACTCGAGAGAGAGAGAGAGACTTACTTGGAACTGGAACCGAGGTCTGAGGGGCTCTGCCCGGCTGTGAGCCGCCGGCCAGGTCTGTGCCTGGCTCTGCCTGGCTGTGAGCCAGGGCTGATGATAACTCATGACTGTTTTGTTTATAGGTGTTTGCTGTATTTATGTTTTCACTTTAAAAACCCTTAATTCAAAGACACATTTTTTTTCTAGACCTCCATCTTGTCATGGATTTTTCTTAAATATGGGTGTATTCTAGTACATTATTTCTGTTCAGAACAAAATTGCATTTTTTTCTACTGTTATCTCAAGCACAAAACTGAACCCAACACATAGATAGGTTGTATTTTAGGTCTAGAGTAGTTCTGTCCTTTTTAAATTTTTATAATATTTTAACCTGTGTCTGTTCGACTATAAGAGTCTGTAGCTGTAAGAGTTGTACAACTTAACAAGTTTTTTTTTTTTAAATTTGGTTGGTGATTCTAAATAAAACTTTGCCAGAACAAGTGCATCATTTGTAAATGTGTATTGAATCAACAAACCAGAGACTTTTAGCAAAGTTGCATTGAAGATTCATTCATACAGTTTAGTCAAGATGTTTGATTTTCCAGGTTATGACATTTGATCAGTATTCTAGCTGTGTGAAACAATTCAGCTAGAATGATTGACAAAAATCATCCCTGAAATAAAAAATAAAAAAAATACTAAAATGTTCTGACTAAAACTATACTAAAATACCTTGAGTTCTTGTTTGACTAAAACTAAAGTGTTGAGACTTTAAGTCAACTAAGACACGACTGACAAAAACTATGAGAATGACAAAGCCAAATAAGTAAGTTTGACACAAGACGAAGACTAAATTGAAAAATAGATGACAAAATTAACACTTTTGCATGCACTTTATTAATAATGCTGTCTGACTTGTGTGGTCCAGTCTTTCACTCGGTATTGTTCAAAACTTTGAGTCATGATGTTCTACTGTTCTCTTTTGTGATTTACAGCAGAACAAGATGGGCTTCGCTGCAGCCCAGCCCTATGGCCAGTGGGGCCAATGGTACGGCAACGGGCCTCAGATCAGCCAGTACGTCCCAAATGGGTGGCAGGTCCCCACCTATGGCGTTTATAGCCAGGCTTGGAACCAGCAGGGCTTCAAGTAAGTAGCACGGTGTGCACAGGGCTTCCATTCACCGCCCCCTTCTACTCCAGCACCACAAGGGTCCCCCTTCAAGACCGGGGCAGCAAGAGCCACCTCTGGCAACAGGAGGGAGTCATGACCTCCCCCACTCAAACTCACCATGCTCATCTTCAGAAGATTGAAAAAAGCTCACACAGAACACAATCTGAACTTTTATTGTAGATCCTGGCTCAGCGCTCACCGTGCACATCCCAGTAACTGAAGGGTTTTATTTTAAAATGGTCTGTCTTTTTCTGTCACTTGAATTACAGCACATAGTTCAAAACAAACCAAAAAAATGTTACAAAACTGTCTCAAAGAGTATTTTATTTGAAATGGGGTGAAAGAAAATTGACTGAACAAATGAATGTTTAAGAGTCAAAACCAATTTCTGTTTGATATTGAAGAATGCATGTCCCTACTGAATAACTCAGTCTGAGGACTGTATTCTTGGAGGCTGTTTTGTATCTAATGTCCACTTTTTACATTATTTTAATTTTGATTTTATTGATCTCTTTTTGCAAGTGCAGTGTCATTAGGACACATTTAATTTTGTGATACCAGACTATTTTTTTTTTGTAGTTCGCCTATGTCCATGCAAGGAAAACAAAGGAAGGGCCAGGCCAAATGTTGGTAGTCTAAATTCAGCTGTATAAACAGGCTTTGTGTAAAGGTGTGAGATAACTGAAAATGGGGAGAGTGCGTGTGTGTGTGTGTATGTGTGTGCATGTGTGTGATCAAATGTACAGTAAATGCACAACACCTAAACTAGACACAAGGCCTCTCTTGACTTGAAATTTGATCATGTATAAGCTGTCAAACTCCACACTGAATATAGATTTTTTTTTGTTTTATTTCATCAAAGATAAAATAAAACAAAATGTGAACTAGGTGAGAACTTACTTTATATTTTTGTGGCCAAATGTAGAAGTGTTACCCGGATTCTCCACACTGTTGTGTTGAAGGCAATGTGGTTGATCTGTCTGCAGGCTGGTTACAGCTGTTTAATCTGCAGTATGGGGGGGGTAGAGCAGAATATTTAGCTTGCTGCGCTTAGCCTGTATGCTCTTTGTCTGCTTGTCCACCCATATTTAATCAAATGACCCTTACCTTTAGCCCCTCCCAAGTGCCCTCCACTTTCTGTTTATTTTCCCCTTTTTTGCTAGCTTGATTTTTGCCCAGCCTGCCTTACCTTCACACCCTCTGATAACTCTGTTTGCTTTCTTGTTCTCATTCTAGCCTGTCCAGATTCTAGTAGCTCTAATATAAACCGTCCCTTTGCTCCCTTTCGCCTTGTCTCTTCTAACCTGCTGGCATTTTGTCTTTCTGTCTCTCTCTCTCTTTACCTCGTTTTTTGCAGTCACTTACCGGCCAGTGCTGGGTGGACTGGCATGAGCGCCATCAGTAACGGTGGGGTTATGGAGCCTACACAGGGATTGAATGGGAGTATGCTAGCCAACCAGCCTGGTATGGGAGCCGCAGGATACCCCACACACTGATAAGGGGGCAGGGTGGGCGATTTGTCAACCATCAGCCTCTTACTGGCTGTACGGTATAACACCGTATAACACCGCCTCCATTTGTGGCAGGACTAAGACTTTTACTGGGATGTGAAGCCTGATGGGAAGGTTGACGTCGGTAGGAGATGTAAATGGGATTTCAGGGGGGGGGGTTGAGGTAACAGGAGCCAGGGAGGAGCGATTTGACCCACACAGGTATTTACACCTTTTGTGGTTGGCAAGACTGGCCATGACCCAGGGCTCTTACCATTTTTAAGTTAACTGTAAATGAGTATAAAACTGTAAAGGAGAAACTTTTGGATTTTTTTTTTCCTGGGTTTTACAACTTGCTTCCATTTTCACATCTTTTCGTCTCAGACACCGAGAGGTTTGTCTTTTTTTTTTTTTTTTAAAGGAAGTGTTTAAGTCTGAGTCGTGCTAAGTTATGAACCTTAGTTCTTATTGAGGAATGGAAATCAGTTCATAATTTCTTCTCATTTTCTCTTGGATTAAAATCAATTGCAGGGATTGTTGCCACTGCTGTTTCTCTGTAAGGGCAGATAAATATTGCACAGTTTTTCCTCTCTTGTACTTGGACAAATTTGACTACCAAGAGTGTTTCCTTTTTGCATTCCATTTCTCCTTCATATCTTTTGGACAGCCTCAAATCTTTTTTGCCACATGTAAATAACCATTCATTCATTTGAAACGATGTAAGTAAAATGCTACTGTTAACTGTGGGTGCTTGCTTTCTTTTTTGTTTTGATAACTCAACAGTTAACTCCAACATTGTACGTAGCAGAGTGGCACTATCCAATGTGACACTGGCACAGTGCAACACACGATTCTTCCATGCAGGGATAAGACAGCATTGCCATGCAGTGCATACTTAAAATTTAACACAATTCAGATGTTAAAGGGCGAACTTGTTTGACACTTGTGATGTTTTTTAAATATCTATTGAAACGCCAGTATTTTATATCAGAAATCTGAGTGGATTCAACCTTTACACTTGCTCTTTTTGCCAGAGAAATGGGGAGGCCTACATTGTAACTGTTGCCTTATAGAGCTGGTTTCTTTTAGCTGACAAGATACTCTTTTTAATTAGGCAGTGCCTACAGACATTTTCAGACCCTTTTGTTTAGAAAGGTGTTAGCCCTGAGAACTGATGACTCTGCTACTGTAATCAATGTTTTCTTGCTTTGTCCAATTAAAATGCTAATGCACATAAACAGTGTGTTAGTTTTCATTTTTCTTTTGTATTTAAAAATGGCACCAGTTAATCTCCAGATTAATACATGAATGTGCTTTTCCAAAGTGCTGCTTTGAGTTGACCACAAACACATTTTTACTCACAAGGAACATCCTGAAGGTTCAGAGAAATCAGTCTCTTTTTGTGACCTTGTCCAGCCGCAATGCATTCATAAAGTATTTTGGTTTTACTTGTTGCAGTGTTAGTATGATTCAGGATTATTGTCCAACTGACAAATGTGAAGAATGTAGGAACAGATGCCTCTGTTCTACTTAATCTGGGAATGTAGAGTGACTTTGCTGCAACTACAGTGTAAAATGACCTTAAATACTGTAAATGACTATTACAATTAACCCAACATTTTCTGGGGTCTTTGGAGATCCCAGGAATAGACTACAGTCATTGCAAAATGACTTTCTTAAAGAGGTGGTTAATGCCATATTAAAACATTAATTGCAAGAAATTCACAGTTGAGTTCCATATTGTGTGAAAGTAAAACATGCCATACATGTAACTCACACCCCTAGTACAATCCACTAAAAACATATTCATCCTGTTATTGTGGTATTTTCGATAAATTGATGTAAACGTTATTCGTATTATGTATGTGAATTAATTGGGGACAGAATCCACATATGTGAGTTTTTATTAAAAGCTTTAGTGAAAATAGTAACAGAAAATAAAGATGTAAAGAGGTTAACAAAGACATGTTAACTTGGAATGATGAATGAATGAAGGCACCTGGTAATTGCAACAAAAAGTTAACCTTTAGCAGGATGAGTTACAGAGGATTCCCGTAGTCACGGAAAATCTGGGAAAGTCATGGACTCCAGCTTTTACAGATACCATTTCTGAACAAAATAGACACAGCAATTTCAATAGAACTTTCAACAACAGAATCATCAAAGCAGAATGAATGATGAACTAGACATAATTTCCAAATATTAAAAGTAAGGATATGTATCCTGCTGGAAATAGAAAAATTTATAGTTTTTACTATTATTGCCATAACTGACAGTGAATCCACATTTTATATCATCATTGTCACTTTTCACCCAGATGAGATTGTATCCCTGAATTTTGTCTGTAATGAAATTCACAAAACACAAGCAAACCTTTCAGAACCTTTTTGTAAATATTAAAATAACTAATAATTCTAGAAGGAAAAAGATTGTAGTTTAATGTAATAATTAAAGTCCGCTTATATTCATGTACCTGATCATGGAAATTATATCATCTCTTAACCCATAATGACCCAAATGGTAACTGGCGCCAAAACCATCTACTGATCTAAAATATCTAATAACTTCCAAACCACTAATCCTATCAGTATATGTAAATTATTGGTGTTAAATGCAGTTTAACATCTTTTCATGGTCGTATGACCCATTTGGATGTTCAGAGGCTCTGTAGTTACTATGGAAACACTCATTTTCTACAATATTGATTCACCAGTAAAACCCATGGAGTTGGATCAATGACAGTGGATGGACACACTGGATTTATGTTCAGTTAATGATATGTTTTACTGAAAAAAGTCACTTTTTCTTCACTTCTCTCTGTTTCTGATATAATAACTCTTAACTTTAATCTGAGCTATGAACATCTATATGATCAGTGAGCTAAATATAGGAAAATACATGATTTTCATTGAAAAAACACAAAATACAGAGGATCATATGATAATAAATGGGGAAAAGTAATTTAAGACAGGTGAAATTTAGAGAAAAAATAATTTGGGAACTGCTGCAAGTCACACTGGGCCTTTATGGGTTAAAAACTTGTGGAAAAATCATGAAAGTTTGCTGGTCAAAATGTGTGGGAACTATACATGAACCTGCTCTCACAACAAAAGCTTCCTTAGAGTGGAATGCTCCTTATAATGTAGCTGTCACGTCTATTACGAAACACACCAGGAGTTAGTCATTGACTGCTCTCTGTACGGGTGTTTTTTCTGTTCTTTAAGCATTTTTCTTTTTCATTTCTTGCTCCACAGTGTTCTTAGACAAACCAGTGTCCCTTTGTTAATCTTAGAAACAAAGGTATTGTTCTTTGTTAGCTTTGGCGATGGGTGGCTAACTCTGTGCCCTTAAAAATGAATCATTACCTATTTTTGTTCAACTTGGATAAAACAAACAGTGAGTAAAATTCCACCAGTCTGAAATATTTCTGTGAAACTGGTCTGTGCTGTACAGGGTGTTGTCTGATCCTCTTGTCAACAGGTATCAGGGTTTGTCTGGGTTACTGGAGGCTGCAGATATCGTCAGGATCATGGGGTTAGTGTTACATGATTGAAAACATAACATCTAACTTAATATTGTGATTTTTTTTTTTTTTTTTTTATAAAGTGAGGCTATGTTGAGCAGTTAGACACGATGTTTCCAAATGGAGATGATTTAATACTGTGGTTACTCTCCCTAGAAGTCCACTCCAAGAGTAAAATGTAAAACACTCAGTGAGGTTAAAACAAAACAAAACAAAAACTCTAGAGAAACAGATGTCTAAGTTCTCATTTGCCTATGCGGGTCATCGGTCTTTCCTTAAAACAACCCCCACAGACCACGTCCCCTTAGGTTTATAAGTCCACTCTCCCCCACCAGCAGTGAGAACTGAAAAAGTCTCTTGGATGAGGGATGAAACATTTTCAAAAGAGCAAAACTAGTCCAGTTGAACTTAGAAAAAACACCAAAAAGCTAGAGGAACAGATAAAAGCTTCAACAAGTGGTGCCCGGCACAACAAACCCCGCCCCTCGCAAACATTTTACCTGATTTGCCTTATCTTCTACCATTGTGAAAACACATTTTTGGTGACCTTGACCTTTGACCTACATTCACCAAACTTTAATGGGATCTATCCTGGACCACCTTGGACCTTTCCTGAAAATTTCATGGAAATTGATCCAGTAGTTTTGTAAAGTTGCTGACAAACAGACAGACAGACAAACAAAAACCGAACCAAAAACAATACCCTTGTCCTCCCTTTGGGGGGGCGGGGTAATAAGGAATCACTGCAACAGGTTAATGCAGTGTTATTTCAACCTCAGGGTTGGGACCCTATATGGGGTCGCCTGGAATTCAAATGGGTTGCCTGAAATTTCTAGTAATTGATAAAAAATAAAAATAAAAACTTACTAATAAATAAAAAAAATCTATGGTAAGTTGACAGAGACAATCACAATCCATTAAAGACATGACAAACTGAAGCTGAAACTGAAGCACTGTGGTACTGTTTATCTGTCAAATGTTCAAACTGAAGCACTG
>JAPQRP010000030.1:17893939-17908168 GCA_037367295.1 Apogon hyalosoma
ATATCTTGACTAAGAAATATCCTTAGTTACTACACTAGTAAAAAAAAGTTGCACTTGAAAAAAGTTACAGACATCTTATATGTTAGAACAAGTCTTGAAAATTTTTAAATTCTAACATTTTCAGATCAAAAGTGATGATTTATTGAACTCAGCTTTTTATGGGCTGACTTCTTTTCATAATAAAATCAGTGTCACACCTTATTTTCAAAGCCCCACTATGTCAAAAACCAGTGAAGACATTAAGCTGAAATTTTGTATAGCATTTACTCAGAATAATAATATTATTTCTGAAAATATGACGCAAATGAAAGATGATTAGTCATGAAGCCTTCTTGATTTCACATGGCCTGACTGATCTTTTCTGAATTAATTCATCAAAAATGGTTCTGCATGTATTATTCAGAATAAATACAATTCTCTTCTACTGTTGAGTGTTTTATTTTAGTTTCTTTATATTTGCTTATTAATATTATAATGCTATATTTATATGCAATATTTTTCCAACTGAACAATTTTTGGGCATACAATTACACTGTAAGTATTTGTTAAATAACAGTCGTTTACAATTACTAGACATTTAGAAAGCTTTTTCATTATGAAAGGACAGATTTCTTTAAATACCTGTAGATTACATACTTTTTGAAAACTCATCTCAATAACTTAGAAACTGTATTACCCAACAAGTTGGATCACTATGTGCTGGAAAATCCCACTATATCATTTGTTTATGATACATTAGAAGAACTGGGACAAGTAAATATGAATTATACTAAAACTAAATGGGAGAGAGTTTGGGATGAATATAACAGAAGACATCTGGAATGAGAGTCTGAATTATGTCAATATATGTTGCATTAATACTAGACACTATCTGATACAGATCTATATCATGCACAGGGTGCATTACCTGAAGGTGAGACTGAATAAAATCTTCCCAGACATATTGATGATATGTGAGAATTCTAATCAAGCAGAGGCAGATTTACTCTGGTTCGTGTCCTGATCTTTAACACTTTTAGGTGACAATAGTCTCATAATTCTCCAAACTTTCTAAAAATTTAAATTAGACCAGATAAACTTTTTATCCAATTAGGTGTCTCCGTGAACTAGAAAAAAAATCAACTGTCTGCAAAATTTTTTTTTTTTTTTTTTTTTAAAGTTTTTTACTGACCTTTGGATGAATACAAACTGATCTTTAGGTCAGCTATTGACAGCACAAACTGGAAAGAAAACAGAGGTGATTTGTGGATTTACTGTGTCTGTTTTCTGTCCATAAACAGAGCTAAGCTAACAGAGATATAATGTAAACTATCAGCTGATGCAGTTCAGGAGGACACAGAGTTATTTTAACCAACGGTCAAAATAAGCGGTTATGAGTTTTAGTTTGAAGAAGAAAACTTGATGATACCATAATACAGATGTGTGAAAACAATGAGCTTCATACTTTATTCAGTGAATGATACAGTCTGTAGATACATAGTGTTGATTGGTGGTTTTGGTAGTCATTTGGTAGTAGTTTGGAATATCGATAATACATAGAACCCCTTTCAGTGAAATACAGCAAACTGATAGCACATTAGATTTGGTTACATTAGGTTAGACTTAATTGATCCCAAAGTGGGGAGATTCAATGGTGTTTCCCATGATTCCCATAGAAGGTCTTGTAAATGGTCAAATGAAGTGTGAATGAGACCCTTTGATATTTAATATGGTGTCACAAAGGTGCACATTAATCTATATTATAAAAGCCAAGTGGCCTCTGTGTGCACACATGCATGTGTGTGTCTCCGGAATCACATAAAATCTGGAAAGAGTTGACCGCTGCAGTTTGGCATATTTATGAATTTTTGGTCGAGGAAGATACTAGTAAAAACAGCCAGTTGATAGGACCAATATTTTGGGAGATATTAGTAATTTTGACATACAATAGCCTTACAATCAAGTTGCTATGGCCAGAATGCTTTGGCGGTGACTGTTGGACAAATGTGGTACAGTAAGCACGAATACACAACAGTATAAAAACTACCACATCTAGAACCCATGTTCTAGCAGTTCAACATGCTAGTCATACATATATGTGGTTTTAAAGTACTTTCAACAAAAGAATAGCTGGTGTTCACTCTCTTTTTTCTGCATAGTTCATATAACAGGAGAGGTGCAGTGGCAGATATTTGAATATCTTGGCAGATAAGATTAAATTTACCTGCACAGATGAGAAAAAAGGTTTTTATGGTGATTTGGTTGATGAAACTGGGCCAGGAGTTGTTTAAAACACGTCATTGTGAATCTTGCAGGGTGTCAAGACTGTTGAGTAAGAAAAGGAAGTACATTTATCACACTGGACTGGCTAAAGTCCAAAAGAAAATGCCAACACTGGCTCGACATTTTGGCATTATATTAGTCCAACTCTGAAACTGATAGTACACAAACTTTACTGTGCCAACTCTTGTTCAGAGCTCTAACACCCTGTTTATAACTTTGACAGCTTTATTATGTACTTTGTATACTGCTTCAG
This sequence comes from Apogon hyalosoma, assembly GCA_037367295.1. Classification (NCBI taxonomy): domain Eukaryota; kingdom Metazoa; phylum Chordata; class Actinopteri; order Kurtiformes; family Apogonidae; genus Apogon; species Apogon hyalosoma. The sequence goes on from JAPQRP010000030.1 coordinate 17,896,455, forward strand.
CAGCAAGTCAGATTCCTGGCATGTGTAAATAGACTTACAGGTGATTTTGTGGCTGTCAGGGTGTTAGTGAGACAGTCGTGACTGATTTATAGACGGCATGTCAAACACAACCTGAATAATCCAACAGGCAAATAAAGATGAGACTGTGCTCTCAGGTACACGCCAACTGCAGCCGCTTCTAATATAAACACACAAGTAAATAGACACACGGCAGTACAGGTCTGCATGATAGCACCGCATTACTGACCAACCACATGACGACAATGGAGCAGTATCATCTCACATATCCATATTTATTATTATAACAAAAGCATTTTTAGGTTAAATGAAGATAGTGTCATGAAATAGTGACATTCAAAAAAAAACTTAAAAAAAATGATAATAATGTACTATTTTCACAACATTTTAACAACATTTAAATACCAAAACCAGGTTATACACTGGGACACACCTTATTATGAGCAGAAATATCATTTACCATAAAAATATCTTGTCAGAAAGTGAAAATATCTTAATATAAAGTGAAAAACATCTTTTTTATAAGTGAAAATATAGTGTTACAACATAAAAATATCATATTATAAAGTGACGGACATCTTTTTTTTGTAAGCAAACATGTCTGTCATATGAAAATATAATGTTATAACATAAAAATATCTTGATACCAAGTGAAAACATATTGCTATTAACTGAAAAACATATTTTAAAAGAGAAAACATCTTGGTAGAATATGAGAATATCTTGTTATAACTTGAAAATACCTCATTATGGTGTGAAAATAGATTGCTGTCTGTAGTAATGCATTTTAAATTAAACGGTTTTTTCAAGATTAAATATCTTTCTATCTAATCTATATTGTTATAACAATAATCTTTTCATAAAATAACTCTGACATAGATTTGTTTGTTCATCAACTCAAGAAGTAAAAAAAGAAAAATGATACTTAAAATACATAATGAGTGAATCATTTACTGAACCAGTCTACCTTCGGATTGGTGCCCAGTGTGTTTTCCTTTGACTAAGGTGTTGTACAGTCATGAGATACTGATCTGTTTTTCCTTGTCTGGCAGCTTTATGCTTTTATACTATATAATATAGGGGTGTGTGTTTTTATATGGACATCTGTATTTGCCTGTGCTGTGTTCACCCACTGACTGTGTGTATGAATGTCAGGGTGTGTCAGGCTCAGCGCTGACAGGTGTGTGTCACCTCATCACTCAAACTGTCAACGCTGCCGACGGGTAGGAGGAGACGAGTAGCAGATGAAGGTCGCCGGTTGGCTGACGCTCAGCCTGAGTCACTTCCTGTGAACACAAACGCACGGTTCAGAGTCAGTCTTGGAGAAGTCCTATGTAGGACAAAGGCAGCCTGCGGCGAACTCCCCCCCATTACCACTGTCTGTAACGCTCCAAATGAAAAAAAATCCCCCATCTGACTTGACTCATCGCTCATCACCAGCACTGAGAGAGTAAGAGAGAGCTCCACGGATCAAAGACTGTATGTCATTTCCCCTCCCTTCCCCTAAATTCATCCAAAAAGCCAGAGTGAGGGCTGTATATATGTGTGTGTGTCAGAGTCGAGCTGCCTGCCAAGCTCCTCGACGTGAAGCGTGTGTTTATGTACTTTGTCACTCAGGAAAATGAGATGTGTAAATCCAAATGTCAGCGCAGAAGAGGAGATTTCTGACAGTGCTGTGCATCATGTTCCACTTTTTTTTTTTTCTTTCTCCTCTGCTCTCTCACTTTTGGCTGGCTGGACAAACTGCTGACAGCGACGTGGCTGACGAGCAGAGTGGAGAAGGTCTCAACACTAATAGAAAGAAAAGGGAAAGGGGACAGATGATGGTAGATAATGTTCCTTGAATGGATACACACATAAAACTCGGAGCGTATAAAAGCCAAGGTCAATGTTGCACATCTGTGTTTGACAGTAAGTCTTTACCTCGTATAGAGGGTGTGTGGATGCTTTCTGAGTACAAATTAAACTGAGGCCTCTGCAGCACTGATGACACAGTAATGGAGGCTAAGATGTGTGTGTGTGTGTTCACGTCTGTCGCAGGCATTCATTGGCTCTACCAGTCAGTGTTACATACACAGAGTTGACAGCTCCCGCTTAAATGTGTCACTCGATATTACCCATAAACACCACCAGAGTGGGAGAGAGGAAGGGTGGGTGAAGAATAGGCCGGTGTGTATGTATCTCTTAATGGCAATGAAATAGAAATACCGAGCTAAAATGGGTCATCTTCCTCTTTTCCTTCTAATCGGTATATTCAGAGGCTGCTGCTCAGTTCCGGTTTCTCAAATTTAGGAGGAGAAACACCCAAGGGCCCTTCAGGGAAGTCCTGCACCCACTCAAGTAAAAATAAGAACATTTTCTTTTTCAGAGAAAATATGTCTTAGAGAAAACTTCCAGTAGAGGTTGCCACCTGCAAATAGTTTGAATGTCAGTTGCTATTTATCTAAGTGGCCTGTGGTGACAGTAATTGTAGAGAATACCTGCACAGCTATTAGGTAAAGGACCAAGCTGTACTGCTATAGGTGTGTTAGGAACAACTGTAAAGAAATAATGCATGCAAAAGTGTATTTCTGTGCACATAAATAGTCAAGAACACTGTGACTCCTGCAATGGATCTCAATAACAGCGTCCAATTATAAGATTAAAATGACTACAGACAACTTCAAGGGCTCATATTTTGCTAAACCCACTTTTATTAGTCTTTGGTTCATTTATTTGTGTATTTGGACCCTAATAGTTTATAAAGTTTGAATTTGAACCCTCCAGCTGCTGCAAAGGTGTGAAGTGGCTGCTTTGCATTTAAAGGGCCAGCGCTCAAAACAACCTATCTGGTGTCATTACTCAGAAATAGGGCTGAAGATGGACCTGTGGAGTTGAATTACCCCGCCCCCCCCAAAGGGGAGGCGAGGGTATTGTTTTTGGTTCGTTTTTTTGTCTATTTGTCTGTTCATTTGTTTGTCAGCAACTTTACACAAAAACTACTGGACTAATTTCCATGAAATTTTCAGGAAAGGTGTGAGGTGTTCCAGAATAGATCCCATTAAATTTTGGTGAATGTAGGTCAAAGGTCAAGGTCACAAAAAATGTGTTTTCACAATGATAAGAGATAGGGCAAATCAGGTAAAATGCTTGTGAGGGGCGGAGTTTGTTGTACCTGGCACCACTTGTTATGTTATGTTTTCATCAGGGTTTTTTTGTTTGTTAGCAAGATAACTCAAAAAGTTATGGAGGGATTTTGATGAAATTTTCAGGAAATGTTGATACTGGCACAAGGGAGAAATGATTACATTTTGGTGGTGAATGGGTGTGTGTGTGGGGGTGGGTGGGTGGCGGGGGGCTGATCTGCCTTGGTGAAGGTCTGCAATCTTTGAGTGCTTTTCTAGTTGATGAAGAATTCAGACCCAAGCATAGCATTTACAGTTTATGCAGACCACAGGGAAATGTTTCAAAATGCATAATTCCATTTGAAAAAGCAAAATATGACTCTTTAAAAAAGGTTGCATAAGTTTTAGGAAGATCTGATACATAATCATGACAATTTTTGATCGGTATTCATTTTCAAATCATCCATTCATATTTACAGTTCTACAGCTCTTTCTTCTGCATCTTCTTCTCTTTCTGTTTTAAGGTGGATGGCATCCAGTTATAACTACAGACACTACAGACTGTATGTAAATAGGGACATAGTGTCAGATCCCTAAAACTGAAGTCAAAACATCTCAGCCTCCCCCTTGTGGCTGGTTATATTATGTATAGGTCATATATCATATGTCTTTACCAAAGGTGATTTCCATTGCTTTAGTTAGATTTCATGAGACTGATTTGTGTTCAAATCATTAAGCAGTTATATTTAAGACTAACAAAACCATCCATGAATCAATACTATGTATCCACAGACTGTATCATTCACTGAATAAAGTATAAAGCTCACTGTTAATACACATCTATATTATTCTATCATCAAGTTTTCCTCTTCAAATAAAAACCCAGTCAATCAAAATAACACTGTCTTATAATTGTCACATGCTGCTGTAGCTGATAGATCATAGATCACCTCTGTTTTTTGTACGATTTGTGTTGTCAATAGATGCATTAAAGATCTGTTTGTAATCCAGCATTCAACATTATGCTACTCAGATTACACACAGGACTTAATCTGAAGAATACTCCCAAAGACAATGATGAAATACTAAATAAATATAAAACAACAACTGCTGCTGACAAACAATTATGTCGTACGCGGAGAAATGTTTGTTAGAAGTCTTGACCTTATATGTGCAAATGTCGTGATGCAACTAGTTATAAAATGTAACAAATTAAAAAGGAATTAAAACGGGTTGTACAAATTCACTCGATTTTTGCTGGAATGAATATAAAGATAACTTTGCAGCACTTGGAGGGTTAAAATTCAAACTGTACGAACTATTATTGTCCAAACACAAATAACTGAGCCACAAAGTAGGTTTAGCTAAATATGACCCCTTTAAGGTACAATATGATGTCTAAAAATGTGGCTGGGAGAGGAAAGTCTAGTGATTATTTCATTCTCCACTGGTGCTTCAAACCAGTGTAGGCAAACAAATAATGATTCATTTTCTGAATCAGTTAATCCTGGAGAGGGTTTTGGAGATGTCGAAGTCTATCCCAGATACCAACAGACATGTTATCATTCCATCTGATATGTAGACAACCAACTATTCTCTCATTATAACAGAGTTTTACAAGAGACAAACCGCTGTGAGCAGGATTTGAACCTGCGCGGGGAAACCCCATTGGATTTCGAATCCAACGCCTTAACCACTCGGCCATCACAGCCTGATAGAAGCAGAAAACAATAAGTAAATAATGGAAAAAATAAATGGTAAACTTTGACCAAAACATACATACGTGACATTTCATTTTGCAGGGAAATTATGATTTTAATACCATTGTATGCGTCATGTGCATGTGTTTGACCAGAGCAAGTTTTCTCCTGACACTAATTTGCAAAGACACTCTTGCTGTCGTAATTCCACGGTTAGGCAGACCCTGGACATTCAGGTGCTAAATACAGTTTAATGACTGTAAAGGCTGCTAATCACCATAAAGGACTCCACACAGTAAACATGTACGGTGTAAACTGAAGGTTCATTTGCTGCCAGTGCCTTTGAAGAAACTGATTAAACTGGTTTACACAGACACTTTTCCATAAATGAGAGCAGCTGAAGACATTTTATTAACTACACTGTATGACAAAAGCTTTTGTTTTCTGTCTGTTGGTTCTCGTTATGGTGAATTGACACATACAGTAGGTGTTTGGCTGTGTAAAGTGGTCAGATCAAGCTGGATTATGAGAGTTAAGGACCACATGTCAAAACACATCTTTCAGTCTGCCCCGGGGCGCCATAACAACAAACCCCCATCCCTCGAAAATCCAACCACCACTGTTCTCCTCATGTCACTCAGTCCCTATCCAAGGGCACAATCAACTCTCTCAGCTCCATTTCCTGCCAATGTGCCTGTTGATACACACACACACACACACGCACGCACGCACGCACACACACACACACACACACACACACACACAATATGTACAGTCACAGACACAAACATGAATATCAGTAACTGGCAATGACTCAATACACACAAACTATCATGAAATGTTACAGCTTTCTGTTCTGTCTGACAGCAGAGTTCTCCAACAGTGAATCAGTTTAGATTAGATAATCTTCACTCACAACTGAAGTGTCTGGTGTATGAGAACATATCTGGATTCATCAGCCTGTTGTGTGACTGTTTGAATGATAGTCTTCCTCTATGTATACAGGAATTATAGAGAAATGGAGGTATATTTGTTCATTTTATCTATTTATTTGGTTATTTGGTAGGGACAGTGCACACTGGTGAACATCTGTATTAAGACAATATCAAATGTCAATATGGCAGATTATAGCTAACATGCTAATTTGCATTTGTGATCCCTAGGTAGGTAACAAATAAACATCACAATTATAACATGCAAATAGCAATTAAAAAACAATGCAATTAAAGCAATAATTTTCACATATCAGTCTGATTTGTTTTTATGTCCTATGTCCTGTGCCCAACATCCAAAAATCTGCTAATCAAAATGAAACAACACATATCTATATAATGTTACATAAATGCAGTGTTGAAACTTACTCTGTGTAATGTGTTTATGTGAGTGTTTTCTCTAATAAAGATAAAAATGAAAAAAAAAAAACAAACAAAACACCCCAAAATGAAACCGTTTTAGTATTAGTAGAGTTGGATCATGGGGTGTTACTGTTTACAAAAACAATGTTAATGAAACTTGGGTAGGAATCATAAATAAGGAGGGAAAGTCACTGGGTCAATGAAACATCTGACCCACATGAACAAACATCATCCACACCTTCATGGTTGTCAAGGTGAACTTTCCATAAGAATATGCAAATACCTGCATTAATAGGAACAGTACTTGAACCTGCACAGGGAATCCCCATTGGACTTCGAACCCAATGGCTTAACATTTTGGCCATCACAGCTTAGTCAGTAATAAAAAAAAAACTATTGTTTTACACTGAAGTGTGTATGTAGTCCGACCTGAAGGATGCCAGTGGCAGGATTGTCATTGTCCTCCATTCTACTCTCTGCATGTCCCCCTCACTGTGAAGAACAAAAACAGACCTCCACAACCTCTAATGAAGGGAAACACACATCAGACTATACAGGACGAGGGAACATGCACGCTTCAGGTGTTCAGTACAGCTATACTAGTCAGTGAACATATATAAAACAGGAGCTGGTAAAGCAAAGTGCAGAGATTATTTCAATTCCCTCTGATGCTTCAAACCAGTATGGGTAAACAAATCTGAACTCTCCTCAACAAGGTTGTGGAGATGTTGGAGTCTATCCCAGATACCAACAGACATGTCCACTGTTCCATCTGTTATGGAGACTAACGAATAGAAGGAGGGTTATGAGAGTTCGGTCGCTGTGAGCAGGGTTCGAACCTGCGCGGGGAAACCCCATTGGATTTCAAATCCAACGCCTTAACCTCTCGGCCACCACAGCTGATAGCCATGGCTTGATCATACTGAACTTAGATAGATGAAGTAATATGCATCGCTGTGAGCAGGATTCCCTCCTCTTTAGGTTTCTTTCACTTTGTCTGATGTTCAGTTTAGCAACTCATTTTGACACCAGACTTTCTCTACTCCAGTTGAAGGATGATGGTGATTTGCATATTCCATTTTCACAGATGAAGCTCTGTTTTGGATTTGTAGCAGTCAGTCTAAAACTCTGTATTTTATCCAAATGTCCAAATCTTATCAGGGGCTGAGAGTGACTTTTTGATCCTGGATATGATAAAGTAGTCCAGTGAGAGTCATTATTACTGTCAAAGGTCAAGATGCTTTCATTTTCACTCATACTGACTCAAATATCTGTGGGAATATTACAACGAGACCCAAGGTAACATGTATCTATCTACAGTGTTTACTTGATTTCACTGACAAATAATGATACTCTGAGGATGTTTTCACTCCCAGACAGAAAAGGAGAGGACTAGTTGACAGAGATAAAATTGATGGACGGCATGTTAAGTGGATATTTTACCCCAGTGTAACTGTGTCGTGACAGGGAGGATTATGATATGACATGCAGCTGCTTGGCGGGGCCTAAAGCCATCGACTGACACATGTCGACGATATTTTTAAATATTCTACCAATGGAAGTCAGATAAGTCAGTCAGGATGAGTGAAACAACATGTGTCTGATGTTGTCGCCCATGAATTTTACATGAAACCAGTGCTGCATCTACGTTTGCCTGGAGATGTGTTGTCTGGAAGAGGAAAAGGGCAAAGAGGAGGGTTTACGCTGGAGATCCAGACCCTGTCTTGAGACTAAAAGCTGGCCAAGCATTGACAGTCCAGGATCCAAAACTTGGATCTGTTGAATCTGTTCCTATTTTTAAGTCTCTTCTTCAAATACTTCTTTAGAATCTCCTCTTTACAATAACTTCTAAGTATGTGAATTTTTCTAGTTTTTAGTGTTGTTATAGCTGCTTCTAGTGTTTCACTTTTGTCACACAACTATGTTTTTGTATTTTTCTATCAAGTACTTTGCAGCACTGTTAGTTATTAGTTCTGCAAACATTTAGGTGAAGTAAAATCCTGTGACAGTAGGAAGTAAGGCCTGATCATTGCAACTTTGATTGCAAAATAAAAAGACATACATTAATATGGATGACATAATATCATAAATAAAACCGTGTGAAAGAATATATTAATGGATACTATATATTAATGCATCATTTTAGTATCTTTTTGTGGACTTTTATGTATGTCATGTTTGCCCTCCATATGTATTTAACCATTTAACCCCTGAGACATTATTTCAATGGAACAGTCTCTGTTCAGTGGTTTTGTTTTACTGTGTGTTCTAGGGTCAAAACAGGGTGGAATAATAGAAAAAGACAAAGAGAGGAATTGAAGTTTTACAGGTTTTTACTGAAGTGCTAAATGTACTCAGAATAAATAATAACAGATTTAGGATGTTGAACATGAACTGTGAACTGGAACACACTGAACAACCAGAGGTATTTGAATTTGGGCCCAGTAGTTTTTGTTTTGGGCTCTTTTTCTATGTCAGTCCAGCTGCTTTTGGCACCTGGTTAAAGGTCGAGGTCAAATTTATTTGTATAACACATTTAAAACAACCAGTGATGGCCAAAGCGCTTTTCAACCATATTAAAAGTGTCAATGCAGAAGTTAAGAATAACACTAAAACAGTAAAACCAAATACAACAGGCAAATAAAAACAAATAAGACAAATAAAAACAGATAGAATGTCCTGCTCAGCTTGTGTTAAAAGCCAGTGCAAACAAATTAGTTTTGAAGGAAGATTTATAAATATTAATAAACTGGACTTTTCTGATGTGCAAAGGGAGACTGTTCCAGAGTTTGGGGGCTGCAACAGAAAAAGCCTCTGGTTGAACTCCAAATAGCAGTTACACAGTCAAAAGTTAGTAAAAACACAATTAAAAAAAAAAAATGGAAAATTACCACAACACGGCATATAACAGTAACAACAAAAAATGACAAGGAAAACCATGTAAACCCCTCCCCCTAAACAAAACATTTACTTTTATAGCAAGTCGGTCTCACTCACTGCCCTGTTTTGAGCAAGTGGTTGAATTTTTAAGAATATTTAAAATAAGTTATACATTCAAAACGCTCACCACAAACACGTCAGGGGTTAAAAAGGGTTAAAGAACTTTCAACAAAGTCACTGTCACTGGTTATTGTGTGTATGTGTACGTGTGACTTCAAGTGTGTGTTTGTCCTGTCAACACACACACAACAGATATCTGATGCTGTTTGTGTGTTATGATGTTGGTTTGATCATTGGTATGCCTTATTTGGGTGTAACGTGCAGTCAAGTGTCTGATCTCATCTGACCCAGACACAACACAAAGACAACTCCACCTCATCTCACCTCCTGGGCCACCGGAGGTAAAATCAGATGAGACACCGCTGCCAAAGACAACAGGGCTGATGGTCTTGGGTGGCATGAGATGTCTACGTGTGTTCCTGCACAAACACAATCTTAGTCTGCTCCACAGTCACAGTCCATACACGGTCCTCACTCAGTTTTCTTCCCGTCTTCCTTTGTATTTTATTCACCCTTCCAGTCCTCATTTCCCCCTTTCTTCGTCGTCGTCCTCCCTCCTCCTCCTCCTCCTCCTCTCTGCCTGGCGTTAATGTGGGAGTGATTGAGGAGGGCTGTATGAGCAGGCTGACAGAGCTCATCTCTGGCCCATGATGCATTGCTTCCCTGGGCCTCCCCGCTGCCCCATTACACCCTGATTAATTGGCCCTGCTTAAGTCAATAACTCATCCGTTAAAAAACAAAAAGCTCCAGTGGAGAAGAGGAGGCGGAGATGGGGAGAGGCAATGAAGGACACAAGAGGAGCGAATGAGGGAAAGAGAACAGAGTTGAGAGAACGAGTGAAAAATGGAATAAAGATAATGGACTGAATGAATAGAGTGGAAACAGATAAGAAAGGCTTGAGTACACTTAAAAAATCAGAGGTTTCTCTCCAATGTTCTACTAGTAAATGTGCTCTACGTGTATACTACAGGATCAAAATGTACCAAAACATCTTAAAGAAACTTTGATAATCACACACTGGTCTCTGGTTTTCTGTCTGACTTTGGGTAATGTTGTTCAGTGACATCTTCACAAAAAAACAAAACAGCATCAGTCATCGGAGTGGGCAGCAAATTCGATCTTCTCTTTCATTTTGAGGAGGCTGGACTTTGTCTCAAGATTGTCCCGAAATTATTACTGAGTTAATGTCATTAGTGATGGATATAGTTTTTTATTGCCAGTGGTGACATCTTTATGCCTTTGTTTGTGTGTTAAATATGGGATCATATTAGTCTGCATTTTGCATATATACAGTCACCACTAGTAGCTGAAAACCTGGGACAACCTGGAGAAGTTTTTTTAAGCTTTTATGTAAATATTTAATTCTATCATAAAATTATTTCAAAGCTCAATATGTAAGATTTACACATGTACTTATTTACCTGAAGTTTGTGTTGAAATCTGCATTGTTTTGGGAGCCCATTATTTACTGATGTTAACAAACTCTTAACTTCTAAACAAAAGTGTTCTTACTTTAAACCCATGATAAGACCCTGTTCTCTGAATTCTACATAGAGGACTTAAATCTACTGGTGCTTTTCCACTATAGATCTCAGCTTAACATGCATCAATTTGACTCATTCTTTTTTGGCATTTTCACAACATGACAACAAGGACTCATTCAGTTCAATGTCATTCAGTTCAGTTTAATTTATGCCAAATGTAACAGATGATTACTTTGCAATTTCAGATCAAGGCCTCAAAAACACTTCATGTAGGAGACATTCAGCAAATCTTGGGAAAGGCGACAATGGGGAGGAAAAACTTCTACAGAAGGAAAAAGAACTGCATAGAAAATGAACAACTATTAGCACAGACACTGGACAACACAGAGGAACACTGGGCAGGATGGTGTCCAGAACCAACCACCAGGAATGAACAGAGCCAGCCACCACCAGATACTATCTGACACTATTCCTAGTTTTCTGTTTGCTGAGGCCCTAAGTGTGCCAAAGCAATATTAAATATAATGTAAAATCATGTAAATCATAGACTGGTGGCACCAGAATTGTTGCTGTGTTAACACATGTGTGTCATCAAGTGTGGCGCCAAACCAAACTAGCGGGACAACATTGAAATTAAAATATTCTTACCTGAAAACAGTTAAAATAATGTTTCATTCTGGAGATTTAAAGTAAAGTTTTAAGTTTCATTCTCCATTGTTCTGGGGATTGTTGTTGTAGTCGTGCTGAGGATGCTGTCAAAATAGTTTCCCCTGCATCACTATAACAACCAGTCATGCTGAGGGATTACTATACCTGGAGTAGAAATGTAACACATCACAACAGTGACAAGTCAAGTCAGGTTGTGCCAAGTTTAGCTGATTTTGACAGCGGGAAAGTGGCATGTCCCTGCCATGTCTCTCTTCTGGTCCTCCACAGTGGCAACAATATCCAACACCAGCTACTGTAAACTTAGAAATGAAGTCCATGAATGTTAATAAAAAAAAAAAGCACATGCCAATATAATTCATTTAACCTTTAAAGGAGTGATATATA
>JAPQRP010000030.1:17919628-17937305 GCA_037367295.1 Apogon hyalosoma
CTCCAAAATGGCATCATGACCTTTGACCTTGAGTGACCTTGAAAGGTCAAACCCATAGTCTCACATTTTGAGAGGGAAAGCTAAAACGTTTGGGAGGGGGCGGGGTTTGTTGTGCCAGGCACCACTTGTACATCAGTAGTTGCTTTTGGTTACAGGTGGCTGTTTGGGTCTTTATGGGTTAAAGAGCTATATAATAAAAAGCCTTGCCCTTTCTCTGAACCCTGAACACCTGGGTCGACCTGACCTAAGCTAGACCTTTCTTGTCAAACATGAAGATGTGTTTACATAAAAGTACAAAGAAAAGAACGCACTACTGTTTAAAACAGAGTTACAGAATGAACCAATGAGCTTTACATAGGCAGAGTTTCAAAACCAATGTTGCTCTCTGTCAGGCAATGTACACTTAGTGGCATTAAGATTCAGTGTGTGGTTGTAGTCAGTTTAATATTAGAAGCGGCTGAGGGTGGTAGGACATCCATGAATTGGATTGTGCTATTTTCCTCTCATCTAGTTAGATTCGATATGAAGGTTGTGGTTTTTGGTGTCCAGGTTCAGCTAGGGTTTATGCTGTGTATGACATATGATTGTGACATTTTGTGTTTATGTCCAGGTTACACTTCATTTCCTCTCTGTCTGTCATCCACTTTGCTGTTCCTCCTCAGTATATTAAGTCTCACAAATGAGGGAGACATGCCAGCTGAATTTGAAGTGTGTTTCGGCCAAAAGCAGTGAAGCCTGGGTTTTCCATCGCTATGTCATCACACAAATCTTTGATGCATTTTATGCTCTGTGCTGTGATCTGAGGGCACTGATTGTCTCCAGAAACTAATTCACATTGCATTAGTAGTGAAGAAAGGTTGAAATATTTGAATCAGAGACTAGATCTGTTACCACTGAATTCAGGATTACTAAATAAGGGCCAGACAAATCTACTTGAAATTACTGACCACGTTCATCATGTTTATTTGTTGTGACGTGTGGCTTAAATATAAAATGTCAGTCCCAAGCTGATGCATATGGATATTATTTTAAAAAAGTCAATATTTTGTAAAGTTGCTCTAAACTGGCATATACACTGATCAGCCATAACATTCTTACTAATGACAGGGGAAGTGGTGATAATATTGAACATTTCACTACAATGGTACCATTCATTGGGTTGGATTTATGAGGCAACAAGAGAACAAGTAGTCCTTGAAGATGATGTGCTGGAAGCAGTAAAATGATCAGCATAAGGAACTGAATGACTTTGACCAGGTCCAGATTGTAACAGTGATGACTGGGTCAGAGCATCTCCACAACTGCAGGTCTTGTTGGGTGTTCCTGGTCTGCAGTGGTTACTACCAACCAAAGATGGACTCTGGACAGTCATCCCAATCCCAATCAATTAAATATGAATTGTGTTGTTACCTAAGAATGAGCTGTTTGTATCCAGAGAAGATGCAGATCCTGTTCACTGAGTGTGTTTTACAGTAGTTCAGAAAGAACTTTTACTTTTTGTGGTGGCATTCAGGTGCATCATTACCTTCTGTGTTTGAATGTGGACCAGTTATTATCCCCATAACACTGGCTCTAATGAGGGCTTTTGTGTTTTTTGTGGCTGCCAGCAAGGAGGTTGAGGCAGGATTTTTCAGTTTGTGATCTACAACTTCACTTCTAGATTAGGGCTGCACGATATTGGAAAAAAACTGACATTGTGAGTTTTTTTGACCCTGCGATATATATTGCGATATGAAAAAATACTCAGGAGGATATGATAGCTGTGTGGTGCTGATGTAAATGATCAAACTAATTAGTTGTGTTACTTTTTGTTGTAGCAAAAGGTGCAAGGCACCGTCGACACAGAACACGTGTTTCAGTTTCATCCTTCTTGTAGTTGAAATAATTCCAGATAACTGATGTTGCTTTTCTTTTTGGCACCAAATCTTTGCTTATGGTGATTTTCTCTTGTTCGTTGCTCATTTTTCAATGTTGTTACCAGCGACTCACTCCAAACGGATCAAGAATGATTGTGATTGGTGGATCGCTGTGTGCAATGTGTGTCAGGTACCCTTGAAATTAGATGAGAACATGTTGAATTAATTTGCCTCCTACATTGCAGAACCTGCGATGTGACTATCGCGATGATGATACTCAAATGATATATTGTGCAGCTCTTTTCTAGATGCCACTGCAGATCACACAATGAACCTTTACCACATATTAAACTTCCATGTTACGAAAACTGATTAGAAACACAGTTCTAGGTGTCCTGTCATCAGTTTTCCAGGCGTCACTGTTATTGTTGAAGGCTGATACTTTTTGTGGCTTGAGGGATTATTTTTTTCATTGCAGTACCATAAGTGTCCTCTGGAGGAACTGGCAGCAAGGTTGAGTGGCATCCAGCTCTCAGTAATAAATCAATGTGCCTCACTGCATGTAACCAGCAGATCTGAAAGTGAACTTCTCCCAGCATGCAGTGGTAGAAAGACAGTTAATGAAAGCTGTGTGTCGTCTGCCTGCAGGCACTTCATCCTGCGACTCTTTAGAGAGTGTTCAATTCTTGCCTGTAGGGCCTAAAAAGAATCACAGAGGCAGTTTGGTGTGTGTTTTTGAGAGAGAGAGAGAGAGAGAGAGAGAGAGAGAGAGAGAGAGAGAGAGAGAGAGAGATCTGGCTGTTGGGCGAGTTAGATTGGGACAACATTATCTTCTCAGCGTCACTTGGTAATTGTGCCTCGTTCTGTTCAATCTAACTGTCCATTCCACTTAGCCTCTCTCTGACCACACACACCCCACATATAGGGCAGACAGACGCACTTACACACACTTATGCACACAGACAGACTAGTTAAATTTACATATCTGATGTCCACAGGACCAATCACTCACATTTACACACAAATGAATGAATATACATGGAATCCACATTACACACACCTTCATACACACAGCTTCCTCTCAGGCTAAGTGGATTTGCTTCTCCCTGTAGCCCTTTCCCCTGCACACACACACGCACACACATGCACACGCACGCACCCACACACACACGCACACGCACCCACACACACACACACACACACACACACACACACACACAGGAGCCCGTCACCATGCCCCAGACCACTGCACTGCTCTCTAGCTCACTGCTCTGAGGACGAGGGGCTCCAATTAGCCGGCGCTGGGGCTCTGCTCGCTCTCTCGCTCCCTCCCTCCAATCGCCCGACTCTGCTGTCACAGCTAATCGAGCCGCTACCACCTCCCACTGCCACAGACAGGCCTTGTCACTGCTGCTCGGCAAAGGTCAGAGCCTGGCAATTAAAGCTACCCACTGGGGGTGAGGATGAGGGGGAGAGCGGAGAATGGGGACAGTAGCTGCAGTGCACTAACCTCTCATCATGATAACTAACAGGATTAGCTGTGGGGCGCTGAGAGCTTGACATGCACACGCATACACACATGGACATGCAACCAAACACATGCAAACACATGCAGCTACTCTGTGGGACGGCTACGACCCAAAGTTACTGCAGTCTGGAAATTTTGGTTACTTTTATTTATGTTGTAATTTGTTTTTTCATTTCAGTTCAGTTTCACAAACGTACAGGGTTTTTATTGTGAAGATGGGATTAGATTTTTTTTTTTTTTTAAAGGTTTGAGTCATTAATAAAGAAAAATCAAGTCAAAAATATAGGTTGTCCATGAAATCCTGAGAATTAATGAGAAAATGGGTTTGACTCAAAGAAATCTTTGTCTCAGAGCAACTAGATCTACTTCTAAACACTGTCTGTACATTACAATGTATTCACTTTACAGGTTCTTTCTAGTAGAACATTTATAAATCTGTTGTTTGAATGTGTGTAAACCAATATATAAGCCTTTGTATATATGACACTTTATCATATACACTGAAAACATCGACTAACCAACACTTTTGTCATTTCTTTTCCAGTTCATCTTGTTTAAGCATGTAAAATGTAGAACATTTAATCTCTGCGGAAGATAATTTCTTAAAAAAAAAAAAAAAAGAAAAAGAAAAAAATAAACCAATAAAATTAGTGTCTGTGTTCTTTAAATGGTGTTCCTTTTATACTGCTTATAGACAAGTTTGCCTTTCTAATTTTTGTGCCTCAAATGCACTGACAAACAGAACAGTAGATTCCTGCATTGGCTTTCAAAATCAGACTAAACCGCAAGTTGTTCCTTACTGAAAAAAAATACAAATAATGCTCCTGCTTGGCACTTTATAAGCATCATGGTAGAACAGTGGTGAAAAATCGCCTGTGCACCTGGACGTTTTATCCCCGTTGCTGCCAGTCAAAGCTGGATCCAATAAATGTCTGTCATGTGTCATTCATTACTTCAATTGTACTCTTTCACATTGACGACAAAAGTCAGACATTGGTGAGTTTTTCTTTACTGTGAAAGGGATATTAGGCAGTTTTTCAGCTAATGTAAGGAAAGCCTGGACTTGTAGGAACTGAAATATACATTAATCCATAAAGACCTAAATTTCTATCAGTGACCAAAAGCATCCACTGATCTACAATGTTTAATAACCTTAGACTCACTATTCCTGTCAAAACATGTAAATAATTGGTTTAATACGGTTTGCCAACAACACTACCAGGTCTTCCTGTTTTGAAACACCTGCTCAACCAGATCCATTTATTCACAGCTCCACTGCTCCACTTTAGAGCACGCAGCGCTCTATCAAATCAGGAAGATGTGATGCCACATCTCCTTCTACAACCTGTAAGGGAGTTTTGCACCACATTTAACCCATAAAGACCCAAACAGCCACCGGCGACCTAAACCATCTACTGATCTAAAATGTTTAATAACTTCTGATCCACTAATTCTATTAATACATGTAAATAATTGGTGTAAAATACAGTTTGTCATCTTTTCATTGTCATCAGATATGACCCATTTGGATGTTCAGAGGTTCCATAGTGAACGCAGAAACACCGTCAACTTCTACAATATTAATTCACCAGTAAAACCCATGGAGTTGGATCAATGACAGTGGATGGACACACTGGGTTTATGTTCAGTTAATGATAGATTTGAATGAAAAAGTCCCTTTTTCTTCAGCTTTCTCTGTTTTTGATATATTAACCCTCTAATGTAATCTCAGCGTAATGATTTAAGTACATAATCAGTAAATTAAACATAGGAAGTTACATAATTTTCAGTGGAAAAAAATACAAAATACAGAGGACAATATTATGATAAATGGTGATAAATCAGGGACACGATGGTGCAGTCGATGGCACTTGTGCCTCACAGCAAGAAGGTCCTGGGTTTGATTCCAGCACCAGTCGATGGGGGTGGGACCTTTCTGTGTGGAGTTTGCAGGTTCTCCCAGTGTCTGCGTGGGTTCTCTTCCAGTATTCTGGCTTCCTCCCACCATCCAAAGACATGCACTGATAGGTTAATGGGTTAACCTATGTATGAATGTGAGCGTGATTGTTTGTCTCTATATGTCAGCCCTGCAGTGAACTGGCGACATGTCCAGGGTGTACCCCGTCTTTGCCCATAAATAGCTGGAATGGGCTCCAGCGACCCCCATGACCCTAGTGAGGATAAAGCAGGTTCAGACAATGAATGAATGAATGCTGATAAATCAGGTTAAATATAGAGAAAAAAATGTAATTGGTCATTGCCATAAAACTAGTGCTGGGTCTAACAAAATCACAAAACTTAAAAAACAAAAACTGATTTTTAGTTGCATTTAGTTTTCATGGTTCTTTTTAGTTTCATTGTGTTTTAATTTGTTTTGCATTAACCCTTTATTGAGCAAGTAACTGTTTTTTGTAATTTCCTCAAATATTAAATATGGGGCCAATCCCATGCCTCAGTGAAGGCCAGAGGCATGTTGGTTTTTGTTTATAACATTATACAGTCATTCAGAGAGATTTTATAGACATTCTGAAACTGTAAATAGGGAATATGAGTGATTTTTGTCAGTTTATGACTTTATAACAGTTGTTTTATTGCACGTGTTTACTTTTTTTAGCAAATGCTGCTCAGATGTTTTAAGGCAAGAGGAGGTAGATGACGATGTCCAATAACACACTTAAGGTTGAAATGATGAATTTCAGAGTATTTCAAAGAGTGCCCTATAAAGGGTTAATATACCTTTACAGTATGTGCATCTGAGGTCAGAGGTCAGTGCACGTAAACTGGCACATGCACATCAACACACACACTTTTCTTCCCTGTAGTGAGATGCAAACTTTCTCATCACCATGACAGAGCAGACCCCGTCTCATTTCTCTGCTTTGCAGTCTGCCAGCTTCTGTCCTTGTGCTCCTCACCCCCCCATTCCCGCCTCTCTCCTCCCCCTTCTCCTCTCCTTCCTCACCCCCACCGCTCCCTTCAGCGCTCCTTCACTTCCAGCTAGACTAATCTGTGCCATCGGCCCCTCCTCTGCCATCCGTCAGAGCCCTCACATTGTTTTGACGTCTAGTTAATTCTGGCCCCGATGATTTATCAAACTCTTATTACGGCCCGCTGAAAGCCTCATTTATTGTCCTGATGTATGGTAATGATAGCCCCGCGCCACCGCCTGCCCTGAATCTTAACCAACGCACTTTTGTCCTCTCTTCTCGTCTCTTCCTCTCTCTCTGGATCTGGCTTTCTCTCCCTGCATTTATATATCACTCCTCTTCTGTTGTCTTATCCTCAGTGGCTTTTGCTTCATTTTCTGTTTGGCCCTAAAGTCTCTTTTTTTGTGCTACCGTCTCCCTCTTGCACCTTCACTTCATCTCCTTTTTCATTTTTTTTTTCTAACTTTGGTCGGCTATTGTTTTCACTTCTAAGCTATTTCATCAACGCCTCTTTTAATCCCCCTGTGATACTGAGAAGTCGGTCATCTCCTGTTCCGTCTCATTCCACCTGTCTGTCCTGTTTTGAAATGAAAAGCCTTGATACTGCATGGGACAATATTGGAATTCAGCCAGACGCTAAATATCACTGTCACGGGCCTTTTCTCAACCTGATATGGATGCCTCGCATCAGACGACACACACATCATACCCGCGGCCATTGAAAAACCTCACTCTGCTGCCCTGAGAATAGGCATTTTACTCCTGCAGCAGATCATCAAATATCGCAGATCTAGAATTACCCCTGCGGCCCTGACACAAAAACAAAACACTTCTGCTGAATAATTCAGACTGCGGCAGGATCTTAGGGGCATTAGCCGTCGATGGAGTGCAATAAAAGCTGGTGAGAAATCAATGGAGCGAGACTATATCCATTGTCCACAAAGCAAGATCCATTCCTAATGTGTCTGCAGCCATTTAAGTTGAAAGCTTAGTATTCCTTTTGCTGATGCTTGATGTCTTCCTCTGTGACGCTTCAGATACAAGTTTGTATTACAAGTCGTCATTTTGCTTTATCTTTTTATTCTTGTATCAAATGCCCATATTGTAATAGAGGGTTTGTCAGTGTTTGAATCATAACATTAGTGCAAGAATTCCCTGTTAATGTTGACTGAAAGATAAAACACGACACATTGTTTTAAAGTGAGACTCATATCTTGAAAAACAAAACAAAACAAAACAAAAACAGCACATTTCTTTCAAATACAATAAAGTTACAGTCAACACACTCTCAGATCACACATTTCCTTGCTTCATGTGACCAGTAGCTAAATGGGCAATAATCATCAGTATTGACTGAGACAGTTATTTTTATTTATTTTTTAATTGCATTCTTGATTCTGTTTGCACATTTACAACAATCTAAGGATCCACTGGAAAAGTCTTTACATATGTCTGAATATATTATTAAACAAAGTCTTAAATAATAGTCATAATGCTGAATTTCATAGCAATTTCAAAGGTACAAACATAAGAATTAAAGACAATACCACAATTATGTTTATCTACACAAAATGCTACGTTTTTGTCTCTCATTCTGTAAAACTCTATGAATAATGTCTTTTTCATTCTTTCATCATTTCATTCTTCTTGAAAAGGTGTGCAGTGCAATATTTGCACACATGCTAAACCTGTTGAATCATAATTCTGTCATAGTATTTAAAAGTTGCTGGTTTCTTGTCTTGGCATCTCTCGTCCAGCCTTGTGAACTGTTGGCTGGTTGATCTGAGAACATGCTCCTAAAACCTGAATATCGACATGTTTTTCCTGGATGTCTGTACGATTTCAGGGGATCTAATTACAGAAATTGAATATAATGACATAATAATAATGTTTTGATTAGTACATAATGACACAAAAATGTGGCTCATTGTGTGTTCAATCCTGTAGACCTCATGGTTCACCAAATCACTACATTAGCTCAGAGGGACTATTTTTTTTTAAATACATTTTATGGCTGGTGGTCTTAGTCTTTAAGTGCATTACTGTCACCTGCAGTGTTACATTTTTGCCCTCACATTGTCCACAATTTATGTAATAAGGGTTTGTTTTTGTTGGGTCTTAATGTGTACGCTGTGTGATTGAATAGTTATCTAAGCAACGAGGATGTTAATACTTTTTAATTTTATCATGCGACAGTAACAACTTATTTGCACTTTACAAAGCTGCATGAAGAAGACAAAATGCAGTACAGCAAATACAATGAACAGTAATCTATGCCTCATACAGTTCAACTTCAGACTGTCAGAATACTGTGTATGGTCAACATGTAACAACACGCAACATGTAAAAATGAAGTCAAACTAGCATGGGTAAAACATTTGACATTGGCTCCAGCCAGGATTCAAACTCCAGTCTCTTGCACTGGAGTCTGTAGCATTGCCTACTGAGCTATCCAACCACTGACATGAATGGTAGGAATGTTATGTAATGACCTATCTGCTGATATATGTATTTATATATAGTGGTGGTAGATTATTTTTTCTTGGTCATTTCAAAAGTATTTCACAAGCTGAACAAATGTGGGTAATCCTGCTGTAGGCTCTAGAATTCTGATTCAGATGAGTCGTTCTGAGATACTAGAATCATAGAATGTGTTATGATCTGACGTCTGATAATCCCATGTAGCAGATTTGGGTGTGTCTTTGGGTCATCTTGCTCTTATTCAACTTCATAGTTGATTTTGTTTATCAGGAGATGAAACTGAATCACAGAAACATTGGAGGGTTGTTTTACATTGAGGGAAAGGGAACTGAGCTCTGGTGGGGTTTGTTGTGGACCTAAGGAGGCGGAGCTGAGCTCTGATGTGCTCCGTAAAATGTATTTATATAGCACTTATCACAGAGAAAACCTCACAAAATGCTTTTCAAATTAAAAAGATACAAGACATGATCATTCCATGTCCACACTAACACAGATATTTATCTAAACGGATATTTTCTTCCTCTTCCAACCTTTGTTTTACAAAATATTTCACATAAATCAACACAAAAATTACTGACATCAAACTGTGGACACTATGGATAATACTGGACATAACAGATGCAGAAGCTTTCATCTGTCATGAATGTGAGCAGAAACTACATTTGGTTTTAAACTTAAGTTACTTTAAGTGTTGTTTGTGGTGTGGAAGTGTATTTTTTACATGATGTGGATTTGTCCATAACACTGGTCCGGTCCATCTCCCAAAGGTATCCATGCCGACCTCGATCTACTGCAGGTCATACACTGATTTATACACCTGGCTTTGAGGTTTCAGGTGCAGCTTAATTACACAAAGTAATAACAGAAATGAACAAAATGATTTCTGACACAACCACTTTCCAATCTGTCCATTGTCCCTGTGCACACAGATACACACAAACCAGTTTTTAAAAATCTCAATTGCTGAAATGTGGACAAAAGACCCAAATGTAGAGAAAAATATCTGTTTTGTCAAATGTCTGCATAAGTATGGATGGGGCAAAATCGAGTTTCTGTGCTAACTTAGATCTACTGCGGGTCATACACGGATTTATACACCTGGATTTGATACTTCAGATACAGGTTCAGAACTCAAAGCAACAACAGATATCCAAAATATAGTGTAATGCCATCATTGATGGCCCAAATGTAGGGAAACATATCTGTTTTGCAAAATATCCACATTACTATGGATGTGACGTCAGTGTGCATGTAAACACACTGAGTCAAGATCATGTTAAATACGCTGTAATCAAAGATTTCACTTACAAACACTGGCCAAATAAGTCAAAAATGTCAAATTGCATACTCTGTCTCTTTTCCTTCTCCGATCTGGGCCCCCGGTGTCCTCACCCCATCCTGTCTCCCCCCTGCACAGGCACCCAGGGAGCTTTAAATACTTTATTGGCCTGTAACATTACCTTAATGTCTGTGAGCATCTCATTCAGATGGAGACTAATGAAGAGTGAAAGGAGGCTGTGTACGGCAGCCTGCATCAACACGAAACACATGTGGCTTTACTCACTGCCGCAGGTGCGTTTGTATGTGTATACATGTGCGTCAGTCTTGATCATACTTGTGCATGAGAGAGAACATTAGTGCAATTGAGTGTGTGAGCGCCGTAGTCCTATATTGTGTTTCCCGGAAGTTAGAGATCCCTGGTGATGTTAATGGCTCCTGACAAACTGGGGAGAGGGAAATTGAGATCATATCGACAGACGTGTAGACATGCCAGCGACTCACAATGCACACACTGGAACACACATTTCTTTTCTTCGTCTCCTTCTCCTTCGTTCCCTCTGTCGCTCTGAAGGACGTGCAGCGAGTGAGGTCAGGCATTAGTACTGTTATCTGATGACTGTGTGTGTGTGTGTGTGTGTTGTGGTCAGGCCATCTATCAGCCAGCTGTCTGCCAGGACTCTCCATTAGGCCTTGGACCTGAGTGATGGCTACGCTGGTCCTCCACTCGCTGCTCCACACGCCTATATATCAACTGTACGCACACATACACACACCTTGGGGCTGGAGATGAATGGTGCCTGTGCTTCTCATGTCACACTGCACTGTCTGTCTGGGAAAAAAAAAAAACCCCACACACACACAGACACACACTCTGATATCTTCACTCAGCACACAGGGGCTGGAGCGGTACTTAGATGTGACTGCACTATACTGGTGACTTCATTAAAGAATATGTATTGTGCCATTAGGCGGCTGGGGTCACCTTTAGTGTCTCTGGCAGCGAACACACAATCCCCCTATACACATAAAATCCAATCATCTCTCTTGCTCTCTTTTTCTATCGCTTTCCCCCCCTTCGCCTAATTCATCCATCACCCCGTCGCTCTGCTCTCCTTGACCTAATTAGGAGCAGGCACCTGATCTTTCACCTTTCAAATGATGTCACTCTCCGGCTACTTTATCAACATCCCCTCCCTTGTTCTCTCCTTTTTCACCTGCTGTCGATCACTTTCTCAGCGCCCCCCCTTCCTATTCCTCCTCTTCCTCCCTTGCACCTTCGCCCTGCCATCCATTCATCTCACACCCTGCAATCCTCTCTCTCACCTTGCCATCCTCCTCCTCCTCCCCCTCCTCTACTCCACTTCTCATCTCTCCTCTCTTCAGCTCCTTATTGCTCTATCAATCTCTCTGGCAGAAGATCAATATCAGCGCCGTGGCTGCTTTTCTTCCCTTCCTTCTCCGCCCCTCTCTTCTCACTTTGGAGCCCATCTCCTTGTCTGCAGTAGGATCCTTTTTAGTAGGAAATGTGGCTCTCCATTAGCTCTCCCTCACCCGCTGCTGTTAACCACTTCCATCACTGTTTTTTTTTTTTTTTTAACTGCCTGCTCTGTTTCAGCTTCTGCTTCATTTCCTGTAGATCATGGGTATCAAATATACGGCCCGTGGGCCAAAACCGGCCCACCAAAGGTTCCAATCTGGCCCGCAGGATGAATTTGTGCCAAAAATTACACTGAAGACATTAACCCTTAAAGACCCAAGTGACCAAAATCATCTACTGATCTAAAATATTTAATACCTGTTGATCCACTAATCCTATCAATACATGTAAATAATTGGTGTAAAATGCAGTTTTTAATCTTTTCATGGTCATCAGATATGACCTATTTGGACATTCAGAGGCTCCGTAGTTACCGTGGAAACACCGTCACCTTCTACAACACTGATTCACCAGTAAAACCAATAGAGTTGGATTAATGACAGTGCATGGACACGCATGTTTTATGTTCAGTTAATGATAGATTTGACTGAAAAAGTCATTATTTCTTTAGTTTTCTCTGTTTTTTGTGTAATAATCCTCAAATGTCATTTCAGCATGATGATTAAAGTACACGATCAGTAAATTAAATACAGGGAAATACTTGACTTTCACTGAAAAAAAATGGATAATAGAGACTGCAATATTATGATAAATAGCGATACATCACTTTACATTACTTTGGTACCTGCCACAAAAGTAGCATTGAGTCTTTATTTGTAAATAGCAAAGTGTGTCAAACTCATTTTAGTTCCAAACTTCAAATTACAACAATATTGTTTCTATCTACATAAAATGAACATGTATACATAAATGTTGAGGCATAATATTGTACTTATTTTTCTTTAAAACATTTCAGGTTTTTCAGATTATTCCCATTTTTGTGAAAGGATAGTTTGTAAATGTAAAAATATTCACAATTTAATTGAACTCTTTTGCATTTAAATACAAAGAAAAATTCTCATTATTTATAGGCTATTATGCTATTATTTTGCTGGTTTGGTCTTGAGATCTAATTTGGCTGAACTGAAATGAGTTTGACACCTCTGCTGTAGATCCTCTATTCCAGTATAGCATATGTTAGTTTTGAGTTATTCATAACAAAAGTTATGCACCTTCACCGCATGTGTTTGGGTTTGATTAGCAACTGGTATGAATTGTGGCTTGACGAGAAAAAATTTCTAAATAAAATTGCATTTGAAAATACTGCAAATTCTGGTATGAAACACAATTCACAACAACTGAAGTGGCCTTTAGTTAAATAAGAACATTGACAACTCAAAGACATCATTTCCTGATCATATGGGTATAAAGAGGGAGGCCTTCATACCGCCTCTGAAGTAAAAGTAATGAAAAGTAATTTACTGTGCACAAAACATGAAACATGAGCCTCTGCCTCAAGGTCACATTTACATTTAATTTCAGAATGAGTTCAATCAGGGCAGAGGATCTTAAAGCAACTCACTTTTGTATCATCCTACACGTCAGAAATGCTGGATTGGTGGTAAAAATTCAAAGCTTGGACGTTGTATGTCTCCACATACAGAAAATTAATGTTACTTTGTTCAAGATTCCTGATATTTGTACTTGATTACTGTATACTTTGCATTTTAAGACAAATATCTATACTTGCTTCTCTTTTCCAAGTCAGGCTTGTTACATTAGTTCCAAATGATTTATTGGGGTTATATGTAGTATTGATATTCACACACATTAACAGCAGTTAAAGCTGAATGCGCCCACTGCTGCCAAAACCCCAAACAAACGAATGCTATGTATCCACAGATTGTATTACCCACATAATTAAATATGAAGCTCATTGTTTACACATATGCTATCATCAATATTTCTCATTCAACCACAAACTTACATGATCGGTCAAAATAATACTATGTCTTATAATCTTCACATGCTGCATCAGCTGATAGTTTACATTATAGCTCTGTTAGCTTAGCTCTGTTTATAGACAGGAAACAGCCACAGTAAAACCGCAAACCACCTCTGTTTTCTGTGTGGTTTGTCTTGTCAATAGTTGAACTAAAGATCTGTTTAGACTTCAACAAACAAGGTCAGAACTGCCACGGTTTAGTCTGAACAGTGGATCAACAAATTTCAACTTAGCAAAGATAATAACATCATATAACAATTTTATACCTTCATAAGCCTCATAATCAAACTCACCTGTGGAGAAGAAACACTGCCATTTCAGCATCAAGCTCCATTCTTTTCATTTACAGCTGTGTCCAGTGGTGGAAATAACAACAGTACTCCTAGTTTTTATCACTTTGTCACTTTCTTTGACTCTAACAGTTGTTTCTTAGTGGTTCTTATGATCGATGTGACATTGGCTTCAGTTTTCCTCAGAAGGGGAGCCTTGTAGAATGACTCACTACTGCCTCTAGTGTTCACAAACATTCACAGTGACATTTTGGCCCATGGTTAAGAATAAATTCTGTTCATTTCTATACTTTACACTACATTGTCACCTTTGTCATAATGTCAGAGCTCTTCATTCTAAACACTCACACTCATGTCAAGTCATTTTTTAATATAATAAAGCAGAATGCTCACACATAGGTCCTATACGGATAAATAAATATTCAATCTTTTTTTGATTACACACCTTCCTGACCTGAAAACTGATTCAATGTAAATGAATAGAACAGTAACACATTAAAAACAAGTGATGCCAGGCAAAACAAACCCCACCCCTCGCACATATTTTGCCCATTATAAGTAAATGGGAATATTTTAAAAAATTCATAAAAAAAATAATTTTTGACCTACTGTCCCCAAAACGTAATGGCCTCTATTCTGGGTCGGTGGCAATCCATAAACCAAATTCAGTATGAATTCAACCAATGGTTTTTCTGTTAGACATTTGAAATTCTGCCCATTTTAAGTAAATGGGGGAAAAAAAGATTTTAAAAAAATTTAATTTTTATGTACTTTTCCCAAAATCTAATGACCTCTATTCTTGGTCACTGGCAATATATAAACCAAATTTAGTTTGAATTCAACCAATAGTTTTGCTGCTAAAGTGTTAACAAACAAACAAACAAACTGAACTAAAGACAGTACCAATGCCTCCCCTTCAGGGGTGGGGTAAAAATGATGTGACATGACAAAACAGATAAAAGAAAGGAAAATTAGACCTCACAGGAAAAAGTATCATAAAGTTTTGTTGGTAATTTGTGCACTGGAGTAACTTTAATGTTCAAATAAAATAAATGATGAGGTTCTTGTGTTATGGTTCAATTAAAACCTCTTGTTCTTGAGTTGAATCATTATCCTAAAATCTACTAGAATAATATTTTTCATCTTTTTGAACAAATAATGTATGTACAATAACATCTGTGTCCATTTGTGCCATGCAACAGTGCTGCACTGATTTGTTTTCATTTCCATGTAGTTGTTTCTCTGCAAATGTTTATGCGTCTGCAGCAGAAAAGTCACAGTCATAAAAGCAATGAGACACACTGCTGGGTACTGTAGGTCACTGCAGATAGGACTGTCAGTTAAATGCTTTTAACATCTACGCTGACCTCACTGTTTGTGGCGTAGCATCCCGACCTTCTGAGATGGGCGGCAACACGTGACGCTCATGCCAAGCCAGCAGTCAGACCGGCTGCACTGCCAGCCTTTCCAATTACAGAGACATTAGCAGGCAGCGAGCGGCAGCTAATTTGACAAGCTGAGATGATGCCCATTCATATCCACCCTGCTTCAGTGGCCCAGGGTAAATATTTCCCCAAGCTCAGTATAAATAGAAAGACAATATTTGAACAGCTGAGAGGAGAGACGGACCGAGCGAGGAAGAGAAGGAGGTGGAGAGGAACTGAAGGAGAGATCTTAATCCTTTATGTATACATGCAATACATATTCATAAAGTAGATGGTCCTTAAGGTGAAACTGGAGACTGGCGGCACAAGACAAGAATGTTATCTGATACAAAGGACTCCAGGATTCTAGGACAGCTTTTGTTGAATTTGGATTATTGGTGTTTTGACTGTAAGAAAATTTGGGATATTGAATTTAGTAAATAGGCGATGAGAGTTGAGCTATAACAGAGTAGGAGTTTATCTTTTGTTGCTATTGGACTCGAGCACATTTTCTTTAAATTCAGTGGCGTTATATGAAATAACCACATGGAAAGGCTATATTGAATTATATACTTAGCAGAAAAAAAGGCACTTACTCATATTTAATGCAAGTTTTCACTCAAGGATAAAACAAAACATCAAATATAACAAGATAAACAGAAAAAGACTTTTCAACTATTGCTGCAAACACATATCTGGAGCACTTAACTTCATATTTTGAGCTCTTTTTGTAATCATTATTCCTCTGTAAATCACTGATCTGTGACATGATGAAATAACCAACCGAGCATAATATGAAATGCTAAATATTTTTCACACTGTTAACATTCAAAAGCCATAATTTGGTCAGTTATTTAATGCTATGATTACACATTGAGCACTGAATACAGATTTTAGACATAAAAACAGGTATTCATTTGAGTCTATTGTCCGACAGTGTGTAGATGCATCATTAGGTCAGGTGTCTTTCAGGTTTTTACACACACCGCCACATTAGAGGCATGTTATAGCCCTCTACATCCAATGTGTTATTACAGCTCTGCAATAAATCTAAACTTTATGAAGCCAACCCTGTCTACAATCATTACATTTTTAAGATGCGATTGGTGGATGTGTCTTACCCATTACTGCACAAATAGAAGCCGTTCATCCCCACCCACATGTCACTCTTACTTCATGTTAGTATATGAAAAGATGGAGGATTAGGGTTAATTCCGTAGATTAGACCTAAATGTAATTCCTTGGAAACGTATACCCAGCATTTACAGCTGAATACACACTGCTAGCTGTTAACTCTCGTGACATTTCTTGGGCAAGTGTGCAGATTTTATTATGTGTCACTGATGTGGCACAGAGTAAACACTTTAATGACACCCTTTCTGTCCACTTTGTCCATATAGATAAGAGCATAACACTGTATCCACAAGGTAACACTCAGTGTGGTTTGATGGATAAAGTTATATAAACACCTAAATAAATAACTAATTAAATAAATAAATAAATAAATAAAAGACAGCCATTACAAAATAGTTCTGCATGCAAGAAGAAGAGAAAAATGCAAAATATGATGGTAAACAAAAAATATCTGACTCATGCAACAATACACAATATTCTTATATTGTTCTGCTTTTCAGTTAATATTTAACATTTCAGCACAATGTGGTCATAGTTTCTACATAATTCCATTTGTGATTGCATTGTTTTTCCTATCTCTAATGGTATCCTTATGTTATATTAACATTAATTTTCTACCTTCTTTGTGTTTCTGTTCTGCATGGCTTCACTGACTTTACATTTGTTTACATTAAGTTTATATTGACACCGTATCATGGTTTACAGATGAAACAGCATGTTTGCTAAATTTGGCACTTTTGTAAATGTGTGCTTGTTAAATATAATAATAATAATAATAATAATAATAATAATAATAATAATAATAATAATGATAATGGAAGCATGTATACTGGTGCAGTGGTTAGCACTGTTACTCCACAGTAAGACAGTACTGAGTCTGCTCCAGTTCTCCTCATGTGTGCATGGGTTCTCTTCTTTAACCCATAAAGACCCAGTGCTAATTTTGTGGTAGTTCCCAGATTAATTTTTCTCTCTATTTAATCTTTCTTAAGTGATTTATCACCATTTATCATAACATTATCCTCTCCATTTTGCTTTTTTTTTTTCAATGAAAATCAGGTATTTTCCTGTATTTATTTTACTGATCATGTACTTTAATCATCTTGCTGAGATTACATTTGAGGGTTATCATACCGAAAACAGAGAAAACTTGAGAGAATGTGACTTTTTTAGTAAAATCTATCATTAACTGAACATAAACCAAGTGTCTCTGTCCACTGTCAAACTCCATGGGTTTTACTGGTCACAGTGTTTCTGCGTTCACTATGGAGCCTCTGAACGTCCAAATGGGTCATATTTGATGACCATGAAAAGATGACAAACTGTATTTTACA
>JAPQRP010000030.1:17991079-18006519 GCA_037367295.1 Apogon hyalosoma
CTTCGCCCTTAAGTGGCTGGGATAGGCTCCAGTGACCCCCGTGACCCTAGTGAGGATAAAGCGGGTTCAGAAAATGGTTGGATGGATGGATCTGATTTATACTGATAAAATTAAAAATACAGAGGGTAATATAATGATTTGTGATAAATCACTTAAGAAAAGTTAGATGGAAAATTTTTTTTTGGGAACTGACACAAAAGTAGTGCTGGGTCTCTATGGGTTAAGTATGTTTTTATTTATCTCTGGATGTTGCTTTTAGTTATGTTAAGCACACTGAAATGCCTTTGCGCATAAATGGTACAGTATAAATAATTTTGCATTGCCATCAAACCACTTGTTAAAACATATCTTAACTGAAAAAAAAAAAAAAAGCCAGTCATAGTTGAAGGAAAGGCTAGAATATTGTCACACTTTGGCTTTGCTGTAATTCAGGTGAGCGATGAAGTCAGAGCCCCTTTTTTCAAATTTTTCAAGACTTAAGTTTGTCCTCCTCAAATTAGTGCATTCATAAAAACATCCACCCCTCCTTCAAATTATTCTCATGCAGATGTTTATTTTTGCATTTCAGAATTTGCTGGAGGGTTTTGCATCTTGTTCTGTAATTCATTCATTTGATGTTGTATCCTGTCATGAGTACTTGAACAGAAACTGAAAATAATATGCAATGACAACAATTCACAAAGTATATCCAGTATGAGGAATTTCAATGTTAAGTATTAGGTAGTTGAGTTTCTTACATTTTCATGTAATTTCCAGTTGTATCCCTGTTGTGTAAATGGATTAAAATCAAGTCTTGAAAGTTTGCCCTCTCAAACATAAATACTTGAATTTGTCCACATGACTATACAAAGACATACTCAGAGTGAGGCCTGGCATGTAGACAAAACAGAGCACTTTCATTCGGTGGAAGGCCAAACTCTGTCCAAACAGAGCACTCATCTGCTGTCATCACCCCTATTCTCACACCTCCACTCTCTCAACAGACACAACACACACAAATATCATCCCAATAACAACTGACTCAAGGAAGCATCCATATTTGGGCAAATGCACGCCAACGGGATGGTCTTTGTGTACTGTGTCAAACCAAAACACAAACCAGACCTTATTGTGTTACACTGAGCTCAATTTTCCTCATCCAGTCCAGAAAACATAATTCTTTGACAGATATTCATAAACAATGCTCTGTGTTATCTATTCATCTGTCTCTGATATATCAGCAAACATCAGCATGAACACCCTTTATCTTGACTTAATTTTCATTTATATCACACATGCATTCTTTGCAATCCATCCATTATACTCAGAGATTTCACTGGAAACCACAAATTTAAGCCTCATCTCAGTCAGGCAGCATCCACACTTCTAACGTGCCTGAAACACATATTACATGACCAGGGGGGCTGATAAAGCTGCTAGACGTGGGAAATGTTGCAAATCACTTGAATAACAACTCTTTGCTTCAAATATATTCAGTGTATTCAGTGCATCATGATAAAAAGAAAAATGCTGAATTTAACTGTGCCAAAACTTCCAACAGAACTACATATAAAAAGGAGATGATATAAATGGGGAAGGATATGAAACGACTAATAAAATTCAATCAGGCAGGAAAAGTGTCGTAATGTCAGAGTTTCTGAAAGTCTGGGACCCATGGGGTGGGACAATATAAGCTCGGCTTCTTCCTACTCCATTCTGGACATAAAGTGTTGTTGAGGAGCCACAATGAGGTAGTTGTACATAGTGTTCTTTTTTGGTTGGCTTATTGCCTTCGATATTCTGGAGTGTTCTGTTTAAATTTGTGGTTTCTCTTTGGCTTTTGTTCACCTTTGTATTTTGTTCCTACTTATGTTCAAAATTAAGTTCACCATCATCATCATCATCATCATCATCATCAGTATTGTGCAAGTTACTTCCAAACTGTAATACATTACAGATTACTTGTTACTGTTATTCAAAAGTAATTCCTTACCTTACAATATTACTGTCTCATAATTGTAATGCGTTACATGACCCCTGTCTTACTTTTGAGTTACATACAGACTCTCGTCATAAATACATACATTTCACACGTTCAAACAAATTATTTTTGCGAAAGTGTGTTGTAACACAAGCGTTATTGAACATGTACTAAGTAAAATATAACTGAAAATCAATTAGTAATGCCTTACACTACTGTGTTACAGCAAAAATTAATCCATTACTGTAATGCATTACTTTTGTAACATGTTACTCCCAACACAGATCATCATGATGTCTCCAAACTAAAAGAAAGTGAGCAGTGTTTCCAGAAGTGTCCAGAGTAGTGTGGATACAAAGTGTAAATAGGAACAGTTATGTTCTTTAAAAAAGTTAAAACTTTCATCATATATTTCATCTTTTTAAGTTATATTTGCTGGTATGTCTCTGTTATGGGCGTTTATGTCTTTCTAGGCTGCAGATGTGGAAAACCTTGGAAACATCTTCCATGATGATGCATGCCTGTAGGAAAGCGGAAAGAGCAGGCATCAATGACAACAAAATAACACTGATTTGGTCAGATACAGAATGAAAAAGTGGAGCTGGGGTGGAGCTGGGTTGTCAAGAAGAGCAGCAATGACAGCAGGAATGATAGGTAAGCAGTTAAAATATGGCACCCAGAATGAGATGAACCGACAGGCTGAACAGAAGAGAATCAGCTGATGTGGGCTGGTACTGAGATCAGCTGTCAGTCATGTATTGATATTTATTATTCATTTACTTTTTATTGGTTTAGTTGACAAGGACACTGCACATCAATCAGCACTGGTTATTTTTCATCTGTTGTTCCTGCGAGTTTTCCTGGCTTGTTTTAAGTGTAATATATAACGTGCAATAACTATTTGATGTATTGCTTGCTTTTTTTTTTTTTTTCCAATATGTGAATGGCTCATAGTGTCCCTCCTCTGAGATTGCCTACAACAGCCTTTGTGCTGATTTCCATGTAGAGGACTTAGGTTGTACTTTCTGTGAAAATCCTTCAGCCCAAATGCTTCATTGCCTCTCTTTAACTCTTCTACCTCAACAATGTGCAACTATACCATCAGCCTAGCACATCACTAAATGACCAGCCCCCATCACAACATAAGCTCCAACACAAACTTCACATATGCACATAAATACATGCTAAAGTTACACGTCTGGAGCAATGTCATGGACCAGTTGTCTAACCAACTATCTGATCTTCAAAACATAATTCAGTAAAAATGGACAGTTTTTACAGTATAGTGTGTTTGTGTCCAAGACCAGCATCCAGACTCAGCTCTCATTAAAATTAATACATCGGTTTTACTCAGATGGTTACTGTGGATTGTGTTTAAGCCTAAAGCAATAGCTTCATTTCACTTGGGAAGCATCAGTAGATTTTAAATTAGGTTCCTTGTTTGGTGGTGCAGACATCTCGGTTTGGTTGACTACCAAACCGGGAACAAAAAGAGGAAACAAATATCTTCTTAAATGTTTCCTTGCAACCAGATCTGTTGTATTTAATGCAACAGTGCTTAATATTTCCCACTATTGCCTGAAGCACTACAATCGTGTAATGGAGACATACTTTGTAGGTGCACCTGGGGTTGGCAGGGGTTCAGTGTCTTGCTCAAAGATATTCACATCCCTTGAAACACAGCTGAATGATTCTCTTTCTTTGCCACTGCTGATGAACATCATCACAGAAAACCAGTAAAATGACAGACACAATGACAAGACAAAATATGTAACAACTATTCTCATGCTCCTATAAGGTTACAGTCTATAATAATAGAGAAACACTAGTTTTACTGTCTGACAGACTCTGATGGATTGTCTGTCAGGGAAGGTATCCTGCGTCTGAGAGCGATTCTAGCAGACAAGGCCACGACATGAGCATGATGAATCCCACACTCATTTAATTGCTGTTTTACAGTTCAGTGACAGCCATCAGCTAAATAAGCTGTCACTTACACAATGTAGTGATTGACTCGCAATTATTTCACTGAAACAAAGAACAGCATTGCTTTTTTCTCATTCCTGATTCTCACATAGGATGCATTGTGTTTAATGGTGGAGCAAGACTTTACTACTGCCACAGCCAAATGATCATATTGCCATTTAAAGCACTATAATACCCATCAGCTCCTAACATTTCTGCTCATATGCTGCATTTTTAAGTGTTCAGAATGTCGGTTTTGCTGGAGCTTATCTTACATGTGATGTTAAAATGGAGTTTTATTATTTTACATGTATTATTATTATTAGGATTATTATTATTATGTAGTAGTATTAAACCTGATCTCAACAGATACATGACAGTAGTGGTCAATTAGGTTAAAATAATTAATGTTTACATGAGCAACTGCATGAATTAGTCTATAGCTACATTTCAAATCACAGTCTTTTTCTTCACATTCATATGCAGAGGACTGTGGATTGAGCTGTCTTGCATACTGTATTTTTGGTGTACTGCATTTGATGTATTATGTTTTGTCTAGTACTACATTTTTTTGTCCTAAACAGTACAACTGATGGCCAAACTGGTGTTATGTTTATACGAAGGGGGTTTGGGAGGTTGTAATGAATACGATGGAATAACAAACCCGTGGACCTAAATACAAGAGACCAAAAACTGAAAGAGCTTTTGGTTCAGTGTGTGATATTTAGTGACATCTAGCTGTGAAGTTGCAGACTGCAGCCAACTAAATACCTCCCTTGGCTATGATAGTGTTGTTCCAGCCAGTGTTCGGTTGTTGTGTGTATGTTTTTGTAGCAATAAAAACACCCTTATACAACCACACGAATGTATGCATTGCATTTGGTGTAATTTCTCCTCCTGCCTGAAGGGGCAGTAGTCCATTTTACTGAAGCACTAGGTGAGCAAATCTTCGAGCACTAATTGACAAGTGACCTATTCTGTTGTTCAGGTGTGAAGAGGGAGGATGTGTTGTGCGTTCAGTAATTTAATGTAATTTAACTATCAAATCATTTCAGGAATACAGTGTAGAGCTTCACTATAACTTTTAAAGGAAGCAAAAATGCTTTGAATCTGTTTGGAGGCCTCAAGGATAACACATTTTAGTCCATGAAACCAAAAACTCCTCAAGGCACCTTTAAAGTATATATAAGTTTTGAAGCATGGCATGAATAATTCATTTTTATTTACTTATTGTCTCCTCTCCTCTTATCCTACCTCAGCCGTGCAGTTTTGTTGAACTCAGCACTTTGTCAAAGTGATGTAAAGTGAGGCTTCAGGTTTCTTCACCATAGTGTGCACTGTAAACGAGGGTGATTATTGCTGAAAAAACAGCGCTACCAAGTAAA
Source organism: Apogon hyalosoma (assembly GCA_037367295.1). NCBI lineage: Eukaryota > Metazoa > Chordata > Actinopteri > Kurtiformes > Apogonidae > Apogon > Apogon hyalosoma. The sequence goes on from JAPQRP010000030.1 coordinate 17,996,390, forward strand.
ATGAAGTAAAATTACACACAGTTTGTTTTCTGCTTTCATCTAAAGTATGAAACAAAACTAAGCTGGAGTTGAAATCAAAGTGCTGGAGCTGAACGTAATGGTCAATAAATGTAAAACTACGTTTGCTTGAGGGTTTGAAGACAATGCAGACCTTTGTTAGGGTTTGAAAATGTCAGCGGTGCTAGTAAAATTCTGGCTAAGTCGTAACTTTGGCAAGAGGATCATATAAAGAATGAAATCAAAGCAACAACCTAAAGTATCACATATGTAGCGGTGGGAAAGTTTCCATTCGGAGTCGGTTAAACTAAATGTATTTCAAGCATATACCTTTATTCACAATAAATACTAACAACTGTTCACAGAATGCAAAATCCAGGCTGTTGTGTGTGAATCTCATCTCCACCTTTTTTGCATGAAGGTGGGAGGTGTTTGAGTAAAGGAAATGAGAGAAGAAGGAGGAGGAGGAAGAGGAGAGGAGAAGGGGCGGTTTGTCATAGGAGTCATCAGTAACTGTCGCCACCGTGCTGCAGGCTTAATTAACTAGCTTGCTCGTTAGCATTGCTGCCCCCTTTTCTCTCCCTCTCTCTCCTCGTGCTCACTGCTCTGAATAGGAACGCCTGATTATTCTGCGCTCCAGTCGCAGCCAATTACAGGGTCCAAATGGAACAACATTAATCAAATCTTTAGTATGGTGGCAAACTCAGAGGTATCAGATTGCAGAGGGACGCAAAACTAATATGTCACTGTCACCTGCGGTTGCACAGGCATTTAGCAGCTAGCATTAGGGAGACGGGTGAGACGGGCTATCGCCAGGGTGTAATATGGAGCCTGATCTGGAAACCATTAGCATGACATGGCAGCAGAAACACAGAGCCTGTCCTCACTCCACTCTCATTTTTTATCCCCCCCAACCCGTGTCTCTCTCCTCCTTCTTCCTCTGTTCATTCTCTTCAGCAGACAAGTGAAGGGTAGCGTAGGAAAGATAAATTGGGGGGTGGAAAGGTGCAAACTGAATGAATAGAAAAAGGGAGAAGTGGAAGGGTAATGAGAGGTGAATAGTAGGAAATGAAAGGGACAAGGAAAGGGAATGGTGAGGGCTGTTTGGGTTCTTTACACAGAAAATAAAGGAGATAAAGAAAGTGAGGAGACATTTTCTGCCAGTGTTGTCGGACGAGAACACCCAGAGTTAAATGCAGCCATTCAGACCCTGAGTTAGTCCGGCCTCCCAGAGAGGGGCACTGGATGTGGAGCAGGGGCAAGACCCACACATGGGACCATGACCCAGCAAACTCTGCTTTGCCACCTCACTGGCTTCCCAGGGTTTGGCCCAAACCATCAAGCCACAGTAGGAGCCAGCCAGAGGACACCACTGCATAATGGCCTCATTAGGACAAATGATTAAAGCCCAACTGAAATGTGCTAAATGCCTGTGTCACTGAAGTGGCCTTTAAACGGGCATAAATAAACAAGAGTTATGCTGAAGGTTTGGGTGTGCACCCTGGCAGCATAATAAATTACAGGGTAATGATATTAAAAGCACAGAGTCGTTAAGATGCCAAGCGGAGACGCCATAAATCCAGGCGCGGGCTCCCACTGGCTGTCCCCACGCCGAGTAATTAAAGCAGATTTATGAGGCGCATTACATCAGTGCTAGATAGTTCATATATCGGCCTCCTTTATTGGACAGCCTGACAGGCGCCAAAAAATATTGTTTCGAGTTCCCCGGCCCCTTGCAGCCGAGAGGCCTCTCCCAGCACTCCATCTTTTGTTGTGTCAGTCCTGCGTGGTTGTGATGGATGGACCGATCCACTCCTCTGTCGCTCCCCTCACTTGTTCAGCCCCCCCATCCTTCCTCAAAGGGAGACTTGTGACAGTACCAAATAGCTTTATCTTCACACAGCAGTTCTTTCACACACTCCCTCCTTTCTGCTTCTCTCTGGGAGAAAACAATGAGCACAGACACAAGGCCTGTGATAGACAGCAGACAGGGAGAGAGAGAGAGGAACTGAAAGAATGAATGATGCACAGGGATAAAAGCCAAAAAGGTAAAGGAAGAGTTACATGCATGTTACAGGCCCTATTCTGAGAGCACACTGCCTCTAATGGTAGAACATTCTGCGGAAAAAAGACTAATATCACGCAAGCTACTAACTACTGAGAGAAGCTGAATTACAGTACAGCTACACGTATAAAGCTTAGGAAAAATCTGCTAAGTTTACATCTATAAGACAAATACGTGCATGTGCACAGGTGACATGAAAGCACGCATTTCTTCAGGTTATACAAGAACAGCAAAAAAATATTTCTACTGGCCAAAATTGGTTACATATGCAGTAGTTATCTATACAAATGTGGGGGGGGGCATCTTAATTGCTTGAATCACTATGCAACTATGCACAGTTACTTACATGTAGTTCGCTACCCCCAACTCATTAAACTCAGTCAATATTGTCTCCCACTATTAGTATTTGTGACTTTTAATTGGCAAATATTCCCTATAAAAACTCTTTGCTCTCAACTTGCTGAGTTACAGAACTGAACTAAAGGGACTCAAATTGCAGTATATTTAAAATAATTTTAATTTTGAGGCACTTTTTCTGTGGCATTTGGAGAATTTGCATGATCATATGGTGCAACTGAATGTAAACTAGACAGAAGGAAGAAAATGTTTTTTTTTAGCATAGCGCAACTTGTTAGCTCTGCTCATGTAGTTACTTTATCCGTGATGAGTATGTGACTCATGTTTGAAACATGAAAAGCAGCCAACGTTTTTATTTTAGCTTCCTGCATAAAAACAGTAGATGTACACTCATTCATAGCCAGCAGAAGACAGATCCATTTTCATCTAAAGAAGTCATAATTTCCATGAGACATGATTGAAAAAAAGTGTTGATATTCCTATACTGTTATATTAACGGTGTCTGCTTCAAGCCAGATGTATCTAATAGCATACAGCTGAAGTGGTTCAGTTAACATCTCATAAAAAATGTGTTGGACAAACAGCAACACCCAAATCCTTGTTAGCATTTGAGAAGTAGGAGCTGTGATAAAAGAAAAAATCCACTTGGTGTGGCTATGGGAAACAGAAAAATAGGGAAAAGCGGTTGATCTCTGCTCATTGGTGAGAGTTTTCAACCTTTTCCACCATGTGTTTGTTTCATTCTCCGACTAAACAGCCTCCACTATGACTAAGCTGCACTGATACCCTTAATATTGCATGGGAACGCAAAAGCACTAAACACTGCATTTCTGTATTTAAAGCTGAATGCACCCTCATAAAAACAAATCTATACACATACATGTTCGTAGTTGTACATGCTGGAATGGTTGAGTGGTTATGATCTTGTGCATATCTCAATAAAATCACTGTGTTCCTTAACTGCTGATGAACCTTAAATGCCCCCACAGGAAACACAGTCTGAGAGCCAGACAACTTAATTGGTTTGGCTGCATGTAATTTTAATAGCTCCTGTAATTAGGTTGCTTATTATAAAGAATCTAGTCATAAATCATGTGAAACAGAGTTACATATACATTTCCTGTCATTAAAAAATGTTGTTTCAGTGTGGCAAATGTACCTCTGCGAGTCACACGGAGGAAACCTGAGCGCTCAGAAAACACGTTGGGAGAAGAAAAAAATAAAAAAGAACTTGTTGATGTTAATGATCTCGGACACACTTATTATCATTGTTAATTAGTGTTTTTCAAGAAGAGGATTCAGATCAATACAGAGGACAGAAACAAATTTCAGCACACTATTTGGATCAATCTGGATTTTTTTTTCTTTTGAAACCCACATTAATGTCAGTTAATGTAGCCTGTTAGCATGCACTCAACAGTCTGGACTATTGGCATGATTTCTAATTAGAGAGACGCAAACTGACCGACCATTAGTCTTGTCTTGTCCGCAGTCAGAACACATTATTATTTCCTTCTTTTCTCACTCTTTGTCCTTTTTGAAGCTTCTTCTTGCAAGTGCTCCACCCGAAACTGCAAAATATACAATAACTGGCTCACAAAAACACATACAATATCTCTATATTAAACACAAAACATACAGTATGTAGGTCAGCCACAAACAAAACCCTCAGTGCAGTTAAATGTACTTATATGGACACTCATACTGCACACATAAATACCCCTGCAGAGCGTTGCCCTTTCCTCCACAGGCGTCACCCTCAGTGCAGCATCATCATCTCCCCACAAACACCACCGCCAGTTTGGAAGCTCTGTGTAACCCTCATCTCTGTCCCCCTAAATTAACTGCTGTGACAACTGTTCCACCCTGCACTCCATAGGGGCAGGAACAGAAAGTGTGTGTGACTGAGTGTGAGTGTGAAAGGGGTGGTGGTGGTGGGGTGTTAGTGGGGGCATCTAGCCAGCAGCAGAGTACGCTTGCTTTGTCCTTTAGAATAATAGGGCCATATTTTTAAAACATAGCAATGGCCCTCATTAATTTTAATACCTGATGATGAGTTAGTTCATTTATCAAAGTCTTTTCATTGGGGCATGTGGAGCAAGTGTGCAGGTCACTTATCAGCTCAGTGGGAGAGAGAACAGAGTGGGATCTGCAGATATGAATACTGCAGAAAATGTAGGAATCCTTCATTTGGTCCCTTACAGTAACCTACTACTGTGATCTAGAGCCTGGCTTAAGGTCATGGTTATATATCTGTTCATGTGCAAAGCTGTTGTAAAAGTAAAACACGGCTACTTTGACTAATCTAAAATAGGAAATGTATTGTGGTTTGTTTAACACTTTCTTCACAACATAATTCCATATATAGATTTTCATATTTTTGATGTCTTCTTCGTTCATCTACAATGTTGAAAGTCATGAAAACACTGAATGAGAAGGTGTGTCCAAACTTAAGACTCCTGATGTGTATTTATGAATGTATATTAAAGAATATTAAAGGTGTTGCACCTGTACTTTTAATCTGATTAAATCAATCGCTGCTTCATTTTCCACCTTCTTCTTTTCTTAATATATAAAGAATCTACGGATAAAAAAATGTGACGATACTGTTAATGTTCTATATGTTCTGTAGTGAGATGATTTGGTTAATTTGGATTTACCTCAGCATGAAAAGAAACCAAACTATACAAGTTTGTTTTTGATGCAGTTCGTTCAGGAAAGGGTGAATGCCATAGTCACACTTGGGTGCAGACCAAGACCCTTTAAAAGACAAGGCTTTCCGTCCAGTTGCAAATTATTTGTTTAGGGTGGGAAGGTCATTCAATGTTGACTCAACCCAACTACAGAATGCACTCTGCATCTGAGGTAAATGACTCATGTAGGTGATGAACTCTGATGCAATGTGCGAACTTTAGCAGCTTGTGTAGTTGTAGCAGCAACTAGTCACTCCATGTTAAATTTCAATATAATCAAACCAAGATTTTTATTATATCGAGGGGGTGCAGAAAGTGACATCAGGTAACATCAGTTAGTCAGATGTCACACGGTGCAAAAAACAGAACAAAATGAGGGAATAAAGAATAAAAAGGTATGTTTTCATCTACTTGTTTTATTCAGAACTAGAGACGAAAGAAAAACGTGAAACATAAATATTAAAAAATTGGAATGGGTGTAAAACATGTATTGATAAAGGGTCAACGCAATGGGAACAGCAATGTGTGTCTGCATGTGTGGAACCAATGAAAAGCCTGTAATGTTCATTGAATTAATACAAGAAGTAAACAATCAACATCATATTAGCTGGAAAACAGCAAGGGAACACCACCGTGTGTCAAGAGCTGTTGAAACAAGGTTCTCTGGCAAATTGTGGGAGAGTTTGAAACACTATATAACTGTCACCAGATTTAGGCAATGTCCACACGAAACTGCATTTTTTCCTATCCGATCTGTATCTTTCTCATTTTCAAAAAAGTGCTCCATAGACACGGAGTTGTTTCAGGGAATATCTGCATCCACACAAAACCACTGAAAACGACTGAAAACAATGTAGTACTGATGCCAGGTCTGTATGTGGCATTGTAATGTTCTCACAAAAAACAGAGAAGAAGACGAGGAACATGCACATAAAGCTTGTTTGGTTCTACCAAGTCTGATCCAATATTTCCTCCTGGTTGTACTTCTGGTTGCCCCTCTCTGCGGTAGATCCAAGAGCATGTAGTGAATATTCTTAGCTACGGTCATTTGTTGCTCATTGTAATGAAAGAGTAGCTGAAGATTTGGATTCAGTATTTCCAATAAGCTCAACAGCTGTTGTAGCATGAGCACTACTCTGAAGTCCACCGTTATTGTTGGTGTTGTGAAATGGTGTCTTGCTTCCGGGGTGAAATGTTAGAGAGGTGGGGCTATGACATCATTGTTTTAGAAAAGTAGCAGTTTGGTCGTACAGACAAAGACACAAAACTGCTGTTTCCAAATCTATCCACTCTGGGACTCGGTTTCAAAAAGTTACAGTTTCAGTGACTGAAAATGCCGGTTTCGTGGCCTATCCGATACAAAACTTTTGCGGAAACGACCAAAACCATCGTCGTCTGGACAGGGCCTAACTTCTCAGCTCTTCAATCAACAGCTCAGGTTGTGGATGGAAACATGCATACTATTCCATTTCTGCATAATTTGTTACACTTTTGTTACAGTTTGCAGTACAGTTGTATGGAAACTTGCTGCATAGTCCAGAAGACAGGATCTTCTTCATGCACTATTTACTTTTAGCACTCCTTTACATGCTCTTACATTGTAATGTGTTTTGGTTTGCATGTTTTGTTTCAATGACACTCTCCATGTTCATGAACTGAATTGAACCAGAGCAAATGAACTGTAGACATAAAACTACTCTAAAACTGTGACAATACAAAATAACCTAGTTATTCTAACTCTCAGTATTACAGGTAGGTATTATGTTGCCTAGTAGGTTCTAGGCAAAGTGAAGATTTAATGATGAAGTATATTTAGTGTAATGTCTCTGAAAGGTTACTCCTGTGCCAACGTGTTTCACTGCCATTCCTGCCATTTCTAGTTTTGGAGTATTAGCATCAAAATATTACATAAGAGACAAGAAATGGATATAAATTTTTGATTTATCTACTCCTGGCTTTGCCTTGTGGTCTCAGGAGAACACATGTAAAACACAGACCATACCAAAGCTGTAATAGCCTCCTGAAGTTCTCCAAATAAACATGACTGTACACAGCTCATTTCCAATGGTGCAAACAGTTCACCTTACATCTGATTAGGAGAGATATTCGCTTTTATTTTTAACATTTGTGGTTTCAGATGATCAAGTTTGTTGATGTTAAGACTCAGAGGACTAATAGTTTGCAGAAGCATGCCGTCTCTACATTCTCCAGGTGTGTGAATGTTGACTGTGGCTGATTATGCCAGTTTGTATGTGTGCAATGGAGCTTGGAGACTGATCTTTATGTCGTAGCCGTATGATTAGTGTATGTGTATGTATGTAGAGCAGTTGTGTTTCTCCTACCGTCTGTGCTACATTTTATTTTGCTTACTGTGTAGATTTTTTTAATGTTGCTATCTGAGCTGCGCGGTACAGTTTTACAGAGGAGACGGATACGGGAGACGTGTGTTTGAAAAGCAGCGCGTCTCTGTCTGTCTGTGTGTCTGAACAGGCGGAGAATGAGAATGAGAGCAAACAGCAGTGTGCAGCCAAGAGTAGCACAGCCACTCCATCACCGTGATAGGCCTTGTCATCCCTCTCTCCTTCTCTCTCCTACTCCTGCACTCTGCATTTCCCTCCCTTCCACTCCCAGTGGTAAGGGCGGGGTGTAAAGTTCACTCCTGCCTAATTTATCAACCACCCTCCCTCCAGAGCCCTGTACAGTCATTAGCTGCACACACTGACACAGCACCCCGGCTCACACCCTACCCTCATTTATTGTCTTTTTACAGCAAGGAAGCAGCATCAATTAATTAAAGGCTAAATTACCCCATGTCCCCAGGATGTGCAGGGGGGCAAGAGGGTTTTAGGTGGGGTTGGGTAGATTTGGGTGGGGTTCAGAGGTTGGGCGTGAGTGCACTAGCAAAAAAAAAAAAAAAAAAAAAACAACTAAGTTTCTGTGTCTTTCAGATGAACCCCTTAACACAGAGCTTCATAGGTGGTCCATTACAGCCAGTGTGCTATAGTCTTATAGTACAGTACAGTCATTTGCAGTCAATCCAGACCCAAAGTTTTCCTTACTTCATTGTATCTTTGCACATTAAGACTGCTTATAAAGTAGTAATTTTTGCAGTTTAAATCCTTAGAAATATCGGACTAAATGTTAGCGAGTGATAGCATCCTGCAGGCAAAACAGTGGGTGTTGAAAGGTTAATAAAAGACTATATTTTTAATAAGATTTGAAAAAATTAAGGAGTTTGCATGTTCTTCCCATGTCTATGTGGGTTCTTGTCTGGTACTCCTGCTTCCTCCCACCGTCCATAGACATATGCTTAATGGGTTGATTGGTTAACCTAATTCAACCGTAGTGTGTGAATGTGACAGTAAGTGGTTGTTTGTCCAGGGTGTACCCCACCTTCACGCTTATACCAGTGTATAATCGCATGAAAATAAGATTGGCCATGTTTATTTTAGCTTAAAACAAGACCATGTTGTATCATGTTTCTAAAGTCATCCAAAAGAGACAAACCAAACACTGGCTTTAGATAAGGCCGGAGCATTTAGCATTTCTGCAGTGTTATTAGGCTCTTCTACAGAACTGGAAGGAGAGACTGAGGTGGAGGTGAAAGAATATTCAGTTGGAATCAGTTGAGGGAGTAAAGGTCATTTCTCAATATCAAGCGAGTATGGTCTTGGTAAGAACGGTCCTGGAGAGCAGACTTCCTAAGGACACCAGTCTGTCTGTAATTGGAACGGTTAGTGGTTGTGCACTTACCTCCATGGCTCTGAGGTATTTCCACCATCGACTCCCTAGCATATTTCCCTCAATCCATCACAATATGTCACTCAACTTGATTTCAGTGCATTTGTACAACTATTTACATGTTGTTTATATATTTTTTTTTATTTTGAATGTTCTTCAAAATTGGATAAACAAATTTTGTTGAATCCCATATCATGGTAATAAAGCCCTATTTGGCCAAGATTAGTTTTTCATAGGTACATGAGGTAAAATAATACCAGAGATTTTAGTCCCGTCCGAATGTGCTGCGTCAGTAATCATTCCCGCACAATGTCAGTACAGATTACCAACTTTTACCTTCTGTAAAAGGGTCCAGAAAAATTACCCCAAGTAATATTAATCCGGTGTGAATAGACCAGTAGTTAATATGTGTGTAGATATTCCATCATATCCTGTTAACAAGTGGTTTTTTATGGATTTCCAACCATGGAGGCTCTTGAAGAAGTACTGTTTTCCAGTAGGCAGTCGGACAAGTATGAAACCTCGTGTCACCCCAAGTCTTAGGTTTCATTTCTGTAGTGGCAACGCAAAGCATTTGTTGCACATGTAGTCATTTAATAAAGGTACTGTTCGCATACCACAAATGTGTAAACAAGTAAATTTAATGATAATATGTAACATAAATATGGAAACAACTGGATTTAAGTGATTGGGCTCGGACACAAATACAAAGTGTCTGTTGGGTTTGGGTCTGGTTCCGACAGAAATATCCGGGCTCTAATTTGGACACTCAAGCCTAATTGGAAAACAACATCATATGCACATGATGACAGGAGGGGACAGCAGAGTGTGAATGGATTTACCCTTCCCGCTTGTGGTAGTTTTACAGATTTTTCTTATCCTGTGCAAATTGGCCATTAATATTACTGACGTCCTGTGGTAAAGTGGCATTATTCCACGTGCCTATATAAAACTAATCCAGTCCAAATAGTGCTAAAGATGTATTTCTCGCTATTCGGCCTCTTGTGCATATTCCAACATTGTTTCACATCATCTGGTGACGGTCATCTACTCAATAAAACATCTCTGAATTAAAGGGACATGCCACCGTTTTTCCGTACTGAACTATGTTCTTCCCTGAGCTTAGATGAGTTGATGCGTACCTCTTATGCACGCAATCGCTATGGTGCGCGGCGTTGCGGTTGGCCCTTTCGTAAACGATCATGTTCCAGATCTCATTTACGCATGCGCATTGTAATCCGTCAGAATCTGTCTCATCTACGCATGTGCGTTGCATA
>JAPQRP010000030.1:18006619-18019870 GCA_037367295.1 Apogon hyalosoma
AGCACAGGCAAACACACAACTGGTGGCTGTGTAGGCTATACTGGCTGCAGAAAGCAAGATTTACAAAATAGACTACTGTAAGAGCATGGACTATACTGATAAATAATATTCAAGGAAAAGAACAGATATAGGTTTCTTCAGACCGAGGTGATGATACGCAGACCCTGTTTATGCCGAATCTGAATGGGATTTGATGTGGGACAGGAAAGGAATTGTCTCCTCTCATTAAAAGTCCTTCACAGATTGACAATAAAAACACCAGAATTTTTTTTTTTTTTTTATATATGATGAAAACAGTTTATCAGATCAGACACTGACAATACATTATAATACATTATCCCAGTTGGGAATGACAGTAGTCTGATCAAATCTCGACAGTATATGGAGAACGTCTTCAATACGCCAATTAACATAGTCCAAATCCCCTAGGCCCATATCAGATTCTAACTGGTTGCTCAATCTATCCAAAATTCCACAAAGTTCTTCCACATAGGGCTCCGGTATAACATGCAAATTAAACATTTCCTCCTATTTGCTTGGCAGGCATTTCATAAAATATTAAATGAGTTTGGAATTTTGCTCCAGAAACAAAATGATGACAGATGAACAGCCAGAGACATGCTGACCGCTGTGTCCCCCCACTTTATCTGCCAGGGAGGACAGTGATGGGCCGAAATCCACCAAGTTCCTTTAAAGCTCACAAAACAGGAGAAAAGAAGAGAAAACTAGGAGTCTTTTGGCCTCAGTGTGGATTAAAATGTTGCTTTCTGTGTTGTCTGAGAGTTGCAGTCCAGGTGACTACTACAACCTTATTGTGTCCTAACAGGTGCTTCAGGCTCAGTGCCCTTGTAAGGGCACACTCTGCAGTATGCTGCTCTGCTGTTTACTCTCTTCGTCAACCAGCTGCACTGCACGTTTATAATACTCTCATAAGTACGCTACAGATGGATATGGGTCCCCTCGCTGCCGCTCCCTGGCTTATGATTAATGAGCAGCACTTGGAGCCGCATGTGTTGCTGCCTCGCAGCTCCGACATGTCTTTCCATACCCGACATTTTGTATCCTCTGTGAAAAATGAGCTCCTTGGTGTCGTTCATTACACTGTTCCACTGCCAGAGCTCTCCCATGCATATTCCTCTACGCTAAGCCTCGTGCCATGCTTGTACTGCATGTGGGTGTCCGTGTCACTTTGCATCTAACTCACTTATCGAGACAGCTATCCAGTGGAAACGCTCAGAGAGGATGACTTGACTGCAATTTGGGACTGTTATGAAGGAAGACAAGTCAATAGAAGACGACCTGACAGTCAAAGAAGGAAGGATTTTAGGCTTCTGAAGAGGACACGGTGGTTAAGACGCCCTGGCAAAGCAGGAAAGTAGCCACTTTTCTGCTGTGCAGGCGTAGTGATATGACAATGGTCTGATAATCACTGTTCCCATTGTGAAGTTTTACCTTTAATTTAGCCTGTCAGATAAATGAAGTCCATTTGTCTGACAGTGCTAGCCACAGTTAGTTGACCGAATCGACACACACACACACACACAAATGTGCCATAATCTATACAAAAACTCTCTTTATTTTAACACACACTGCACTGTCACACACTGTCGCACACACAGATAAACACACTTCCTGCGACTCAGCGCTCTCTCAAGGGCATGTTCCAATAAAGCGGCATTGGAAAACAGCCATCTGATTGATTGGACCTAGAGACGGCAGCACAGGCAAATCCCCTAATGTGGCATAAATAAGGCTGCCGTGCTCCGATCGCTCTCTACAGACAATGTAAATTATATTGTCAGGCGCAGTCACTTCCCCACTCGCTGTGCAGCTAACAAGAGTCACAAGCCCAAGCTCGACAAGGAGAGGAGGAGCTACCAGCAAGAAGGGATAGGGGAATTAATTAAAGTGGCAACCCACCTACACCACATACACAAACACGCATCCACATATAAACAGATGCATTAACACAAGGCATACACACACAGAACCTTACAGGTAGTGTCTATGCATTTGATTTATTTCCCTTGCTCCTGTGGGCTCCCCTCCCTCTCCTGTGGCTTTCAGTGAAGGTCGATGCGACAGCTCTGCTGAGGAACAGAGGTGATGCTGGCCAGCCATTTTGGAGCTAAGCTCCCTCCATATCTGCCTGAGGCCTGCAAATTCTCAAGAGACTGACAAACTCAACACAGAGCTCTGTGAATAATGTCAAGTGTGATACATTGACTTCCATCACTTTAGAACTTCCCACAGCCGCTTTGGAGTGATTCAGAAACAAAGCTGAGCCAAGGACGAGAGATTTAGTGTCAGAATTTCTCTCCAGAGGCTGTTACTTGTCTGCCTCTTCTCTTCATACTTTCTTTTACCAAAATTGTCCTTCCTGTCTCTTGCTCTTCATGCAGCTGTTTTTTGTCAGGTGGTTTCCAAGGCTTTGTCAGACCCCAGCTGTTTCATCCTGCCAAATTTGATCCTCACAACAAGGCTTTGTTGCTATGGAGGAAATTTAATACGTAAAATGTCCTGTCAAATCATTGTACAATTCCGCTTTGTAAAATAGATGCAGAAATAGTTACTTCATTCATTCTCACAGATATCTAAGTGTCCAACAGACCCCATTAGAGTTAAATACACAACATATTACCTGCAGTACACAAAAAATAAGTAAGTAATGCATTGTGTACAACATAAAAAAACAATTGCTAATATTAAAATAGTTCATAAAGTGTTATTGCACAGGGTCCAGTCCATTTCAGTGGGTTTGGCTATCTGCCACTGGTGAAGGTGGTGTACAGCCTGCAGGAGGACAAACCATCTCTTGTACTGTTCAGTCAGTTCTTCATGGTAGTAAAGATGCAGTGAAACACTGATGACAAGCTGGCATAGCTTCCTCGAAATAGTGTGTCCTTGATGACAGAGCAATAAAACAGCTACTTGTACCACATGTAAATGTTTCTCAGAGACGGTGAGACGAAAGCTTCCTTAGACTGTGCAGCCCTTGCAATTATGGCGCCATAAGTAGACACATTCATAAGATGAGAAATGCTTAAAACAAACAGCATCTTTCACAAACCTGTATTCCCAGTAACACTGGAGCCCACAAGTGCTCCTTGCTTGCAAGCTACCATGCATAGAAACAGCTTTGCCCTCTCTCTGTCAAACATTTCCTCCCATAGCCGGCTAAAAAAGTGTTTCCCAATGCTGACAGGGAGAATGGATGGCCTCCATTACGCCTGGCTACAAACACATTCCGCCAGGATGAAGGGGCCGTAAATTATCCTGCGAGCGAGCAGCTCGGGCCACAGCCGAGCCAACAACCCCCCCTTTGCCTCTAATGGGGTCGGCCCATCCACAGCCTGCACCGCACTGAATCACACACCTCATACCCAAACATACACTGTCACCTGTGTGTATATATACAGTGTGTGTTTGTATGTCGCTGAAATGAAGGGGGGCTCTTAGAATCAAACACCTGGGAAGAAGTCCTTGAGCCCATCATCAGAATAAATCAGATTTAACAAAGACATGCACTGTAATAAAAAGCGGCATGGTTACTTTGGGAATTCTCCTGACTGGGCACAACAGACTTAACTTAAATTACTGCGCAATAAGTGTGCATCAAGCCCACACTGACATCTCTAGGTGCTGAGATGCTGGGAGGCGTAACTGTAAAAACATCAGCAGTATGTCAGGTCAAATTCAGTTCACATGACACAAGTGCTCTTGGCAGCTGGAAAGACATCAAATAAACTGAGACGTTGCCCCCTGGCGTGGTTAAATACTAAGTGTGTGCGTGTAAATCATTACATGCAAATAGTAAATGTCAGGCAACATTGTGTTCCCACAAGGTAAAGCTTGTTCTTCTTGTGTGACAGTCCCCTCCCAGTCTCACCCTGCAGCACCGATAGTGATCTAGGTCCTCCCTTTTGGCAGTTGACAACAAAACCCCCAAAGGAGATATCTTTCTCCTGTAACTACTTCTCTTTCTTCTTGCTTGTGACATTTCATCCACATGTTTGTCTCCCCTTTTTTCTTTTCACACTACTGGGAGAGTCTATCAAGGACAGCTGTTTGAGTAAATGGGGTCACAATAGGGACATTTCTTTGTACCTTAGACAGGTGCGTTTGTATGTCATGTACCTCTCGGAGTGTGTGTTTTACTGATGATCACTGTGTTTTAATTCTTATACCATATAATATTTATATCAGGATGTATTCTGTAGAAGAACAGGATTTTTTTTTACACTGATGATCATTATCAACGTGTGGTGCTATTAAATTAAATGTGTCTAACATTAACTTCCTTTTCATTTTCTGTCATTTCATTACTTTTTGTTCCCCGTTTCTCAAGGGTTTTATTTGAAGGCTGTTAAAAATGTAATTGTAGATTTTTCCTAGAACAGTCAGTTGACTTTACATGGATTCTGAATTAGTTTTTTTTGATAGGATCACTCTTATTCTTAGTTAGCTTTCTACAAAGGTATGTATCTGCATGTGGCTGCTGTGGCCATCTCTTTGTCCACAGACTTTTGCATTTATGAATCTTTGTGTTAATTTGACATTCGATACATTCAAGAAAAGTTAGGTGTTTTTGTCCATTTACGCTAAATGGATATTGTATTCACTTGTTTGAAAACGTTTCCAAAAGATGTATTTGTGTGTTTGTACAGTTTATTTTAGTGTTGTAACACTGTAGGTTTAAATCTCCATTTGGCTATCTTCTTGGTAGTTCTTCTAAGTTCAACTGGACTGGTTTCACTCTTTTGAAGACATTTCATCTCTCATCCAAGAGACTTTTTCACTTCTAATGATAATTAGAACTGAACTATCATTATTATTTTTTTTATTATTTTTATTTTTATATTATCATTAGAAGTGAAGAAGTCTCTTGGATGAAACATTTCCAGTTGAACCTAGAAGAACTATCAAGAACAATGACCTGGGCAAATGAGAACCTGCACAGACCCCATATGGCTACTGAATGATATAATGATATAATAATAAAATATGTTAAATAAAAGGATGAACACTGAGCTTTCACCCAAACAGCACATGTCAGAGCAGCCCACCTGACTACGGGGCAGCCAGCTGCAGGGTCCTGCCCGAGGTGAAATGAGTCTTGGTGACAGGTCACATTATACCTGTGTGCTGACAGGGGGAAAGGGGTCAGCCATGCTGTCAGGGCCAAGACGGAACAGAGGAGGTGACAGGAGTGGGAGGAGGAGGAGTGACGAGGAATGGGGTTGCTTTCATCAGGCCCTTTCTCGAGTGACAGGCACCACAGCTGACACACATAGTGCGTACAAGCACACGTGGGCTCCAGTCCACACTGACCGTGGGTGGAAGGGCTGCAGGAATGTAGTGGGGGTGGAAACACGGCTAAACACTGTCACCCAACACTTTAATTACTTAATATCATTTAGAGGATAGATAACATAAAAATAGAAGCCAACATACAGTAGAAATGAGTGTATGGTGATGCCCCGGTGTTCTGCTGAAGGTCTTAGGAACTCTTTGGCTCCTGCTGTTGTGTGTTTTCATAATGAGAACTTTATTTAAAATTGCTATTGGGCTGTTGCACTGATGTTACAAGGGTCTGTAGCAGAGTTCATAATGATAATGTGTTTTTTGTATGTGTGATGAGTGTTATGAGTCCATGACATTTTAATTTCACCATTTAGGGATTAAATAAAGCGATCTATTTATCCATCTATGCTCTAAAACAAACTCAGAATAAGACATTTTCTGTAAAATTGAGTTTAAAACAGACTTATTATGCATATTTCACTCACATTATCAATGGGATACCATTAACACCAATAATAAGGTGCTGTTAAAAGATTCAAAGATTCTTTATTGTCAATTCACTAGATGCACAGAACATACAGAGAACTGAGATACTGTTTCTCTCTCACCTTGTTAAATGTCATGTATTTAAAAAAAATAAGAGGTAAAAATAGAATGAAAAATAAGTGATATGAAGAATAAACTATAGCAGAATATAACGTGTACATGTCAGTCTATTTACAGTAGCAGCAGTAGTGCAATACAGTAATGGTTATGAGGTGAGGAGGTGCATAATGGAACCAGACAGTAACAGATTTGTCAACAGCAGCAGATAGGGCAATAGTGCAGTGTTTATAATGACATGCAGAACACGTTAAATGTATATTTACTGAGGCCTTAACGTTAAGTGGCTTTTGCTATTACCTACAGGGCTAAATACCGTTGTGACCTCATATAGCATGACAAAAAAAAACTAGGATAGAATAACTGAATATATTTATTCACATTGAAAATCTTGCTTTATGTTGGTTTGCACCGGTCAAATACATTTATGAGCTCCTATTGATGTCATTTAAGCTCAGGTGTTGCTAGCATTCACTTTAGTTGACTTTAGTGGAACATTTGGCTGCAAAGGAGCTTTCTAAACTATAATCTATAATTTCTCCTTCATTCACGTGATTCCAAAAAACTGCATAACCCTATAACCACCCCTGACGTGTCTGGTGATTGTTCTGTATGTATGATTTACTTTAAATATTCATAAAAATCAACAGCTTGCTCAATAGGAAAAATTTCAAAATGTGCTGATAGAAACAGACCTTGTGTTTTCCAGTGGATATCTGAGCATGCTCAGTGCACTCCCTGTCACCTGTGGAATGGGGGGCAAAATATAGACCAGTGAGTGAGACCAACTTGCTATGAAAATAGATGGCTTGGGCTTTTTTTTTTTTTTTTTTCTTACACTGTTTCCTTGTTTTTTGTTTTTACTGTTGTTTGCAGTGTTGTGGTGATTTCCCTTTATTTATTTATGGCTTTATTTTTTGTATTTATTTATTTATTTTTACTGTTTTTATCAAGTTTTGACTGTGTAACTGCATTTTGGAGTTCATCCAGGTGCAAAAATGCAGCTGGACTGATTTAGGAAAAAAGAGCCCCAAAACAAAAACTACTGGGCCCAAATTCAAATCCTTGTTGTTCAGTATGTTCAGTTCACAGTTCATGTTCAACATCCTGAATCTCTTATTGTTGTACATTCATGAGTGCCATATTTAGTAAAAACCTTTCAAACTTCAATTCTTCTCTGTCTTTTTCTGTTATTCCACCTGTTTTGACCCTAAAACACACAGTAAAACAAAACCACTGACAAAAAGGAACACAAACACATACTCACAGCAGCTTTAATGACACTGAAACAGATGCAAATTCACAGCAGAAGGTTTACCTTAAATAATGTGTCAGGGGTTAAAAGGTCAAACATCAGCTAAAGTCTCAAAGTCACTCTAAACACTGTTATTACTACTAGTAGTTGGCCCAAGTAAAGGACTAAATGAATAAATCTATTTTATTATTGCAAATTAAACTTGAAAACAGGGCCAGACACACTATTGATAACACTTTAGGATGAAATCACATTAGACCCTTAACCTTAAATCTTGTGCATGTGGATTTTGAGGCGTGGAAGCAAAATGAGAGTTCCTGTCTCCCAAGGCTTTGAAGAGCCAGAAGCAGGAAACTCTGTGATGGATCACTACCAGTCAAACTTTCAGCACTGTGCTTCTGCTGGTCATCCTCACATCCGTTTCCTATTGGATTACCTTTGGAAATACATCAAGGCTTTAGAGACTTCAGGGATTGTTCAGGGTCAGGTCAACCTGACAATTTGCCCTAAGCTCACTTATCATGTAACTGTGTGTAAAATGATTAGACGAACCCTTCCCACACAAGAAATCCTCCAAAAGTAATATAAGTTAAAGGTTCAGTGTGTGATATTTGGTGACATCTAGCCTCGAAGCTGCAGATTCTAATGAACTGAATCTCCTCTTTTAGTTTCTCTACATGGGCTGCAAAAGTCGGTCACATTTGTTTTGTCTGTTTTAGACTTTTAAGATAATTCTTGTCAACATCTGGCCATACAGTAACTGACTGATGCACCTGTGAGTCAACATGGTTAACATGTGGAGGTGTTCTGCTGATGTAAATGGTTCATTCTAATGAAAAGACCATGGTATAAGCATAATGATGAGTATTAGTTGCATCTTATCTCATAAATCTTACCCGCTGAACCTTTAATCTATGATAAATAATGAATGTTAAAATCTCTACTTCAGGGATGAACTCCTCATTTGATGTCTCTCGGTGTGTTTTAATCATAATAGTGATGGGTGCCACCTGCTCTGGATGAGATTTGATGACTGTGAAAGTTATAACTAACATCATTTTCACACATTCAAAGACACCGAGCATCTGCAGTAAATGTCTCCCCACTCATTTAATTCAGGTTTTTGCCCGTCTGCTTAAGCACTTGGTCTCTGTGTCCTCTCTTTACCTCCCTGGCTTGGGTACAGAGACTGGCCGCCACAGTCATCCTGTTCCTTTCAGCACCGTCGGCCCGTTTACTCTGCTCCCATTCATCAGTCTGTAAATGAAGTAGCCAGTTTATTAGACTGTGGTAAAACAATCTGCCCTTCCGCTGTCCGAACCCACCATTTGGAGATGGTTGGGCTTAGCTTGTGTGTTCGAGTCTCCACTACCAGGTGGGTAAACCACAATTGCCAGATGGATATCATACTAAAACCAACAACCAATCAGATGGTTTATACTTTGTGTTGGCTTTATATGAACAGAGCACATAACACAGTATTTATGACTGAAAACATGTATTTTAATGCAGAATTAGTCAGAATATCATTATAAATTACTTGACAACACAAATACACATATGATTCATATACATTTCTGTGAGCATACTATCAACAACATTTCCACACTTTAAGAAGAATTAGACTCTGCTTTCATTCATCAGTACCTGACAGTTTTATCAATAAATGACCCTTTTAAACCTCGCCTAATTTAATGTCCCATCCACACTAATGCAGATAGGCAAAATGGATATTTTTTTCTATGTTTGGGCCTCTGATGTATTTTGGTTACATAGAGATTTTTAATAACTCCAATTCATGTGTCCATGTGGACAGAGAAAATGAAGAAAGTATATAATGATGTCAATACATTCCAATACACTTTTGCCTGTTGATGGTTTGTGTCACGAACATCAAATATAGGTCCTATAGTTGTGTAAGTCAGTGCATTGCTTACAGTAGATCATCATCACACATCTGAAGATGAACATATATATTACTGTTAGTGGCAGAAATTGAAATATAATACCCATCATTATGCTTATACCATTGTGTTTTTATTAGAATGAGCCATTTATGTCAGCAGAGTGGTGTAAATGAAATATAAAGAATATACTTTGAAAACCTAAACCAACACTTAACATGACTTCCATTTATAGCTTGTTGTTGCCCAATTTCCTAACAGACAAAAGCCTCTGCATCAACTACGTCCAGTCTGACGTCCATGACAAACAATTGTTTGTCCAAGTACTTGTACTGGTTTGTTGGTGGTGGTGAGAGATATTCTGTGAAAGTATTGAGGAATTTTTTGTAACAAATGGAGAAGGAAAAGAACTGTTTCAAAAAACATGAGTATTCATGTGGTCACTATATAAGATGTCATGTAGAATGAAAGTAAAGATGGGCAGAGAAACACACAGGAAATATGGTCAGAGATATTATTAAAAATGTTAGCACTGATACAGCCAATACTATGAGTCATTTTTCAAATTAATGAAAGTGTACTTGCAAATTAAAATTCACAGGCTGTACAAAACACAGTGTTCTGTGCTTGTCCATTGTACATTTGGAATTGACTCATGTTCTATTCACATATCTGCCATTGACTGCTCTCTGTGTGTCTTATGTTTAAGTTTATGCACAATACAAGCTTCAGTACACTACATTTCTTTGGGTTTTTTGTCTCAACTATTTACAGATGGTGTCTTAAAAAATAAAAAGTGAAACCAAAATGCCTTAAACAGTGGGCTAGCACATGGTACATACATTAGCGACATGTCAAAGACTGTAGTGTGCTCTGTGCATTCAGTACTTTTCACTGAATTAAAGGTGGGGTGTAAGATGTTTTCCTGGAGCATTTTTTTTACTATATTGCTTAAAATCCCCTTCATACTCCAATTACAACCAATTAATTAAATGCTCTAACACAAAAATAAAAAATGTAGTCACCTGTGGAATGGACAGGACCAAAAAAACACCATCCAATCATTTGGAGCGCCCACTCCAAATGATTGAACGGTGATATGTCAATCAAACTCAACTGCCATTTGTCCCTCCCCCTCTGCACGAACCCCTCTTCGTGCATGAATCGTGTGATCTCAGAGGCTTGGAGCACTAGTACAGGAAACGAAGCCAGAGCCAGAGCTTGACTAGCTATATTAGCAATATTAGGATGTAAAGTTCACCAGAAACTATTTTGTCACTAACATAAATCACTTGGAAATGTAATATTGGACAGATAGGTGTGAACTGGGGCTGTTCTGTAAGAGCGGGGATGTTGGAGGACACTGAATGAGGTAAGCATGGATCGGAGTCAGAGCCAGGGTCGGAGCCGGGGCTGTTGCCAGGGCCGTTGCCGGGGCCGTTGCTGAGCAAATTGTTGCTGTGCAGTGCTCGTGAACCCTCGGGAACAAGCACTGCATGTGCCAGTATTCTGGAGGCGTGGCTTCAGGGAGGTGTCTGAAGAAAGGGGTTTGGACTTGAATCGTGTATTTTCAAAATGTAGCTTGCACGAACCGTTTTTCTAAGATCTCGTACCCCACCTTTAACTAAACAGGCAGACTGTTAAACATTTTAACCAATGAAAGGCCGGGGCTGATTCAACCATCACTTGTTCTAAGACTAGACAGCTGCACATTATCCTTAGCAAGTCAAATTTAACACAGCAAAACACAAACTGATTTTTACTAATATAAGACATGTCAGTGAATGTACAGACCCTTTACACACCATTTAATTTATAGAGACGTAAACACCACAGTCAGCATATACCAGCTCAGACACCAAAAACTGCATATTAATTCAAATGTTTTGGTGTTGTTTTGTTTATGTTGTGTATAAGACAGAGATACACACCTCTATATGAACTGTCCTTGCTACTCTGTGTGTGGGAGGTGTCCTGTAGCAGACTGTCAGCCGCAGAGGTGTTGATGCTGATTCTGGTTGACTGGCCGGTCTCCACTGGACTCGCTGTGCTGTCTCTGTTCAGACCTCTCACTGTCAGTAAGACCTGAGCCTTGACTGCTGGGTAGATAGATGCTCGCAGTAAACAACTGTTTTGGACAGCAGAAATCATAACAGAGATGCAGGTCATTTTATTCCAGCTATGCTTTGACATTTGGAATGTCACTTCTTTCATCGTTCCTTCCTTCTTTTCAGTATCAGAATCAGAATACTTTATTAATCTCAGGGGGAAATTATTGGGTGTTATAGTTGCTCCATTCAAGTGTAATAAAAAGGAACAGAAAAAGAAAAAAATTTATTTATTTATGTATTTATACATCTATAATGTTCTAAATATACAAACATATATATAGCTCTGAATATATCAACCAAATATACATATTAAAACACTCGATTAAGAAACAAAATTAGAACAGGAATTTGTACAATATGTAGTGGAAAATATATTATCAATATGATAATTAAAGAAATATACATAACTAACTAGCGTGTTGACCTGTGGGGAACTAGGGGTCAAATTAATATCAATATCTAGGGACTGAAGTTAGTAAATGTGTCGTTCCTGTTTTAACGTCATTTCCTGTCATGCAGCATTTTACTGCGCTTCCCGTCAACTGTCATGGGCAACGCAACGCGATTGTAAGGCTATTGTATTCCAAAATTACTAATATCTCCCAAAATATTTGTCCTACACGCACACACACACACACACCCACACACACACGCACACACACACACACACGCACACACACACCCACACACACACACACACACACACACACACACACACACACACACCAGTATTCCAGTATTATGATATAGATAAGTGTGCAAAATATAGTTGTGTGTAATTGTAATTATGAGGTTATACGGTGGAGTCTGATGGATGAACAGTTTGATGGCCACAGGCAGGAATGATTTCCTGTGTCATTCAGTGGTGCATTTAGGTGTAATCAGTCTTTCACTGAGCGTGCTCCTGTGACTGACCAGCATATCACGGACTGGGTGAGTGGAATTGTCCAATATTGTCTTCATCTTAGACAACATCTGCCTCTCTGACACCATTGTCAGAGAGTCCAACTCCATCCCCACAACATTATTGGCCTTGTGGATCAGCTTATTGACTGTTGGCATCAGCAACCCTTTCTTTGGACACTAAAAGGTGCACACAGTATGACTCTTCCATCATCAATACAAGATTTTGCCAAGAAATTAATGCAACTCTGGATGGAAATAAATGTTCTGACATTTATTGTGACATTGCATAATCATAGTGAGGCATAAACAAACAATCCTGCAATCAAATCTAAAGTCAGTCCCATGAAATATTGTATGTGTGCTTTTTGGGGCCAGGCAGTGTCTATAAACATATAATTAACGTGGCAATGGTTGATTGGCATTGTTGAGCATAAATTCTACCTTTCAGCATATTGTCATTCATTGATCTGAGAATAACACAAGCATTACACCTTCTGTGGCCTTTGGATTTGGGATGTGGAGAATAAATCCTGTGATGCAGACTTTGTCTAATCACAGGTGTTTTTCAGACAGGTAGGAAGGTTAAATATGATTGACAGCTGTGATTACCAGTCGAGGATTTGATGCAGTCAGACCTGACTACTGTTCAACTTTAACAGAAAGACAAGTGTCCTCACTTTTCTAAAGCTGTGTGAATTAGCATCAGGTCATCTATATTTATCTTTAGTCTTCTGATTTGGATCAACAGGAGAAAGCAGGTAGATTTTCATTTTCAGTGTGGAAATGTGTTTTGTTTTGTTTTTTTTGTTTTGTTTTTTTTTTTTTTGGCTATTTCTTTACTTCTTTTACATGTTCCTGGTGTTCTGGGAAGTGAAAAAAAAAACTCCTGTTGTCCCATCTCTGGTTTTGTGGTGGCAAGACATAATATAAAACATACAGATGTGGTACTTTAATGGGGTTTTTGATGTGAAAGATAAGAAAATGCAAATGAGTTAAATGAGCTCAAATACGAGTGGAGACAAAATACTGGTGCGGGCATGTCTCAGCTGTCCATATGCAAATTTTTGCCTCTCACTTTCTTTTTTCATTTGTTTGTTGTCTTTCTTTCTTTCTTTCTTTCTTTCTTTCTTTCTTTCTTTCTTTCTTTCTTTCTTTCTTTCTTTCTTTC
>JAPQRP010000030.1:18035002-18058045 GCA_037367295.1 Apogon hyalosoma
CGATCTTGTCAATCAGCCAGACAAACAGAAGCACAAGGTCTCCCAGGTCACAGGGTCATGGGATCCTGCAATTCCCCTGCTACCCTAGATCTTAACACACACACACATACATGCACACACATAATTTTCCATTCACTTAAACTAAACTAAGCCACAGAATTCTGTCAGCTCCTTTTCTTCTAACACCCCGAATCCTGTTGACTTTAAACAGTTCCTCCATTTTTGTTGTTGAGGGAGTGATTCTTCCTGTGGCAGACATGCTTGCAAAACTTCCCTGAGCTTTTCCTCTCGCCTTCAGTTCCTGCTTTCATTCCTCTTCTTCTTCTCCCCCCTCCTACTCCTCCTCCCTCCCCTGTGTTTCTTTTCTCTCTCTTCCTTTTGCTCCCCTCCTTCAAACATCACGCCTGGAGCTGACACTGAGCGTGACCCTGCCTTTATTGTTGCAGCGGGGCAGAGGCACAAACACAGGGCAGGGACTGTCACCCCAGTGATTAAAGAGCGCATGTTTTCAGTCAAACGCCTCAGAGGGGAGTGATCCCAGAGAGAGTGGGAGCAACAGAGGGAGGGAGGGAGGAAAGAGAGGCTCAGAGTTGAACTGAGAGATAAAAAGCTCAGTCTCTCCTAACATTTTCACGACTGAAAAAGAAAAGAATTTAAGGAAGTTAAAAGGTACCAAAGGGAAAAATGTAAAAGGGGGTTGATAAAGTGTGGGGTATTTTATGAAAATTTAAACTAATATATGTCAAATGTTTTTCCCTCACATGATGGAGGATTGTGTTTAACAGCTTTCATGAGAGACAGCCTGAAAAACATAGTGTCACAAACTTAAGGAGCTGCTAACCCACTAAAAAGATTTAATTTGTGTGGCTTAAAATTAGAGCTTTAACATCACATGTTGGTTTAAGTGGTGCTGCAGAAGTTTCTTTGGCCCTGAATGCGCCTTATTTCAAGATGCTAATAGGCCAAAAATATATTGGCATTGTCATCTAAGCTGTCTAAACCCTCATTTAGACCTCCACATGTGTGCAGACAGGGCTAACAAAATGCAGCTATAGGGAGATTTGTCCTTGGCAGGTCTGACCGAAGCAAATAAAAGAGCAGCTTGTTGAGTTATGGCTGTGGGTTGGAAAAATGAGAGAGCCATAGATGTGACATTTTGACCATTAGACCTTGCTCCGCAAAATATTATTTTTATTAATGTGAACAGGAATCGGTTTCTCCTACAACACTCGCGAGGATTAAAACAAATAGGGCCATGAAAGCGCCAGGCAAGGAAAGAAATAAATAAATAGCAGGGCTGCCTCCATATTTCATATAACAGTCACCTCCAAGAGCTGTGGGCCTCTGTGTTAGGCGTCCAAGCTAAACACTTGGAAGTTTGCTCAGTCATAAATTAACAGCTTGACAGTCAAAAGTGTTCAAACTAATTTGTCAAATCTTGGTTGCTTTTTTCCACCGTTTAAATTCATTACAGCAGTTTTTCTTTCTTTCCACAAGGCTTCCAGAAATGTGTTTCCCAGTACCATGCAGGCCTCTGAAAAGATAATTCTTGAAACTAAAAGCCTACGACTGCGCATCACGTGTGCTGCAACCAAAAACCATCAATTTTCCCTTTACAGAAATAGGCTGAATTAATTCCCACCCAAGTACAATTTATCTCCATGGGTTGCTGTCAAGGGATTGGGCTTTGAAGAACCTCCAGGCATCAGATCAACATTCAAGACACACCAACGGCTCAACAACTTGTATTTTTGTTAATTCAGCAGTCATGTTCTGCTTAAGTGAGATAATTGCTATTGACAGGCTTTTGCCAAACATGCCAACACAGAATAAACACAGATGATGCCTTTGGAGGAGATGCTGCATGATGGTTGCACCACAGCGTACACATAATGCATGTGGCTTTTCCTGCAACTGATGCACTTTGACAGGATGTTCACTCTAAACACTTTATATTTAAACTTTTGCACACTAATGCAGTTCACAACCCAAAGCACATGGGCACATCTATGTTTTAAGGGTACCAGGAAACACAAGTCCAGTGATTTACAATAGTTTTGTTATTGTCAACAATTGAAACACTGACACTTAATCCTACAAATTGTTTTGTCTGAGTATCTGTTACCCATTTTAGCTCATTCATCTGTACCATAATTCTCCATTGCTGCCAAAAAATGATTAAAAACTCATCACTGAACTCCACCATTCCACTGGGAAATACAACTTTCTTGCAAAACGGCACAGAACACTCACAAAAGCAGCTTCAAAGTATTTATACCAGCGACCAAATTTGCTGTCTCAGGAGGCTGCAAAATGGGATACAGCCTGCCAGGTGGAATCTGTCTCTGTTGTAAGTCATCATTAGAATTTATAGCTGTTTTCTTAGTTAGTATTCCTTCTGTTTTGCATGAAGAAACATGTCACCCATTGTGATGGTGTTTATGATGATTTTAATCAGAAAACAGTGGAGCTCAGATGAATCCAATGAATGGACAAAACTGTTCTCAGGAAATTGTCTGAGTTTTCTGACCCAACAAACTATTAATGCATAACCATGTATGAAGAAGAATTACTGCATTTATGTGAGAAAGCATAAAAAATGCACAAGGAAATCAGTTACCTCATGACCAGCTGAATCAGTAGTAATGTCTTTCAACAAAATGCTAGCATAGAAACCTAAAATCATAGCTAAAAAATAGAGAAAAGTGATCTAAATGCTGTAGAAGGAATGAAAATGTAAAAAAATAATCAAGCCTCTGTCTGAAATCAATGCCTTTCTACAAATAAATAGTGTTTTAGATTAAAAATGGGATATTAGCTGGTTAGCTTAGCCTGAATTAACTAGTTAAGTATAAGCTTATTTCTCCCAATACTAGAATTTTCCTTTAATTTTAGTGCATGCAGTTTACAGCTGCTGTGAAACAAAACAGACATATTATTACCATGAAGCCCTTGACAAGAGTTTTGTTTTGGTGTGCAGTCCTTACATCAGTGACGGCTGAAACCCCCTCTCCTCTGCTCCATCATCCAATGCCTGACATATGCCAGCTCCCATCTCTCATCATCACTCCTACAGATCCATTTTCCCTCCCCACCCCCTCAAATGTGCATGTGTGTATGTGTGTGTGTGGTCTGTGTGGATTGTGATATGTGGGCATGTGTGTGTCATACCCGAAGAGACAGACAGGCACACGAGCATGAAATCCACCAAACCTCCTCTAATTCCCCCTGTAATTTATGGCTCTCAGATACATGTCATGCTTAGGCTATACAAACGGTCCTTTGTCACTGACAGCAGCCTTTGATCAGGATGAATCGGATTCGCTGTCTTGCCGCCGCACCAGATCTGCCCCACACTGCTGCTGTTGCTGCTTCGGCAAGGATTTCAGCTCGCACATGCACACACGCATGTGTAGCCCACTGGTGTTGAAAGTTTTCCACTCGCGCCTCAACACGTTCACGTTCTTCCGAAAGTCAAAGCACGACTCCCCTCATCAGTTTACTCTGAACTTGTGACCCTGGCTAACACCCCCCTATTCACCCTGTCTCTCTGCAGGATGTCTTTACAGCAGGCCCCACTGGGTGATTGACAGCCGTAAGGGAATTATCGAGCCGCGGGAGGAGAGAGAAGGAGGTGAAGCTTTGAGGTCAAGCAACAGCAAGCAGAAGAGAGTTCAACATCTGTAAAGTCACACAAGCTGACGTGACCCCTGTGCAAACTACCAGGGCCTCTGCCAGGCTAGCACATACACATTCTCACCTGTTGGAAACCATGTTGGTTGCCACTCGCTGCAAATTCCATCCAAATGAAAACATAAGGTTTTGGCTGGGATGTTTAGAAATGTGTGGCGTGGTGGGATTCTGTTTAAGCTGTCAGCCAGAGGGACATGTGATTGTGTATGTGTGTGGAGTAGTGGTGTAGAGTGATTAAGCACGTCACTGTTGGCCTGTGGGATTGACAGTAACGCCGGCTGACTTGGGCACACAAGGGGGAGAAGACTGGGGGCACTTGTGTAACAGAGACACACAGGCAGGTACTGTTCTCCTGCCGAGCTCGAAACAAACTGCTGTTGACATCCCTGTCACCAACACTCATTTCTAGCGCTCAACGAGATTAGACTCAACTGGCGGCGGTAGAGACAGAGGCATCAAATTAAGCGAAAGAGGCTGACAGCGAGCATGTTCAGCGCGCTGGCTTTCTGCAGGCTGTTTTCTTCCGCTTTGCCTTGCATGAAATGTTATCTTTCAGCCTGCATTCCAAGAGGAGGGATCAAAGATTAAATTCGGGGTAGATTTGGGGAGCCGTTTGAAGAGCGAGCACAGCAAAAGGAAAAGTGTGAGCTAAAAAAAAAAGGGGAACTTTGAGGTAGAGATGCATTCAAGACTTGCCTGGTAGACAGATTTCATCATTTGGCTTCAACTTTTGCAGACGTTGTTGTGATGACATGAGCATAATTCACTCCTCTCTTTTCCTCTGTCACACACATGCACATATCGTGTTCCCCACCCATTCACTCACCCACCCACATACAGCTCGGGACATCTTATCCCTCACACACACAAACAAACACATTATGCCCCCGCCTACCTACCCACACACTCACACATAGGCTTTTTGACAGAGTGAAGTTGTCAGAGAAATGGAGAGGAAATGACAGAGGGCATATTTTCACAAATCTCCCCTGTTGGCATACTCCGCTCTGGCACAGGGCCTGTCAGCAGCCTGTCTCCTCAGTTTAGCCATCAGACACAGTCAGAGTGCCAAACACAGTGGGACACGCTCGTCCTCAGACAGGAGACAGGACGGAGGGAAACGTCAAGAGACAGAGGAAGACGAAGAGACAGATGCTGAGCCTGAGAAGGGAAATGGGAACTGAGAAGGAGACGGAGAAAAGAGAGGCACGGTCAAAGCACGGAGCCAAGAAGAGTTAGAGTTAGAGCGACTTAGAAATTTCATATCCATAGAAAGAGGTTAAGTCCAAGTCTACCCTCTGCTCCAACTACTTCTCCCCCAAACACAAATGTCAAATGCCAGCCTATTATCCCTTTTACCAGAACTGTAACATAAACCGTGGGGCTCGGGGCGCCGTGTGTCACCGTGACTTTGGGAAAGTGACTTTGACGAGGTGGCGGCCAGCCAAAGCCGGCGGTCCACACATCTACCTGCTTCACTGGAGGCACTGCATTGGCCTTCATACCTGTCTCCCACAACCCCCTGCTCTGCTGCTGTTGCGTCCCTAAACACACACATGCGCTCCCCAGCTGTGTACGCCATCCTACAGCTGCAACAGACACTCTGCTGTTCTGCTGCACACCTCAGGGTTAACACAGCCTCCTGTCACAGAGCCCAACTAATTATCCTGGCTTAAAGAGGAAAAACACCAACAGGAGATGTTACACATACAGTATTCTAAACAAATGCTTAGACCATGAAGACTGCATAACAGGCAAAGTGGTGAGCATAGAGGTTCTGCATATTACTTCAGTTAAAGGTGCACATATGTGAAGAAAACTACAAGCATTAATCACTTTTTTAATATTCAATGTGTGGACAGATCGTAATGGAATTTAAAAAAAAAAAAGAAAAAAGCTTGCTCTCTGACAACAAAGTCCCTATTACAACTACTGTGAAAATTACATATTGCACCTTTAAAGTTGATGCAAAGGGTTACTGGTGATATATGTGTTGTATATAACAGCTTGTGGTCTGTATCGCATAGGCACAGACGCAGGCGCAGTATACTCCACCTTTACCGCTGACACAGTTATACAATCTGAAGCCAGCCTTTATTTGACACCTGACTAAGCTTTGCTAGGAATACAGGAGAATCTCACTAATGAGCAGCAACAGTCAGTGTGGGTCAAAGTGTCACACCAGACTGATATGTTGCAATCAGAGTCTCTAAGGGCGCTTTCACACTACGTACCCGAGTCCGTATCCGAGTACGTTTAACCTCAAAGTCCACTTAATTTTATCAGTGTGAATGCAAATGTTCTGTGCTTGAGTACCGTACCCGAGTCCGGCTGAGAAGGTAGTCCTGGGTACGGACTGCGTGGACTCCAGCATGGTACGCTGCAGTGTGAAAGCAATCCGTGCCCAAGACCGGAAGTGACATAATCATGACTCCGACAACAGAAGTGACTTAATCATCACGAGACCATAGATGGTGGTCCTGAAAAAGCCTCGGATCCACACGGCACAGGCTCACCTTAGTGCCCGAACCACTCGGTGATATATCAAGGACATCGAAGGTCACGCTTCTTCCCTTTGTCTCCAACAGGCTAACAGATATAAGAGTATTGCCACCACTGTAGACAAATGAACAGAGCAGTCACTCGGTTGATGACGTAAGGGTTTGTCTTCTTATAACTTCTGTGTTTGTTGGATAGTGACAGAATTCCTTCCACACCACCGCCTACTGTTTCGGCCCAGTAACACCCACTCGTACTCATACTCGGTACATGCTTGTGAACGCAACATGTGCGGGAAAGGTGTGAGCGTATCCAAGTACGGGTACGCTGTGTGAAAGCGCCCTAATAGCAGTTCAATAGAAGTGTTACTGAGGGGTGTGACACCATAAGCGGCACGTAAATGAACTGGAAGTAACTATACACAAAATAAACCTGTTTTCAACATCCACAAAACATAAACTATGACTTGTGTTGCAGGACACCTTAAATGATATAATCATATATCAACAAATAAACTCCCACTAAAAAGATAAAACTAAAATTTAACACTATGTTCAACATATAAACAAAATGAATTGAAATGTAAAGTTAGTAAAGTAAATAGGAAGCATTGTGTGATAATTTCAATCTAACTATAAGTAAACTGTGTAAAATTGAAGAGATATTCTGTTAACTACCAGGTGACAATACCACAGACCTGTAATAACACAAATCGTTGGCGCACAAATATATTTATATATTTGTGTAATAATCCAATCACATATTTAATGACTGTATTTGTTAAACAAAATGATGAATAATTTTAAAGTCTTTCTGTAGGAATTATGCATCACAGCTACCAACGTTTTAACTGTTTTCATTGTTCATTTCACAAAGCATGTTGGAACTACCAAAATGCACTGACAACAACTCCAAACAAAATTTGTTATCTAAAAAATGTTCTTTTTTATTATCATTATTTCCAGAGGTTAAAAGTTAGAGTTTCAACACCTGTAAAACTGTTATAGTCTTGTAAGGTCATACTCTCACTATAGTGTCAGCGCTGGAGAAAGGTCTGGCTCAACTAGTGTCATTATAAAAAGGATGGGATAGTCTTTCTTGCATGTTTGTATTTCTTAAATCCAATCACAATAGTCTTGTACAGCAGTTAGTGAAGGATCCTTCGACTCTGCCTCCAGAAAGCTTGACAGGCAGTTTGTTTTGGTAGAACATTTGCACATGGAGATTGGAGTCCTAGCATTCAAGTGAACCCCTGTGTAACCCTTGCAAAGAAAACATTACAACAAACCAAGCAGGCTTGCCTCATTGCATAATCAAAATCTTGATCAAAACTTGCCATTTTCAGCATGCTAGCTTAGGTTTTTTGTTTGTTTTGTTTTGTTTTTTGTACAGCAAGGGGTACACAGATCCCTTCATTTGTGATGTTTACATATATGTTTGAAAAACATCAAAGTTTCCAAAAAGCAGGAGCAAAGCCACAGTAGTTGGTGACATTGATGTTGAAGGAGACTGGAGGTCAACCTGTGCTGGTGGGCTGCATGGAAGCCTCGTGGGAAGGACTCAGGGCCAGAGCCACCTTTCACCACCACCCTGTCTGCAACAGGGGCAGCACCAGGAGTACAAACAAGGACACATATGTCTGCTGCTGTTTCCTGTGTGAGTGTATGTGTGTTTGTTTACATCATTCGGTGGTTTCTGCCAAGGGACTTTTGATTATCCTGTCCTGAGGGAGCCGTCTCCCTGGGGAGCGTGGGTGATTAGCTTGTGGCTATTGCCTGTCACCACTTCCCCCCCACATCACTGCATACACACTCACACAAGCATCACACACACAAAGTTACTTCACAGACATTTGTGCGCAATGGGAAGGGGAGATGCGGTTAACATGTACTCCCTAGGCGCTGTGAGGTCACCCAGTTCTCGATTTCAAAGGAGACAGGGTCGCCGTCGAGCCAGCCGAGGCCCTCTGGAAGCAACCAGTCATGTGTGATTTTCCAGTCCAGTGCTCAG
The DNA here is from genome assembly GCA_037367295.1 of Apogon hyalosoma. Lineage (NCBI taxonomy): Eukaryota > Metazoa > Chordata > Actinopteri > Kurtiformes > Apogonidae > Apogon > Apogon hyalosoma. The sequence continues at coordinate 18,043,205 of JAPQRP010000030.1, forward strand.
TGATGAGCAGGTCTGGCCATGGTGTAGCCCCCGGGGCCGGGCCTGCAGAGAGACTGGCGGGCTTGGAGCTTGTCCACCTTCTGCTCTGGCCTTGTCGTATCATTGGAAATGAGGGCTCATCATCGCCTGCCAACCAGCGCTGCAGTCATCATTCTCCTCTGCTCCCTCTGCCTCACTGGGGCCCCAGCCCTGGTAAATTATGCTTACCCACACCATTATTAGACTCATTATAGACCCATTTGAGTGGCTTTCAGCCTGTCACAGGCGCTCAACTATGTCTTCGGCTTGACTTGATTTCCTCTGACAGGCTTTTCTTAAACTAAAAGGCTGGGGAGGGGAGGTGGAGAGATGGAAGACTCCAGAGAAAGAGGAAAATGCATCTTGAAAGAGTCAAGCAAGGGTTTTTTAGTCTGATGTAGAACATTCATTTGCTTTTATGATGTAGCACATATTACAGGTTTTGCCATGGCCTGTCATATTTTCAAAATATATTTTTTGCATTTCAGTTAGGAGCACACAGATATAAATGCAGTAAAGGGTAAGAAAACTGGCAGGTTCAGTCCATCTAGCTGGTTGTTGACACATTTTTAAACACAGTTGAGAAATGACCCTCATTTCTGGAAACCTAAAGCCTTTCAATTTTACTGTGGTTGGCAAACCAATGCAGCTCACTTGGATTCCCAATTGCCTGTCAACTGCTGGGTCTGCCATCCATTCATTTCCCAAGTTGTGTCCCCGCTAAGTCTTTCGCTACATCTTTCATTCTGTCATCACTAACATGATAGGGAATTCCCCACGAGTCAGACAAACTTCATTGGTAGAGACTTGGAGAAGTATGTACCAGTTCCCCTCTATGTTAGATCTGAGCAGAGCCAAGATCTCTCAATCTGTGACGGCTCATTTGGAAATGTGGCCCTGGGCTCTTGTTCCCTCTCGCCCTTGCCAAAAACAATAATTCTTTTTCATTTCTCTAGCTCAATTTTATAATTTTGTAATTTTTCAATGTCAGCTATGTTCTTTTGAACTATTTTATTGAATTTCCTGCTGGACTCGGCTCTAAAGTCCATTTTCTGTTTTGCTCCAGCATTGCTCACAACTGCTGTTTCACTTTTCTGTCTCTGACAGTCTTACACAAACTGATCAGCCTCTAAAAGCTGTCCAATTCACTTTTCAGTCTTGAACCCACTTTTTAAAAACAGCTCCTCCTACTGCATCAGTTGTAATCATTATTTCTTCATCTGGTTTTGTCATTTTTTTTCCTTGCCTATCACTTCTCCTCTCTGTCAAGGGTAGCTGTGGGTGATATCATTGTCATGTCAGTGCTCATTTACATCACATGGATTGACAGGAGGACCCGGGCCAGCTCTGCTTCTGATAATGCCTGATCTAATCCATACCACTGTGTACTTTCTCCCACTCAGCTCCTCTGTTCTTGGCATCGATGCCTTTAAACCCAAAAAGCCTCTCTCTCTCACCCCCCTACATGTGTTTGCAATTCCCCTCCGGGGGGTTATAAACATCATCTCAATTCGTCTCAAAGCATGAAGCATCGCAAGAGAAACTAAAGTGGGAGACATGACGGCCCTCTCTGCCCCCCTTTTAGAGGAGAAGAGCCTGAGTGTGTTTGGCGGAGTTGGACGTGAGGCTCGCTCTTTGGGATGTGGGAGTTTAAGAAGAGAGTGCCACGCTGGCCTAATCACATTACGGGTGCCATATTATGTGTCAAGCTGTCACTTTCAATTTGAGCCACCGCACTGCAGCGGCGGGCCCTGGTTTTTCTTCATATTTCTGTTTTGATTGGGGCTTGATAGCGACTAGACTGGAACTGGGTGTAAACAGCGAGCTGGGGGAACGCCATTCCACCACACTGAAGCGCTGTGATCATATGTTTACAATTAGTATTGGTTCGGGTGTGGATTGGGGGTTAGTGTAAGTCTGTGGGGGCTGGGGAGATCGTTCTCACTGACCTCTTCGCACTGAATCACATGTCTAATCTTATTCTTGTCTCCCATTTGAACTGATGTCATGTGTCTCATCGTCCAATCTGTCACACTGGTTGACGTGGAAACCATGTCAAAAGGCTCGTGGGGGGAAGGAGAGGGCGGAGGATTGTGCAAGAAAAGTCTGCATAGTCGCTCAGTTCCATGAACGGGGAAAATTGAGGAGATACAGACTGACAAGAGGGAAAGAGAAGGTAGGAGGGGTTATGGGATGGGGCGTGAGTTCAGTCAAACCCAATTGTCCTCCAATTGAGTGGAATGACTCAGAGGAATTGGTAGAAGTTGAGTCTTTTGTGTGCGAGTGCCTGAAACATTTGAGCGATAGGGTTGAAATCCCCCCATTTTTCTACTCCGGAGACTCTGTTTGTACAACTATTCGGATCCAGCCTCCCCTGAGCAATCACTGTCCTCCCTATCTCCCTTTCTCTCCCCTCCCCTCCCTGTACTTATCTATCTGTAGCTCCATCTCTCCATCTGTCTCCATCCGATAGATCAACGGCTTGGTGATAAAGCCCAGGAACCTGTCAAGGCTGAGGGCTTCGAGCTGCTCTTTCAGACCATGCTTCACCATCCGTCGACAGAAGAAACAAAAATAAGTGAACACATTCGACAGAGGGAGAGGCGGACGGGTGACGATGAAAGAAAGTGAAAGGAGGAGATGTGCCTAGGTGGCCATGCTGACATCCTGAGACATCCAGCTGGTTATCTGTCATTTCTAATGGGTTTTCATCTCCATCTTTTCTGGAAAAAGAACATTTCCTGCTAATAGAGCTTGGTTTGCCACCAGACAATGACCCAGCAATCAAATTTGGTCCTATCAATGGCCAATTCTCTAAGTGAATGGCCTTGAAAAGAACAAATAATGCTACACCTCAGGTTAAAGTAAAAGTACAAGTAGTCAAGTGGCAGATAAAAGTGATGTTTTAGTGTAAAAAACTGAATTTAAGGTGACTAAATAGATTCTTGTTAACTTCCTGATAGCTTAGATTATTGAACTTTTCCATGTTAGGAACTAATTTCTTTATTTATGACCTTTATTGTATCTTGGAGTGTATTATGTAAGAGGCATCATTTACACTATAGCTGAGAGTATTTTGGAGTAATAAAAATAATACAAAGGGCATAACTGTAACTAATGGCTTAAAGCAAGAGATTCAGATGAACAATAGTGTTACAAACAATAGAAGGCAATTCAGTTCAACAATAAAGCCGTTACATTTAATTGAAATTGAATTTCTTTGTGAGATAGTTAATGTAAATACTTACTTCTAAAAATGCTATAAAGGGATGGCATGTACTTCACTTTTCTTGTCCCTTGTAAGAGAGTGTTAACAGAATGTGATTCCTCTCTCCATTAGTCTATTAGTGTTAGATTATTGAATCGCAAGTGCAGTCTCTCAGTAGCTAAATGCTGTTGTTAGCTGTAAAAGTCTGCTAGTTTGAGAGATACATGAAGCTATTTAGCTTAGCTCAGTTTAACAGCCTAACCACATGATTCAGAGTCTTTTTTCAACTATGTTTAGTGTGTTTAAATACAGAGCTCAGTTTCCTTTACAATTTCTTTAATAGACATCAACTTAATGAACATGTAAGTCTTGTGACTCACTGAAATACCACTTAAAAACTGGATTTTACATGTCTATGGGTAAGGTAACATTGGTCACTTGGAGTACTGCACCCTGAATGCTAGTTAACCATAGCTTCAAAACACTGTCCTGAACTTGTGAACTTCATAGAGTGAAGGCAGCCAGAGCAGCTGATTTGTACGGAACTTAAAGCTCTGGATGGTGAAGAGAGAGCTGTTTTCTTCTCTGTATTTACCAAATCCTGTATGTTTCATGCTTCTTTCAGTCACTTTGAACATTTTATTTCTGTCACTCTGTTGTTAATGCAAGACTAATCCTTTGAAGGGCAATGCATCCATCGGTAGTCAACATTATTCATGCTTCTTTCCAGTATGATGCTGGCCAAATTACAAAGGACAAATGATACAGCACAAGGACCTGATTATCCAAATGCAGTTACCAAGGCATCCATAAAAGTGGAAGTAAGTTGTCATGCTCTGAGTATTTCATCTGACTTGATTTATTATACCTCATTTACATTCAAGCTTCTCATGGAGCTAATGGTCCATAAATCCTGTGTAGATAATGTCCATAGATTAAAGTGAAATAACAGGCAGTATAAATCAATCTTAGAACAGAGTGATCTGTTGTTTCAATAATGTGCATCATTAGTTTCGAATGCTGACCCCAGACACACACATGCAAACTCTTTATCTTTACTTGGTCTCTTTCTCCCCCCTGTGTCTTTCCATACGTGAAAGATGGTGCTTTGGTGGGTTAAGGCACTGGTTTTTATATTCCTATATGGAACGTCTCCATGTCAACCCTTTCCACAAGAGAACAGTAAAGCTGAATTATAATGGCACCAAAAAAAGTGATATTTTCCTGCTGAATAAATGAATGTTTACCTCTGATGTGCACCATCAGCTGAAAGTCCAGAGGCTGGTTTCGTAAAGGTGTTTTAGGCCGGTCTGTGGTGCTGATGTTTGCCATTAGACCAGTGTAGGTTAGACAGTTTCACAAAAATGAACTCTACTTTAAGCCTTAAATGTTAGTCACATTGGGCTTAATCTGTGGTTTGTTTGTGGTTTAATAATATTATGGACTGAGAAGAGAAAATATTATTTAAAGACCGCAGTAACTGCTGGAAATAAAATACGATGAGAAGACCATCAATTATTTAGTCAAAGGTAACTATCCCAAGGCTGAGCCTGACTGAAGACTGATCATAAATGCAAAACCTAGCCACATTAAAGCCATGTTCAGACTACAGGAGATTCAGGCGCATTTACCTCAAATTTGTTACTTTGGTCTCTAATTGTCTGAAAAATTTTGCAGAATCTGGGTTATTCCTGATCATTTTCAGAATATAATCTGAATGACTACATCTGTCTTTCCAAACAGAGCCTAAATAAATAACTGCGATACTAGCGAAGTTAAAAGGCGATGGTAAATGTTAGCTAGCATATTCATTTTGGCTCAGGTTGGTGTGAGGCTTTCTGTGTGGAGTTTGCATGTTGCTTGTCTGTATATGTCAACCCTGTGATGAACTGGCAACACATTCAAGGTGTACCCTGCCTTTGCCGGTTGGGATAGGCTCTGGTACTCCCAAAACCCTGTCAAGGAGCGGTTCAGAAAATGAATTAATGAATAAATACACAATAAAAATCTCACCTAAAATTCTAATCTGATCCCCCTGTCTCCCCAACTATCTTTCAACTGGACTTACACTTACATAATTACCATAACTTCTTTCTTTAGGACACAGCAGAATTAGTACTGAATAAAACAATGAAAATAATTTGACTAGAATGTAGATGAAGTGGCTGAAATACTGTTTAAACCTGGTTTGTTTACAGAAATGCACGGATTCATGTCATGCTCAGCTGCATCTGTCCCCTAAATGAGGTTGTGTTGACATAAATCATAACTTCCTTTCCTTATCCCTGAACTGGACAGATTAAAACAAATGAAATAATAAGCATGAAGATGTAAAACATCTCATAACATTCAGTGTCAGGAGAATCCATAAATATCTGGTTTGGTAGATCCAACCTGTGTTAATAATGTCAAGGTTAGCCAGCAACTTCATGTTTTTTTCATTTGTTTAAGAATTATAAGTTTACTTATCAACAGTGGTAGACTGACAAGAGCCTATGTATGCATGTCATAATTTCCAAATCTCATGTGTGCAATTGTTTAGGTTAGAATAAGCATTCTCTGATTTTCTGTCTTCTGCTTGTAGTGGTAGTATTTTTTAGATTACCTTTCAAAATATACAGGCTGTACCTGAATTTCCTATTGAATTCTGAACTGAGCTAAGTAGTTCCAACAGATAATCAATAACTACAGAACGTTGTGCAACAAATAAGTTTACATACAGACACACATGTATCTTAAATCTCTCAGTCAGATCTAAGCGTTAGTATCTATCTTTGTGTCCTCATGAAAAAACTTGAATGACCTTTGTAGCATGTGATTCGCTGTCTCTAACCCTCATGTGCTGCCTCTCTTCAGTGTCTCTAAAAAAGGCAAAATGCCCCAGAGAGCTTTGAAATATAATTACTAGGTCTTGAGTGGGTTGATTGACCAAACAGATTTCACAGGAAAATGGCTTGATGTCTTTTGCAAAGCTTGACACACTGACGTGTTGTCATAAATTTATTGTTGTATGTTTTAGAATTCATGGTGTTTTTTTGTTTTTTTGTTTTTTTTTTTTGATGCACATGATGAGGCTTGACATGCATCTCCTAAGAAAAATTATGTCTAAAATGGACACAGAGATAATGGTGGAGGAAGTTTTTGATGGCAGGGGAGATTGTTGATAGATAGAACAATGCAAAAAAAAGTTTTTAAAAAATCTCAACAGTCTCTTTTTGGTGACACAGAGATAAAATTGGCGTTACACTTCATGAACATTTTTCCCAAGGATCTTTTTTGGGCCCAGAATTATAAAAGAGTGACTAAGTTAAGATGCAGAACCATTAGCCTAATCCAAAAACAGCTAGGAATATGTTTCTAAGATAAAAATAAGTCTTTTCTTCTGCAGTGGAAAAGTGCTATGCTCCAGATTTTCAACAAATTACACTTTACTCACACAGTAAAATGAAAACCCATGACAAACATTTACTCCAGTATCTGAAAAAGCATGCTTACTGGTTTATGGACACACTCAGCAGTTCCCAGCACAAGTAGGGTTTTAATATTTTACAAGGGAGCAAAAATTATTGACTCTAATAAATATGCACACATGTGCTGCTTGTGCAGAGTTATTGGCACTGGCACGCCACATTAATGTGTCACATTAAAGCACACCGCCTGTTGACAAGCCCCGTTTGACCCTGTCAGTGTGCACACTGATGTATTATTACATCCTCAACAACACTTCCTTCCCTTTATTTTAAGAAATGTTATTCATTCGTACCCTGAAACTCAGATTGGAATATATTAGATCTCCTAAGGTTAAAAGTGAATAATGCAATGCAGATTCTGATACATGTCAACCACCAATAAGAGGAAGTAGCAGCAGTGAGAGACAGAGAAAATAAAAGTAGGAAAGAATTGTAGAGAAAGAAGGAGAGAGACATCAAAGGCCAAGTGTTTTCCATACAAGAGGGCGAGCAGGGCTTTAGATCAGACAAGCTCTTCTGTAAACAGCCTCCTCAGATCCTGCCAGCAGGAGGTTCCCCTTCAGCACGCTGCTTTGTCTATCAAAGTACTCCCATAGTATTGAGGGGGCACTGGAGCATTGCTGCTTGCCACTTCCCTCCCTCCTCATATAGAAATCCAGGCTGCTACACCCCCCACCACCACTGAATCACAAAATAAAGGTGATTATCTCCTCCCCCCACCAGCACTTCCACTTCTTTTCCCTTGTTCCTGCCTCCAGCTCCTCATTCTCTGTGCTCTCCTCCATGTGTTTCAAAGGTTCCTCTCTTAACACTTCCTCCTTCTCCTCCTCCTCTGCCTTCAAACAGTTGTTTTGTTCTCAAGAAAACACTTTTTTACTAAAAGTGTACTTTTACTGAATCTTTGACCTTAGCATACTTCCCGGCAAATGAGGCAATGAGAGGAACGGAAAGGGCAAGAGAGCCATCAAAAGAAAAACATAGAAATGCCAAAAAGCGAATAAGAACCATGCCAAACTTATTAACAAGAATGCTCTTTCTCCTCCGAGTCTGACTGAAAAGTAATTGTGGGGCTGATTTTCTTCTTCTTCTTCTTCTTCTTCTCTCCACTCTTTTCAACGGGTTTCAGGAGCCAGCTTTACAAGCTCTTCCCTGCTCTCATCCTCCACTGATCAAAGCCGGCTCGCACAGATATATTTCCCCTCACAGACAATGCCTCCTCTCAAGGTGCTGTCAGGTTCCCTTCTTTGCTTTAATTTCATCTCTTAAACTTTTTTTTTTAATCCCCGTACCCCCTGCCTCCTTTCCCTCTCCTTCTTTTGTGAAGGCTGTCAGCCGTGACAGTTTGTTGCCAGGAGGGACTTGTGGGAAGAGAAGGTAGGTGCACTTTTACAAAGAGCCGCCGCCTGGCTGCACCTCACTCACACTGTCACTCAAAACAGGCCGACTCGTGCTCGCACACACACATATGTACACGCAGTCAAGGTGACACGCCCGTCTGTCATGCGCCAGCACCCGCAACACTGCAACACTCGTACATTTACACTCAAACCCACACGGCGAAACATGACAGACACCTTGACCTTGTGTTTGTTGTGTCACGTAATGTATCAGCGCTGAAGCAACGGGCTGGGGAGGTGGTGAGTTGGGCTGTGAAGCCAGTTGCACTGTCTGGGTGTCTCAGATCATAAGCCAGAAGGAAACTCGGAGCGACAGAGCTGTGATGGAGCGCTGGCAGAGCTGGCGCTGACAGGGCTTAGATGACAGACACAGGCTGACAGACGCTGACATCTTCCTGTCGCCTCGGGGAGACACGCAGCCCTGAGTGAAACCTGAGGAGTCCTCCCTGCAGCCATAACTACCAGCCATCCCTCGCAAGCCTAATCCCTTAAAGTTCTCACAAAGACACCCAGGTGACAGAAGGGCACAAGGAAAAAGGAAGACAAGAGGAGTATCATTTAATTTTCTGAAAGGGAAAGATGATGAAGCGAGAGTACGCCTTGAGGGAAAGGATTGAGTTTGTGAAACATTAATTACACCTTTCCCTCCTCCCCCTGCCCTCCTCACCCTGTCTGTCTGTCTTCATTTCAGAGGTGCTGGGGCAGCTCCAAGCAGGTGAATACCTTCATCTGTTCTTGTAGAGGCAGTTGTAGGCAAGCTGAGGAATTATTCTGATGTTTTGTCTGAAGTCAAATAATTTTCCTACTCACCTCACCAACTAAGAGAAGACACCAGTAGATATTTATTTATCCAAGGTAATATCCAGCATGTACAGGATGTGCCGATAATTCAGAATTATAAAACTTCCTCCAGCTAAAAGAGGAGCATAGAGTTGGCGTTGCAGGAAAAATAATCAACAGCTGGACAAGGTTGATTCCTACATCTGTGAAGTCAATGTGTTTATGTCTTATGTCCTTTCTTTCAATGACAGTACATTAAAAGTACAAGGTGTTCTATATTTAGTTATTTTCTAACTCAAAAAAAGGAGCATTTATATATGAAAAAACATGAATTCCCTTATTAATATAAGTTCCCAGTACTAAAATCCACGACAACAAATGGAATTTAACCTTTGTTCATTCATGACTTCTCTGTTTTTCTTTTTAAGCATCAGTAACGTGACTGTAGCTCATAAATGCCACCAGGTTAACTCAGGCTAAGGGTTATTTTAGCACATCAAATCTAACCTGTCTGACAACATCAAGTGTTTTCTTAACAAAGACACATTTGTGGTGTACCACAACAGTTCCAACAAACCTGCAACAGTATCCATCCCGAAATGTTCGATTTACTTGCAGTGATGAAAGTTTTTTCATCAAGTCTTAGAGGTTTTTAACTTGAATGCAAAGGCTTCTTATTAGTCAATAGCAAGGACATACGGGCAGGCAGAAGGTGGCAAATAACACTGGTCTACAAGTAAAATGTCTTCAGAGTAAAAGTAGTAAAACTTTACCAAGAAAATTATGTCAAAAATGCTGGTTGGCTGTAGTTTCCAAGATACAGTCTTGGGTCAAAATGTGAAATTCAGAGAATTAATGAGAGAATGGGTTATACTCCAAAGGAATGTTTGTCTCAGAGCTACAGATCTACTGCAAAACACTGTCTGCACATCACAATACATTCACTTTTCTGGTTCTTTGTAGTGGAAAATGTATACATCTATTGTATAAATGTACATAAACCAGTATGTAATAACACTTGTTTTCCCATTCATCTTCTGAAAATATGTAAGATTTAGCACATTTAATCTGAGGCAGATAATTTCTATTTGTAAAATAGTATAGACCACTGTATTTTATTGAGGCCCTCTGATTGTCAAGGAAATAGTCCTTTACAAATGTCATGTTAAACCTTGTAACCATTCTAAGTCACAAAACTCAGAATCCTCATCACCTGCAGCAAAGAGGTTAAATGATCACACCTGTTTGTTTGTCTGTCAGTAGGATTACACAAAACCAACTGCACCAGTTTTCATGATGGAAAAGTTGGACATGAGCCAAGGACAAGTCTTAAATTTTGGAGCTCTACGTGTTTTTCACTTTTTTTCCCCAGTATCAGAGAGCCTCAGGCTAATACAGTCAGTTAAACAAAGCACTGAAACCAACTGATGAAAAGCAAGTCAAAATGTGTGGTTTGATAATATTGTGGTATAAAAGGAAGAGTTGTATAGCTGGAATCTGCCCTTCTGCTTCATAGTAATTAGATCACTGTATTGGACCAGTGATCCAGGTATGCTTATGAAAAACGGTCCTGCTGGAACAAGTTGGTGAATGTTGTACATTGGGGATGTAGAGTCGTATTAACCAATAAAGACCCAGTGCTACTTTTGTGGCCGTTTCCAAATGAGATTTCACCTTTCTTAAATGATTTATCACCATTTATTATAATATTATTCTCTGTATTTTATGTTTTTTCAATGACAACAATGTATTTTCTTGTATTTAATTCACTGATTATGTAGATGTTCATAGAGCCTTAGATTAAAGTTGACAGTTATTATATCACAAACAGAGAAAACTGATGGAAAAGTGACTTTTTCAGCAAAGATATCAATAACTGAACATAAAAACAAGTGTCTCCATCCACTATCATTTGTTAAACTCCTTGGGTTTTACTGGTGAATTAATGTTGTAGAACATGACAGTGTTTCCACGTTCACTTCGGAGCCTCTGAACATCCAAATGGATCATATCTGATGACTATGAAAAGATGAAAAACTGCATTTTAAATTATTTACATGTATTAATAGGATGAGTGAGTCTATAGTTATTAAACATTTTAGGTCAGTAGATGGTTTTGGTTGCCAGTTGCTGTTTGGGTCTTCATGGGTTAAAGATGATCTAAATTTTAGATCATCTTTAACCCATAAAGACCTGTCAACCTGTCACTATATATGTGTGTGTGTGTGTGTGTGTGTGTGTGTGTGTGTGTATCTGTCACTAGACTATCTATGGTAGCCTATAAGTGATAAAAATAAATAAAATAAAAGCATGGCAAGACTCAGCAAAAAGGTGCGTTTGAGAACTATGTACAGGCTGCACTAACACTGAACTTTGATGTCAAGTAGGGGGCCACAAAATATCATCCTGCGGGCCAATCTGCAATTGGCCCCTGGGCCGCAAGTTTGAGACCCCTGATCTAAATCAACACCAACACCAGACCCGTTGTACAGCAAGAGCATTATGGAAACCAGTTACTGAATCAGTTGTCCAACCATTATTGAAATTTCAGAATACTGAATTACTGCACTACACTACACCCTCTTTTTCTGGAAACAGGGTTAGGGTTGTGAGCAAGATGGAGACATGACACTCACAAAGAGTTAGTCACACTTGGCTTTATGTTGCAGAATTTACACACTGTTCTGTGTTTTCTTTTGGCCCTGCTGTTACAGATGAACTCTTTGTAGTATATGTTGCCAGATACTATTATGTAAGATTTGGCTGATATCTGTTTCAGACAACCACAAATTCTTCTCCAGAAATGTCAGATTGGTAGGTTATTATTTGCAGGGAGATACAAATCATAGTAATGATGTTAACAAATCAATCAGACAAGGCACGGAAAATTTAGCGATATCTCTGAATTTATGGCCTTGAAACAAAGTCCAAGACCTCTTTGTCATAGATGGTGATTAGAAAATAAACATACAGCCAAAACTGAGATGAGATTGTGATCGAGACCAAGAATAAGCCAGAGCACTATGGCACTATAATCTGAGTGGCGAGTCTTTAGAAGTGGTCTCAGTATGTCAGATGAAAAACTGTCAGCATACTTGCAGATTTATCCAAATTAGTGCAGATACATTTTCATTCCACAGAAGACCCCCCATTGCTCTGTGAGTGCTCTGCCAGTCTTTCAGAATAGGCAGCCAGCTGGGTGTTATAAAATCACCCCAAGCACTCAGTAACCTTGAGTGCTGTGTGTCATGGCTTAAAGGATGACTATGCTGTCTTTGATGAGCAAAGGTGCCTCATCTCACACCTCCCCTTAAAACTTCAAGAGACGGCCACTCAGCTTCCAGGAATGAGGATATTAGCTTGTCAGTGGGGTGACAAGTTTAGCACAATAGGGGTGGTATAACTAGGGAGGATATATTGGGCGAGTCAAGGGGTCGGAGAGCACCAGTCACATGCTATTAGGCTCATGCTGGGTTATTTTCTGAAGAAAAGAAGGGCGGGACTTGCATTTTGTGGGTTCAAAGCATGTACGTGCTTTCACCAAACTCAAGCCTTACTGTCTGAAACGAAACAATTCGAGAAGTGAAACGGCACAATCCTTCTGCACGTCCAATTGGTTGTTTACAGTTCCACTTTTTCTGATTTCAAAGGTCTTGGCTTGCACACAGACAAAACTTTGGCAAAAAGCTGAAATGCTTCTCCACAGGCTTATAAAAAGTCAAGCATCAAGAGCGTTTTTATTTTGAGTTCTCCCAAAGGCGATGCAGGTTAAAGTTGAGCCGTCGCATTTCAGATCACCCATGTGATGTCTGAGTCAAGAGAAGACTTACACACTCCCGCATCTATTTTGCCATCTTCAAAGTTATTGTTTGTGATCTCAGACATGAATGTCGAGTGAGAATCTATAAGACATGATGTATTCTCCATGGTTCTCTTTTCTTTACCCCTACCTCCGTCTGCCTCCCCGTTTCTCCGGTGGCAAACAACACATTACTTTGACTGACAGCTCCAATCATTCTACTGTGTTTGCTTGGCAAGTTCAAAATGTGACTGACACTCAGCTCATTGGATGGGGGTGTCAGGAAGGGAGGGAAAGGGGGCAAGAAATTAAAGAGAAAACAAAATCCTCCCTGCATGACAACTCCCTCCTCCCTCTGCCATTCAACCCCCCCCTACTCCTTCTCTTCCTCTTCTCCATCCTTTTCCGTCATCTTTCCATTTCTGTCATTCCTTTTTTCCCTGCAAAATCCGTTTTGATAGCAAATCACCATGGGCCCGCCAAATGACAGATAATCCTTCACAGTTTTATCACTAAACCCTCTTCTTCTTATTTTGTCTCACAGCATGTACAGTACGTACAGCTGCCGTGTTTGCTGATACAATCTGCCAGCCAACACGAGCCGTGGCGGATCACAGAACAGAGGAGAATCGCCTCCACAGCCATAGATCTATCAGACTCAAATAATTTTTCACATAAAACAGAAGAGGCATTTACATATGTTTGAGAGAAGAAATGTTGAGTATTTACAGATTTCTGTCTTTATTTTATTTTGCTTATGAAAAACATTTCATGACCAAGTTTACATTTCCATCATATTCCTTTAGAAATCTGGAGAGTGGCTTAAGTAAGACGGAGCGTTTCTGGAATCAGATTAATGCAAACTGAATATGATTTCATTTCATTTTCTGGTAAGATATACAATAGTGTGGCTTTTCTGCATATTTCTGCATAAGGATCCAGTTTTCATAAGAGGATAATAGTTTTGTGGCGCATAAGTGGGAACAGTGTCTAAGCTTCAAGCCCCTGATTGGGCATTTTCCATGACTGACATCTGAAGCAGTGGTGCTAGAAAACAGTCTGTCAACTTAAAGCTACAAGTATCATATTGCACAAGTCAGAATGTTTAACTACACTGAGAAAAATTACATGTAAAAATCAGTTAGTCTAGACTAATAACATAAGACCCATAGTCGTATTTGCACATGTCTAGTATAACCTGTGGACCTCTGATGATTTGGAAATTAACCCCTGTGTTTCTTTTACTTGAATTTACTGACATTATTCCCTGGGTCTGATACCAAAGCTCATGACTTACCAGAAACTCTTGAAAGACACAAAAATGTTCCTTACTGTAGCTGTCATGTACATCATCCATCTCATCATGTGCTGAGATGATTTTTAAAGGATTTAAATCTGCTCTTTCAGTGAAAATCCATGTTATTTATTATGACATGAGCCTCCTGAATTTCAACCCAAAACATTTTTTATCATCACCAGCATGGCATCACTAGTCTATAAGCAAAATGTTTCCTGAAAAAAAAAAAAAAGTGGGATTTGACCAAATTTGGGTCACTAATAAAAAAAAAAAAAGCCAAGATATTAAGATATTAAAGAAATCAATGAGAAAATGGGTTTTACACACAAGGCATATTTGTAAATGCTGTACTTTAGAATATATTATCTGTATATATATACTGCACTCAAGAATATATTCATGTTTTAGATTCTGTCTAATGGAAGACTTATACATCTGTTGTATGTCTACACGTCTATGTAAACAGTATATATAATAACACTTTCATATTTCTTTCACTCAGCCAACCAGCACTTTTGTCATTTGTTTTTTTATTCATTTTATCACAGTGTGTAATATTTAACACATTTTATTTCTACAGCTGATAAAATCTGTAGATCGGTGCATTATTTCAAAAACAACTGCTGTACTACACAGTGTTGTGATTGTAAAGCTCTATGCAAAAGAAAAGGACTAGTTAGCATTGTCATTCTTACAATGGGACAAAAAAACAAGACCATCAAAGCTTACGGAAAGGGAAAATTAAGTCAAGTCAACTCAATTTTATTCAATTAAACTACATATTTTCCTTCAATAGTTGGTTTGTCTGGGACAGTGGTTCTCAACCGGGGGGCTTCACTCTCCCAGGGGGTGCAAGCACAGGATGGGCGGGG
>JAPQRP010000030.1:18058145-18079537 GCA_037367295.1 Apogon hyalosoma
CTGGCTATTATTACAAACGAGATGCAGCAGATTCTCCCCATGTCAAAATACCCCCCCAGCTTCTGGACTGAGGGCGGTCATGTAAATAGAGGCATATCCCCCACCCCCTGGGCCAAAATTTCAGGGATAGGTGGGGCGGCAGGAGGCTCATGATGCCGTTAGTGGGCCTTTATTCAAAAAAGGACAAGAAACACTGGTCTAGAAAAATCTAAAATGAAGAAAGTCCTCACTCACGATAGGCAGTAAAATCAGTGTTGTGGAATTATATATTTTCCCATAAAGACCCAAATGTCCACCAGTGACCAGAATCATTTACTTCTATAAAAAGGAAAGTTGTTGTTGATCCATCAGTCCTATCAATCCATGTAAATAATTGGTGTAAAACGCAGTTTGTTATCTTTTCATGGTCATCAGATATGACCCATTTGGATGCTCAGGCTCTGTAGTGAACACGGAAACACATCACAAATCATCAAAAACATTTTCATCTTCTTTATCAGAAACATCTACAACATTGATTCACCAGTAAAACCCATGGCATGTGATTGATGACAGTGGATAGACACACTTGGTTTATGTTCAGTTAATGACATATTTTGTTGAAAAAGTCACTTTTTCTTAAGTTTTCTCTATTTTTGGTACAATAACCTTCAAATGTAATCTTAGCATGATAATTAAAGTACATGATCAGTAATTAAATATTGGAAAATACCTGATTTTTACTGAAAAATGCAAAATGGAGAGATTATTATTATGATAAATGGAGATAAATCACTTAAGAAATGTTAAATCTACATGTTAAATCATTTGGGAACTTTCACAAAAGTAGCACTGGCTCTTTATAGGTTAAATACTAATTCTGTATGTTCCATTACTATCAAGATCTTAAAATCACATGTGGGACTAAGCTACAGCACACATGTGAAATTTTGAAGCTTCTGCTCAACCAAAACCTGAGCATTAAATAGGAGGCTCCGTCAGGAAAAATGAAACAAAAATTACAACTTCTATTTCCCTTTGTTTGACAAAGTTACATTTCAAATAAGTGAATCCTTTCCAACTTAGTAGCTGTTTCTTTTGTTTGAAGGTAAGATT
The DNA here is from genome assembly GCA_037367295.1 of Apogon hyalosoma. Lineage (NCBI taxonomy): Eukaryota > Metazoa > Chordata > Actinopteri > Kurtiformes > Apogonidae > Apogon > Apogon hyalosoma. The sequence goes on from JAPQRP010000030.1 coordinate 18,059,241, forward strand.
ACTATGTGTCAAAATAAATATTTAGTGACTTTTGAAAAATGGTGCTGAAGTGACTTACAATCAAAACACAATAGAAGCAACTGTGAAAACTGCCAACAACTCCAAACAGGCACTGACAGCTACGACAGCATTTGAACCTGTACCTATAATTTACCTTTACAAGTCAATTATACCTATTAAAAATGGGGAACATGTTTTGTATTTATATACATAATAACCGATCATAAGAGACTGTAATTTATTATTGTCAGTCTCAGAGCAAAAGGCACGACAAGTCAGTCTGGCTGCCTCATCAAAGTGAGCAACGGCTCAAAGCGACACTGATGACAAATATGGGCGGTGAGAAAGTAAGGCGAGGAATTAACCAGATGATTTACTCCGGAAAGCTCTGCCTCCAATAATGGGTTGGCCTGAGGGATGACTCTGATCCAGCATAGAGAAAGAAAGGCAGGGAATAAAGACAGTAGAGAGACTCGATTCCTCTTCATTGTTTAGAACATTTACCCTGCGATGTTAAAATCCGCATCTGATGAAGAGGTAAATCCTGCCAGTCTTTTATTCAGCGCTCAATATAAAGGAGCCTGAGAAATCATTCATACACCTGCACAGGGCGTAATGCCACCATCCTTCTCCCTTAGGGTCAAACAGGCAGTAAATCTCTTTGCAAAATAACTTCCTTTCAGCGGCCTTATAGCAGATTCACTTCTATACTTCTTATACAGATACAGACGACGTCCTCCGAGACAGGGAAGATGTCAAGCAACGGAAAACAATAAAGGCGGAAGCAAAGTGGAGGCGCACAGAGGATCAGTATGGAGAAATGAAACGGCAGAGGACGTTGGAGGCAAAGTTGAGAACACGAAAGGGGGGTTTTTGATGTGGTTTGTTGGTATTAGTGAGAACAAAGTAAAAGGTTGCGTAAGAATGAAATATGATGAAAAATAACACATCCACAAAGGAAAACTGTTAGGTTATAAATTATTATAACACTCAAACACCCTTTCTAGCATCATACAGGTAGTAAATAATGCGCTTACAGTCCTTTTTCCCAACCAGAGATAGAGGTATATTTGTGTATGCTGTTGTTTGATCTACGTGGCATTATGAATGTAATGCGTATCCTTTCTAGTGTTTGTCACATGTGTTCATTGAAGTTCTAAGGAAAGATAGAAAGAAAAGAAAAGAGAGAGAAAGGAAGGAAGGGAGGGAGTGTTTTGTGTTGGATTTGCAGGCAAATGTGATTTATGTTGTGGAACTTTGATCTTTTAAAAGGCTTTGGGATTTTACACAACAATAATTCTCTCTGGCCCGGTTTAAATAAATGATGGGCCTGTGGCGAGTGTCCAATATAGGTTTTAATAGACCTATCGGGGTTGGATACAGCAGAGGAGATGGGGAGAGATGGGCTGCAGCAACACTTTACAGATTTTCTTTACCGGACTCCAAAGATGGGATGTTATAAGACTGTGTTACTTAATGTCACAACATGGCTTATAAATGGAAGCAGAGGCTCCATTTGTTGAAAATAAAAATGAAAGTTTAAATAAATACATGTCTATTTTGCCCCATTCTAGTTGTACTGACTGCCATGCTCTAAAAAGTCTCAGTATCAAAGTGTTTCGATTAAAGTTCACAGATCATTTTCAGCTACAGACCAGCAGCCCTATATTTATAATGGACCCCGTGTCTTTGCTCAAGGGCACTTCATCACCGCCTATGTTTGCTAACCCCATGGCCTTGACCTTGTGTCCTGCTGTTGAAGGGCTGATTCTTCCTACTCACTACAAATAAACAGATTCAACACAAAACACAGTATGAGGCCTTGTCTTTGATGAGTTTCTAAAAGGAAAAAAACCTCTTAAATGGAGTCCAGGCAAATGGGATTCTTGTTTTCGTGTGTGAAAGAAAGAGGTCTGTGTTTCTCATTATTTTTTGTGTACTAAGCAGTGATGAAATTGCAGCTGCTGCTAACCAGGTGCATGTACAAACACACATGGACTCTTGCATTTTCACAACTGTTTTATAGGATGAGGTCACCTAAAATGAGTCCACGCCAACATCAGTTCACTTTAAATACACATCACTTAAAGCCTAACCATGTCTTGTATGCAAAGACGCACATATACAAGAAGACATATGTGGACACTTTTCGAGAACTGTTTTGTAGCTTTGGTGTGCAGCTGTTTTTTCTACATTGGGTCACTGTGTTTCATTTACTGCTTCAGTAGGCGGAATTTATTGCTGTCACTAGCCACAAAATTCATAAGAGATCGTAATTCAAGAGGTCTGAGAGGAAACTAGACTTCAGCACCTTTTCATGGCTCTGTTTTTAGGTTTCAGAAGCTCAATCATAGATCTTTGCAGTGGGATGTATGTTAAAACAAGTTATTGAAAGTTTTCTCCACTGCATCACATCAATACGGCAACTCTTCTATTTGGGATATTTTGGGACACATGGTGGCAAAAATGCATTATAGAGCAGCGGTTCCTATGCTTTTTTCCTTGGAGTGCCCCCCCATCAAAACTGTCCAAAGTTAAGGTAAAGCTCAACTTTCTTTTTTGATACTGATGAGTCATCTGCATTTCTCAGACACAGTGTTTTATATGATGCTACACTGACAACAGGAAAAAAAAAAGCAAAAAAAAAAAACTCAGATGAATTCTATATCTGACCTGATGAGACTTGTTGCTTTGGCTGTGGGGGTCACAAAGTTTCAGGGGTCAAGAGGGTGTGACTACTAAATAGCTTGATATTTTTAAATGCAGACACAATATGTTTTGAGTGGGTTCATACAGACTTTTGATTATTTTATTGGGTGTATTAGTATTTTTTCTTTAACATCCACAAATTGAATTTTCACAACTTGTAACCTCAATGCACACAAAGCCTTGCACCCCCCGGGATCTCTGGGCACCCCAGATTAAGAAACACTGACATAGAGGAGGGACTTCCAGGAGGAAGTGTGTATTTTCCTTCATGTCTGGCTACTGTAGCTTTAAGTGAAGTCTGAATGCTGCACCATTTAATAACAGCTGTGTGTCTCAGTTTGTTCCAAGAGTTTGGTAAAAACATTGTCCTGTTGCAACATGGTAATACCTTTGTGCACAAAGCCATACCCATAAAGAAATGGCTTTCTCAGTTTGGTGTTGAAAGACTGAATTGGCCTGCACAGATGCCCAACCCCTCCAACATCTGACACCTTTGGGATGGATGGAGATGCTGACTGGGAGCTGAGCATCAGCATCAAGTGCTTGAAGCTGAATGTCAGCAAATGAAGAGACTTAAAGAGTGACAAGTTAACTGTGATTTGGTCTGATATTTCCAACAATCACATTTTCACTTTCATGCAAATCTTGTGGCGTAAAACTGTGTTCTCGACAGGGTTCATACGGATAGCTGAAGGTGTAGACAGGTGTATTTAACACCCTACTCAACATTGACTTTCTGTCAAACTGCTGTCTGACTCTCCTGTGCTCGCTCTCTCTCACTTCACTCAATTTGTAGGCTATCATGTAAAATTACACTACATTACTTTCAGGACCCATAACTATAAATCTGACCTCAACACTGGCTGATATATAGACACACACGAGGACACTTTAATTTTCTCCTGTCTGTCATTTTTCCCCTTTAGTGAAAGGACAGGCAGTCTGTCAGGAGAAGAATTCCTCCCTGCAGGCCTTCTGAAATGAACGACCTTGGCCAAGCCATGGATTTGGTTTTAACAGCAGCTCACACAAACACTGTAAATTTACAGCTGGGAACTGCTCACTGAAAAGAACCTCAAATTTGCCAAAGCCATAAGTCCAGTCAGCAGTCTGTAACTGGGCCTCAGCCTAATGCTCCTCCTGCTGTCAGTCTTTATACTAGTTAAGCTGATCACTTTGAAATGTCAGACTTTTCCATTAGCACAACTGACACCTATTAAAAGCATTACTTAACAATATAATAGATATAACTTAATTCTAATTTTAATACCAACTTTTGTGTTCATTGAAGGAATGATGCCCAACACTCAACATTTATCTAAAAGTGACAAAAAAAGTGAAAAAGTAGCTACTACTATCCATCCTACTGCAGTACACAATGTTCAGTTATTACCAGCTACTTTCTGTGTAACAGGAGACAACGTTTCTTTTGCCATTAATGAAATAACTTAGTGGCTCAAGGGTAAAATACAGTTCAACTGCAAAATGCATGTTTAAATCCATAATTTACATAGTCTGTGTGAGAGCACAGAGTGTTCCGTCCTTTTCCCCAATTTGTTGCTTCTTTCCCTCCTAATGACCACCCATGGTGATTGAAAAAACACACAAACATTCCTTGTGATAACAGATTCGAGTTGCATTTTTTTTACTATAGAAAACCTAAGTGTGAACCCACAAATTAACACAATGAATCCAGGCCAAGTTGCAGGCTCCATGTGTTAAAGGAGTTTCTGAGTCTATCCTCGTCACTGGCAGCTGGAGGTACTCAGCACTGACTCTAACATGAAGCTTTGAAATAGCAATCAATGCCTTTATACTGCAGGGAGGGCTCGTAAAAGTGTCATTGGGAGGAATATATGATGTCGTATTTCACCCTCCCCTCCCTATTTTTAAACACTGAGTTATAGCTGCAGAAATGTGTACCCATTAAAGGTGATATGATGTATTTTCTGCCTTGTTCAGAAACTCATTCATCACCGTGGACCAAAAGGAAAACTGCACTTACCCTCTCCTTTCTCTCCCATCCTTCCGTCCTCCTCACAACCCCCTCCCACTCCATTCCTGTACGCTGTCTTAAGTAATTTACGACACACCGGTAGTGCAACCTTCTGGCAGAAACTGCAAGAGCAGCTTGCTCTCTCTCCTGGCAACTAAATAACCTTTTATAAAAGACCAAAGTTGGCCAAGTCATCTGCTGCCACGCATTAGGGGAGGACAGAAGTGGACAAAGACTGGAACAACATAAAGAAGGGAGAAATCCCATCTAACATTGCGTCTCATTTCAGTTACCTCTGTTCCAGGCAGGACCCACACAATATCATTAGTTGTGCAGTACATGGATTTTGACAGGGTGGTGTTGTCTCAAATTGAACATGGCTGTTGTGCACTTATTGTAAATGATAACACCAGCATTTGCCTTCATTAGAATTGCAGTTCGCAGCTGGGTGGAAAATCATCACCCATACTTGATTGCAATTGTGGCTTGTCAAAATACCTGCTACTATAACTACGATAAGAAACCGAAGGAATACTATATAGCTACCATTGTCTTCACAAGTTTGGTCGTCCCTCTCGTATCTTCAATGAACAACATTTCATGAGGGTGAAAAGTATCAAGCATTTGACATTTGACTTTTTTTATCATTATAACATCTGTGAACTTACACCGGACAGCATTTAGCATCATCAGTATGAATGCATTTAATATACTCAACATAAGAAGTGCAAGTACACAAAATGACACAGTGCTAGTGTTTAACAAGTGGATAGAGCCTTTGACCCCCTTCTTGGACAGGTTGAGGATTTATTAAAGGTTCAGTATATCATTTTTGTGTTTGCTGTGTTGTTATTGACTTCATTTCTAAGGTAAACATGGCTACTGTTGCACATTTTTTACTGCTGTAGAGGAACACAATAGAAGCACTGAAAAACTTAACCCAAGTCGTCTACCTAGAAATAAGTGGGCAGGCTGTTACATCTGAAGAAGTCACCAGTATAGGAATTCAGTTAGCTATTGTCAACAAACAAGCAACACAAAACAGACTCAAACCAACACATAAGCATGTACAGAACTTGCATACTGAACATTTAAATGTCCAAATTTTATAGCTGGAATTTGAGAATGCAACTTTTATTTATGTATTTGCTTTAACTTTCATCCCACACTGTATGCACCTTTTATGTGTCTTTCTGCAGTAGGTGATCTTTAACCTCATTCCCACCTCCTAACTGGCACATGATCAAAGAAGGCCAACATAAGTCAACAGAAGCTGTAATTATTACTAACAGAACAGAGTTGTTGCTACTACCATGTTTTGTAGTCACAAGGAGTAGAGAGTGTGTGTGTGCGCGCGTGTGTGTGTCTGCCCCCAGTGTCTGCCGACAGAGGATTAATCTCCCCAGCTGAGGCAGTAGCTAAGGTCAGCATGGGAAATATTTCATAAGTGTCAGCTTGGCCCGTAGCCCTCAACTCAGAGTTCGAAATGAGAATGCACGGTCGCATAACAAACGGCCGTATGTGACTTTGCAAGGCTCACACAGAGCACATGAGGTGGGGGCGCGTGATATATAGCAGTGCTTCACTTTCATGTATTCATCTGAGCTGGTGAATTACTGCCAGGGACAAGCAGGGTGCTTTGTCACCACAAGGACCTGGTTGAAAAAAAAAAATTGTGGCCACACGAGGTCTATGTCTGGAATGCATTTTCCATTGCTGCCTGTTCTCAAACTTCTTTTTTTTTTTCTTATTTAAAGAGAATTCATAAAAGTAATAACCAGCTATTGCTATACCACATTAAGTTCAACTCAACTCATACATCCTGTCCATGTCTTGTTTTCCATTCAGCCTAAAAACACTCCTGTAAATTGACTTTGTCATGTTCCCTATGTTTAGTACTCACAGGTTTTTCTGCTCCAGCAGTGACCCAGGGTTGGCAAGCACATGCAGAGAGATTAATGACAAGGGCGGACCATTTCAATAACCATTTGTTTGATGTGTCAAAGCTGAAAGGCACTGATTTACTTACACATTGGAAGGCTTTTAATTGAGCAATGCCATCCCTTGTCACATCAAAGCCTTGGCAGTTGACATGACTCTGTCTCACTGCGGGTTGTGATGATTGACATGTACCGCTGAGCCACACCCCTCATCATCAAACCCAGTTATGTTTGGCAGGAACTTTCTGACTACTGCAAGATCATGTAACTTATGTTGTTTATCTGACTGTTAATTAAAAAGTCATTTGTTTAAGAATACTGAATAGCAGATGTAAATTTGAGAACTACACCTCAACAGTACAAGTACTTTTTGTCAGAACTCATCTAATGAGAACATATATTTTGGTTTTGATTTTATGACATAATAAGGGTGGAAACAAAGACAGACTGACAAACAAAGAGTATTTTCCCAGCATCCTCCCCTTCAGCAGAGATCGAATGATAAAGACACAGAGGTGGTGACTGTGACCATGAGTGGAGGAAACAGCATTGACTTTAACAAGCGTGAGGAATGTGCTGGGGAGATTTTCTTTGCACGGCCTGTTGTTCCTTCAGCCAGACCTGTCATGGGTCCAGCTCGTGAATACCTTTATTGTGCTTCTATCAAAATGACCCCCTCTTCGTTGTCAGAGCATTGAGAAAAAAACCATCTTTGATGTCATCTGAAATTTCACACAACAATGTAGGACAATCTGATTTGAGGCAGACGCTGTCTGGTAGCGCTGGCTGTTTCTCCCTCCACCTACTCCCCTCATCTCCTCCTCCTCCTCCTCCTCCTCTCCACTGTGCTCTTGATAACTTCTCCGAGTCGAGGACAATGGTGGCTTTTGTTTCTGAGTGTGGAAGAGGACTCGAGGTTGCACGGGTGTGGGCGGTGTGCAGCCTACGTGCCTGTCTGTGAATGTGTTTCAGGTGTAGTGAGTACGACAAGGCGGAACCCTGAGCGGTGTAGGATTCGGAAATAAAAGTGCCAATCTGCGAACACAGAGGGAAGCCTATTATCCCAGTGTGATTATAATGCAGACAGATAGACGACAGGTAGGCAGAGTGGATAAGAGCGTTAGCTTGCGAGACGTGATGAGCTGACAAGGGAGACAATCTCCCTCCTAAACTGGAGAGATAAGGTTGTCAGCTACAGCTCTGCCTCTGACACACACTGATATACTATGTAGACAATCAGATAGATGATACTGTACAAAAACTACAAAACACACCTTTCTGATCATATCATGCAGAATGGTCTCTCTGTGTTTGTGTTTATGTGCATAGGTTATATTTTCACGTGTGAGCGCATGCACGTTATACTGTGAAAGGATTAGTGAGTGTATGTCGACAGAGGGAGAGACAACCACAGAAAGATAAACGAGGAAGTGTGAATACATTAAGTACACTGTGTAGATATTGTTTGTGGACCTTTCAGCTCAAGGAAATCCTTGTTTCAACATTCTGTCCTGGCTGGAATGTTGCCTGCGAGGCTCTTTTTAAGTGTTTGGGTCTAAATGCCATGTCTGCTACACCCCATGAAACTGTCTTAATCCACTTTTTTTTCCTTTGGTTTTATTACTGCTGGAGAAAACACTAGGGGTAGAGCAGAGCCCCAGCCTCAGGCCTCTATTCCCATTCCTCACACCCCATAAGTCAGTCACAGATAATTAAATAGGAGTTATTTACACTCGTTTTCCCTCCTCTGCCTCTCTGGCGCTTTTATCATTTCTCTCTCCTTCTCTTTGTACAGTACTAGACACAGCCAGACCTTGTCAAAGTCTGGCTGACACCAGTGAAGGCCTCTAGAAGTATAATAACTTGAAAAGAAAAGAAACAAGACTCTTATGAGCTCACATCAATGTCAGCCCCTCATTAAACAATCACACAGAGCATCTACACAACACTAATCCCCGTGTGTGCCGCAAAACGCCTCAGCACTTCCAAACACGGAGCAAAGACAAACGAGCAGATGAGGATTTGCTTGAGCCAGAAGAATTCAGCTGCCTAATGTCAGCATTATATATTTACTCTGGAGTCAGGCAAACAGCAGCTTTTCAACACGGGGATGAATTAGGCCCCGCCACAGAGCTATGGTGGCCATTACAGGCCTCAGTGGCACTATAAATCACAGGATCACAGGGGCATGTGGGGTCCAGTCCTCCTTGCTCCTCAGCCCCTATCAACCCCATCCTGGGGTTTTTCTTTGGCTGCTATTTCAGCCAAACCTACTGCTTTCATACAGCCTTGAAAAGGCATGGAAATGGCTTGAGGGCCAGCAGGACCTGGACATGCTGAGAAGCCTCTTTAACGGGAAAGTTGTCCCCTTAAAATATCCACAACAGGAAACAGCCATCAGTCATCGACACGCCAAAACAGCTGTTACCAGCCTACATCAAGGGGACACATGAAAGGAGCTGCTCCCTGTTGTTTGAGCCCTCCCTTGTTTCATTCTCTTGCTGCTTTTGTCTGGCTTTTTCCTAGTGCCCTCCTCTTTGGTCTCCTTTAAAACGCCCCCCTTCCTTATGCAACCCCACCCACACTGCTATGCACTTTAACAAGTCGATGACTGCGTGATAAACATGAGGACAATCGAAATCCTCACACAAGTTAACAGGCAGTCTGCATTGTAAAAGTCTGAGATCCCCTTTAAGCTCTCAGCGTTACCTTTAAATCTCCCAGTGAGAAACCAGCTGTTATGCGTCACCTGTTTATGTGTCTCGGCCCAAGGTGGCGACAGACAGTTTTAAACAAACACACAGTTTCAAAAGAAGACTGTACAGCACTTAGCCCATCGTGCACATTTGCAATCACATATTCTTGGATCTCTGCAAGTCATTGAAGCATGAGTGGCAGCGTGTGGGTGATGAGTGAGGACTAAGCCTAATGATGACAGGTCAAACAGTGACGCTGTTGAGTGAGGCTGAAGTGACTTCATCCTCTCACATTGGCTTTTTCCTCTCAGCTGCACATAAATGACAGCAGCCATTATAATCACATAGCAGGCTGATGGCAGTACAGTTTGATAAGGCCAGTGTGTGTTGAGAAATGTCAAACAAGTTTACCTATTAAACCTCAGAAGAAAGACTAGGTCTGATTAACTTTTGCCAGTAATCAATGATCCATGACACTACTTTAAACTTTCTGAAAACAGCAGTGTTGAAATATGTTGGATTATAGATTGGGTAGTTCAGGCCAAGGCATCTGATTAGTTGAGGAGGCATTCCAGCCAGGGTGGAAATCCCCATAAAGCACTGCTTGTTCTTTATGGGAAATGAAATGAAATTACGAAGGTTACAAATGTCGCAACAATGGAGCAAGTGTGCCATTGTCTTCTATTCTTCTCTGTTTAATGCTAATGTGCATCCTCAAGAAAACTTTACAGTGGTGTATAGACATCTGTAAGACGTCTCCAAAAAATCAAAACAAGCTTTCAGGAGTGTTGCTTGTAAACACAAAAACTGAAAATGCCACCCTCACAGCAAAAGACATGCGAATTGAATCATGTGAATTTGTTTTATGCTGGAAAAATTAAATTGAGCCAAGAAACAGTGGCAATTTAGTTGCTTTAATGCAATAAAGCCATTAACATACCAAAAAAGCTCATGGACAGTAGGTTATTATTTTTTAATTTAATGCACCTATTCATAGAGGGAACTCTCCCTGGGTGACCCTTTGCCTAAATGGATATTTTTCAGATTCCCCTCACGGTGTGTAAAATTTCTCCTTAACTTCTCTGTTTAAACTGTTGTCAAAACTGTGTTTGTATATTTACGTCTGGTTTGGATGAGAGCTTACGGAGGTCACTGACATGATTTCCACACATACATTACAGTCACGGTATGAGGGTGAGGCCAGGGGATCGACCACGCCTCCCCCGTAGTCCCGCCCCTGGTTCTGCATAAGGCCACTTGTGATTGGTCGGCGGCTGGTCGCTTTGAAATCCCTCCCCTCACGTCGTTAGTATGTGGAAGGAGTGAGATGCTGTGAAGCTGCTGCAGAGGAAGAGAGATACGCACACCGGAGGACTGTCACACGCACTTTCCTCTGCGGGGATATTCTGTACACTTGCCCCGTTTTTTTCCCTGACATATAGTGACTATTTATGGTGTTTTCTGTTTTGCTCGATTCCTCCTCTCTCATCACTGGATAAAGGAATATTTAGGAGTAACTGACACTGAAGAGCCCGAAGAAGGATGCCATTTGGGCGATTCATTCCTTTTTAGAGACACTTTGGGTCCGATTCGGAGGACGCGTACTGCGCACATGCCCATTTGGATTACCGCACAATTTTCTGTTGAATTTGTTGCCATGAAACGGTGCTGGTAAATGAAGTTGAACCTCTCAAGCCTTCGTTAGATGCCGTGGTCCCTCCTCGCGCCCCGATCCAGATGAGAGATCTCCCCGGTGGACCTAAACCCCTTTTACGCAGCCAGTCCACGGAGCGCAGCGCCGCCGACGCCAGCGGTGATCCAGAGCGGATAGGAGCGGAGCGTCCGTCCGTTTCCACACTCACGTCTTGTCCTTCTCCTTTGGATCCCTCCCGTCAGGCTAAAAGGCTTCCCATACGGATCGTAAAGATGTTGACGGCGCACAGCGGCCACTTGCTGCACCCGGAGTACCTCCAGCCCCTCACATCCGCGCCAGTCAGTATTGAAGTAAGTGAATTAACGAAATAACATTTTCCACCCTGCGCATCAGCTGTTATTTTGCCTTTCTAACACGAAACGGGTAAAAATAAACATATGGTTCGGGTTTCTGTGAATGTTACTCTAAAAATTACTTGAGCATATGCGCCATTTTACGCACTGCGATTCCTTGGCAAGTTTGTAAAAGACCAGAGTTTAGAAAATGTGACATGAAGTCGGGTAACATACTGTTTTACCGGAAACATAAAGTTAATTGTTTCCATTTTTCAAAATACTTTTTGTCCTCTAAACGTTCTACTGCTAAATTGCGTCTCTTGATTTCTTTCTTTCTTTCTGGTCTTCTGGTCTTATTTATGTCGAATGTAAAAACATTTTAGAAGTCTGTTGGAGGATTGGCACATTTTGAAGCTATACGTTTATTTATTTTGTCATTAGTATATAATTATTCTAACAGTTACATTTGTACACAAACAGGGCAGGCTGTTTTAACAGAAATAAATCAACAGTTTATTCACCTTCGTGCTCTGTTTTGTTACTTCTCAGCTGGATGCCAAGAAGAGTCCTTTGGCTCTGCTGGCTCAGACCTGCTCTCAAATTGGCAAACCAGACCCCCCCTCTTCTTCCAAGTTGGCCTCACTCTCCTCAGCTAGTCTAGGAGACAAGGAGTCCTCCAGTCGATCCTCCAAATCTGGAGAGCAGCACCAGTCCCTGGAGGACAAGTCCAGCTTCAAGCCTTACTCCAAATCAGCAGGCGAGTGTCGTAAGGATGTTCTGGTGACAAAGGGGCCTTCAGATAAAACCTCTTTCAGGGTGCCAAATGGAAGCTCTAATGGTAACGGTGCATCATGTCCGTCCTTTCCTCCCCATGCCCAGTCGCCCAGTTCCAGCTCCCCTCCCCTGCACACTCACAGCCAGCCCCACAGACAAAGCCATTCCCCCTCCACACAGCCCGCTTCACATTCCCAGGCCCAGCACATGGACAGCAAACCTGGTGGCTCAGAGCAGGCCAGCTCGGACAATAACAACAACAATAGTGCAGGCAAAAAAGACTCTGATACAGCTAAGTCAGGGATGGATGGGCCTCAGTTAGCCAACTCCAGTCACATACGGGCCAGTGCCAACTCCAGTAATGCCAGTTCTGCCAGCAGCCCACGGCCTGAGAGCAAGACTGACCCGCAGGCCTCATCGCAGCCCGGACTGGGCTCCGGGCACATTGCCCCAGTGTCTCCTTTTAAACCAGGACATTCTGTCTTCCCTCTGCCTCCTGCTTCCATGGGCTACCACGGCTCCATTGTTGGAGCCTATGCTGGCTATCCCTCTCAGTTTGTTCCCAGTTTGGATCCTACGAAGTCTAGTTTGGGGTTAGGACTTCCAGGGAAGCACCCCAGCTCCAGTCCTCTAACTGGAGCTTCTCCTCCATCCCTGATGCAGGGCTTATGTCGGGACCCATACTGTTTGACTTACCCCAACGCCCCCCATTTAGGAGGCAGTAACTGCTCCACCTGTGTCCATGATCCTTCAAGCCTTAAGTCTGGTTTCCCCCTGGTTTACCCCTCACACCACCTTCACTCCCTGCATTCTAACTCTTTGTCCTCCAGCACCACCCCGTCCCTGTCTCACCCTCTCTACACCTATGGGTTCATGCTTCCTAATGAACCGCTGCCCCATGCCTGTAATTGGGTGTCTGTTGGAGGTCCCTGCGATAAGCGTTTTGCCACGTCGGAGGAGTTGCTAGCCCACTTGCGCACCCACACAGCTCTGCCTGGGATGGTGGACAGTAAGCTATTGTCAGCCTACCCCTCCTCTGTTTCATCAACAGCCTCCTGCCACCTCCATCTGCCCCCACCAAGCAGTCCAGGTACTCTGCCCAGCTCCTTCTCCCTCCGAGGCTCTCCCGGCTTGGGCCTGGCCCGCTACCACCCTTACAGCAAATCCCACCTGCCCGGAGCCCCAGGGCTTCCCATGCCATCCATCCCCTCCTCTTCAGCCTACTACTCCCCCTACGCCCTCTACTCTCAGAGACTGGGCTCAGCCTCTGCTCTTGGATACCAGTGACATCTGAAATAGTGTTGATGCCCACAGACTGCAGGCACCAGCTTGGACTCTCCAGAGTGGCCCTGAAGATGGATTCTTGAGATTGGGGTCATCACCAGTACAGGGCATCATGCCCGCTGGCCTGTCTGCCAGGAATACCACCTGTTAGCCTCAGGATTGTGACTGGCGCTCTAAAGGCAAAAGACCTGGTGATGGATTGTCTGCAGCACAGAACCAAGAGACTTAAATGATTAAAGACGGAGTTTTAAAATGATGAAATTGTGGGATTATTACCACAGTTTTGATTTTGTCTTTTGTTTTTCTTCTCTATATCTGTCTCCCAGAAATGAAAGTCTGTATTTATTTTTCACTCAAGCGCTTGGTATTCAACTCTGAGGGGATTTTTTTTTTTTTGCTGTCCAAATAAATTGTTCTTAAGTATTCTAACTGAAACAGAATGATTTAAGTATAGTACCATTATGCCTATCATACACTCTAAAAATAAAAACTTGCACCATGATGAAGATGGACTGTGAGGCTTTATTCGAGGGACCTCTTTTTATCTCTTCTCTTCTCTGCTGTTTTTTTTTCTTTGTCTTCTTCTGCTTATTAAGACTCTGGAGAATTGCATGTCCCCGAGAATTATCCTGAACAATGCCATTATTTTTATTTGTAAATATGCAAAGATGTAATATTTTTTCAAGCTCATTGGTTTAGTGAGTTTGGGTCAGCGTTATTAATGGTACAAAGATAAGTAAAGATGATATAAATAAAAATAATTAATGATGGCTGTGCTATCCAAACAACAGGAGAAGGTCTTATTTTATTAAATAAAAGATACGTGATTGCTTTTAACTTGTTTTATTCTCATTGATTCCTATATATAGCACCATGAAATTCAATTTTGTCACAAGCATCAGAAGATGAAATATATCTTGGCAGAGTGCAGCACTGCAGTTATCTCGGTCTATCTATCATTATGGCCACGCTATATGTGGCTACGAGCAATATTTCATGGCTCATATCAGTAGACAGGGGTGTCCCAAAGAGGGCATGCAGGGTCACATTAGCCCTGTTAGCTAGCCTCTGAGGACTTTGATTGCTCCCCCTTCTTCCATCACCCACATTGCTTTTGTTGTAGCGAGTGCACCTTTTAATTGCTGATTCTTGTTTGTGAAGCCTGGAAACAGCCTCCTCAGCAGAGTGGATATCTGTGTGGAGTGGCTGCTGGGTCACTGGGACTTCAATAATGACCTGAGGGAGGTGTCGACCCAGGATCTCCTCACGGTCTGACGGATTGGCCTGCAACACAAAGGCCAGAGCTGACAATGGGAGGCGGTTAATAGAGAAATATTCATCAAAGTCCTGACACCTCCCCTGAGGAGAGCGGGCTCTCTTACAGGAACCACAAACATGGAGGCCTCCATCCTCAAGTGAAGAGCGATTTTCTTGCCGCTCTCTGCCATTCTGTGGTTTAACAGAAACTGGTGTTCTCAACTCAGCGCTGAGAGATACTAATTTGAACAGAAGGAGTTGGTCTATCTTAAGGCAGCACCGCTGTTGTTTAAGTGTTTGGGTCCTAATAATGTGTCTGTGTCTTCACTCTATTTGGCTGACAGGGTGTAGGAGGCACAAAGTGAAGAGGCTGTAGTCTCAGAGGCGGCTATTGACCCCGACTCCCAGACTCCTCTACTCTCGCGGTTCATTAGCACTCCAGACAGGGGAAAGGCGAGCACAGGTGTCACTTGACAGGACCATTAACAAAATGGATGACCCTCCCAAACCACATCCAGCCCCTGCCACACCAGCAAGGTCATGGCGCCCTGATCACCTCTCTGGGTAGCACTTTGGGACGCTACACTTATTTTTCTTCTTTAGAAACTGGAGCCATACACTTGACTGGAAAGTCTGTCTGCTGGTACTTTGTGTTTGCTGCTCTTTTGATGCCATTTTTAAAAAGTAGTCTAAACAAAATAGGTCAAGGATATTTTGGTTATAATGCTGTTTTGCACATATGTATTTAGTGCAACACATTTCTTTTTAACTTGCACAAAGAGGAAAATACATTGGGTTGTGTTGCCCCCTAAAGTTATGTTGGTGAAGTACATGCGAAAGACAAGACTAGAGCATCTACTTTTGCAAATACAGTTAAATATAAATAGTGTTGTCTAGTTGTAGATACTAGAGCTTGGATGCTGTTTAACACATATAATAGGTTACATTGGCTAGAGTCTGAAGATGATTTACAGCAGAGGTCACACAGAGGGGAGAACTTTCAATCTTCTCGGGGAGGTGGAATTAATTCCACTGTTGCCAGTTTACACTCGTTCATCAAATGCCTCACTATTCTCCCTATCCTCTCACTCATCAATCTCCTCCATCTATCTTCTCCCCCCACACAAACACACTCACACTCTCGCAGCTGAGTCAACACCCACGCACTTCATTTATGTCGCTTGTGTGAGGGTTGTGGGTGTGTGTAAGTATTCAGACCCACAAATCCTTTGTCCACAGTGGGTGACACATTCAAAGTTGATTTTTACTTATTTTGTTTTTGCGAGTCTGGGTCTTAACAAGGGCTGGGATCGCACAAACATTATTTAGGACAATAAATGGTGATGGTACTGTATTATATGTCTCTCAGAATTTCCTAGTTTGAATATTTTTAGAAACTGAGCAGTAAACCTCAGGGTAGAGCTGTGTGACATGGTTATTTTCAGCACAGTGAATGATTCACTGATCGACTCCAGACAACACTGATCATTCTTTGTTAAATTAATGCGCTATATAAAAAAGGGCATTATTTGTTAAAGAATGAAATGAATAAAAAAACAACAATTACAGGCAGTAGAAGGAAAAGTATTTACAATGACTATATTGTCTCCAGAGGTAGCACTAATCTCAAGTTTGGGCTTTAAGTATTTTTCACCATGTTTGAAAACAAAAACACCCATTAATCAGCTCTACCTTTGGGACATTTCGAAAACCTTATACCAGAAATATCCTGTTACATGCTGCTAAAGATGAGTGAATATCTTTATCTATGAACATTTGGAGTCATAGTCTTATTTCTACTGGTAAATATCAATACAATTCAAATCATAGTGTAGCAGCTCAGTAATAAAACGCTTGTCTGATCCTTTTTTTTTTTTTTTTCTAACAAGGTAATATCTTGAAACAAGGCTTGAAGCAGTATTGGACACTGGGTAGTGCAGATACAGTGTTGATAAATAAGTGTAGAATGATAGTAGTAATCAGAGAGGTGGTAGTGGTATCAGTGGAGATGGTGAGGGTGATGGAGGGGACTAATATTTTCCCCTGTGTGCGTCAGTGCAGAGACGGTGCAGAGTGCCACTGTGAGGTCCTGAGCAGCCGGCTGACAGGCCTAGTGATTAATGACGACAGGGTGTGGAGCTGCTCTTCAATTAGACGCCAGCTCTACCCCGGCTCACCATCGCCGCTGACAGCTAGGACAGAGAGAGAGAGGGGAGGGTACTCGGTCTTTCTCTCTCTCCCTCTCTCCTGCTCTGTGTCTCTGAAACAAAACATTAACCTCAACTCCATGACTACCACCTCTGTGTTTAACATCAGGACACAATACAGAGCTTTCGGCATCCAGCAGTGACCGCAGTGTTAAAGCAACCCAGATGGCGTGAACACATCCCTCATCAGGGCCTGTCACACAATCTCTGCTTTATTTCTCCACGTAAACCCTGTGACTGACTCTTTTACATGCCTGTTTCAGCTCCGCTCTCAGTCATGTCTGCATTCAGGCATGCTGTAATGCCAGTCCTGAAAACAATGAACACAACCGCATTAAAGACTTCCAGGTTGTTAAACAGGTTGCGTGCTGGCTGAAGCAGCTTCGATACACAATTCCAAGTGCAGTAACTTTGTGTTGGTCATGAGAAACAT
Source organism: Apogon hyalosoma (assembly GCA_037367295.1). Taxonomy (NCBI): domain Eukaryota; kingdom Metazoa; phylum Chordata; class Actinopteri; order Kurtiformes; family Apogonidae; genus Apogon; species Apogon hyalosoma. The sequence goes on from JAPQRP010000030.1 coordinate 18,076,526, forward strand.
ATTGCAGCTTTCAGCAGTTTCTTTTTAAAGATTGCAAATGTTATTGTGAAATGGAAGTTACTCCAGTTTCAATTAGAGATTGGAAATAAACGATTATGTACAATAAAGCAGGGCAAACTGGATTAATGACCCATTCTATATACACAGTAGTTTCAGATTATGTATGGCCTCTGCTTTCACACGTTACCCAAAAGGCACAAAATAGAGTTGATGAACAGCTGTGTCAATGAGCAACTCTGCCCCTTAATGGTCTACTAATTTTATTTTACCTCTAAATATAATTGTCCCGGAAAGAGCAAAAACAGCACAACAAGCTGTTAAGTTAGGACATATTTTTCAGATTTTCCCACCAGAACCTAAATGCATTTTAACATGCAGCATTAATATTATTAACACCTGTGCTTTTCCTATTACAGACAAAATAATGTATCTGTCATGAAAAAAGGGTGCTTCACCTCAGCTAGAAAGGTTGCTGCATCATGTCTAAATTTTGCTTTTTAATCTTCATTTTCTTGTTTTTTTTCTTTTTTCTTTTTTAAATTTTCAACAGCATATGTAGCAGCACTGAGTTAAACAGCAATGCTGCATAATGTGCTCTAAAGGTAAAATAGATGGAATGAGATTTGTGCATACATAAGCCAATAACAAAAGCAAATGTGAAACTTAATATAGCATAATATGTTATTATATAAGTACAAATAATAGTATGTCTATTTATTATTTCCCCACCCTCAGAAAAGGCAAAGGGTATTGTTATGAGTTGGGTTTGTTTGTTTGTTAACACTCCAGCAGCAAAACTATTGGTTGAATTCGTAACAAATTGGGTTTATAGATTGCCAGTGACCCAGAATAGATCTGATTACATTTTGGGAAAAGTAGGTCAAAGTTAAAATTTTTTATGAATTTTTTAAATGTCTTCTTTTTTTCTCCCATTTACTTATAATGGGCGAAATTTCAAACGTCTATAAAAACATCAATTTTGTTTCAATTTACTTCAGACTTGGCACATATGTTGAGGCAGTTGATATGCTGACATCAGCACACATATAGATATGATGACATCAGCTGGATCGATGCTAAAATAAGCTCCAATACGTGCAAGGGGTGGGGTTTGTTGTGCCTGGCACCACTTGTTTGTTCTTAATTTTCTTTGAGATCCATGATTTTTTGTTCATAGTTTCCTCCACTTTTTACTGAAGTGACTTTTTCCTCCAAACTGATATGTTTTGTTTGGTTTTATTGATAAAAATCTGTTTCCATAGACTACTGGCCGATGATGTAACCTTTATAGTTCATGTACCAGCTTCCTACCTGATAACACATAAATGGCAACTGGCTGTAACCTAAATTCTAGGTTAGGGTTTATGATGCTTTTGGAAAATCTCCTTGTGTCTGTGACCATTCACAGACAAATACAATCCCAACAGAAAAGTCTCTACAATCAAAAGCAGATTTCTAAACAGAGATTTAATAACAGATGCTTCATAAAAATGTGCTGCACCATTGAATCATCAAGCACAACAAAGTGCAAGTGTACATACACACCAGATTATGAAGGGATTTTGTCATCACTGAAGTTTTTGTTTTTAATGCGGAGCTGAAATGTGCTGGAACAAATTGGTGTAGAGTTAATATTTCACCCATATCAGCATGTTACATTTATGTGATGATGACTTAATTCTTGATACTAAAACATCCTGTAGATAACTTTTAAACATTGTCTTGTAGTTGTGTTTGCATTTGTTGTTACTCACCAAAATGCATCTGTAATTTGTAGCTTTCTGTCTCTTTTGACGCCTTTTCCTGCATTTCTTCCACGGGTGCATCAGCAGAAATGTGCCGCCATTGGTAGATCTGGGTACTGCATCACCTGTCCCCATCACTGGTTGAAAACTCTACAAAGTGCAACACCAAGACTTCAAAATCTTGTTTCTGATTGTTCTAAAATGTTAGAAGTCAAACACTATTCCTGAAAGCGCGACTTGAAATCTACAGGGTCATGTAATTCCTTTTTCGGTTTGTTTCATTTATTGATTAGTGACACCGAGGGCCTGACAGCTCTCTTTCAGATCGAGAAATACAGCTTTTGATTTAATTTTCAGCCAGGCCTGACCTTGGCAAACCTCGACATGGAAAGCTGCCCAGACTGAGCTGCTGTGGTCTCTCCAAAGTTCCAGTGGTGTGAGTGTGCACCGTTAATAGACATACCCTCCCTAACCACCGGTGGAGAAATGAACGTTTCAATTACAGTACGGTGCTCTGCTAATAGCGCTTGGCCTACGTGTCCAGCTGGATTCCATTTGGTGCCCGCTGGGAGATCGCGGCGAAGATGTCACGAGCGTTCGGAAATGAACGTGCCTTGGCGGAGAAAGACGAGCAGGCCTGATGGTCCTAATTCATGCTCTGACTGACAACTTGGTTTTTTCTTCCACTTCGGGACAGACTGTGGTCATAATGTACTCACTTTAAGCATTATGGGTCTTATGTCTGTTTTATTTCATCTTTGGATGAGCATCCAGGCGCAGAAGCTGCTTTTATGATTATGCACATCATATCCACTGAACTGTGGGCCAGGACACAGTTTATATACTTTATATTGGCTGTTTGACTTTAGTGCAGCGACATTAATTACAAATATTATAGGGTTTTTTTTTGTTTTTGTTTTTTTAACGTACAAACAGCATATACAGGTAAAAACAGAGGATTTCTAATGCATTATAAGGGCACAAATTAAGTCCCCCACCACTAGGTCACTGTTCACTCACTGTATTCTATGACACTTTAAAGGGGTGATAGTTTGATTTTTTTGTTTTCAAATGTTTTTATTAGAGCACATTGTCATACAGTTACATGTTTACTACATACACGTTGTGTGTGGGGTTTTTACATCCATACAGATGCATGATATTTAGCTTTAATTAAATGGAATTATGCATTTTCAAACATTTCCCTGTGGTCTACGTAAACTGTAAATGCTATGCTTGGGTCTGAATTCTTCATTAATTCAACTCC
>JAPQRP010000030.1:18106251-18122743 GCA_037367295.1 Apogon hyalosoma
GCTATATATCAGTATTTTTGTCTCATTACTAATTGCTAAATCTGTACTAAATGGCTGTGTAATAAGCTGGATAATGTACAGCGTGTCGGTCATTATTGTGAAATTAACCCTGATAGAGTAATACAGGGCGGAGGTTTATTTCGCAATAAGCAGTCTTGCTCTGCATTATCCCTTACATAATGTGTGCGTGTGTGTGTGTGCGCGCGTGTGCGCTGCAGGGGAGGGGCTCTTCTGACTACAACCAGCGGCCCTGGCTTCCATCTCATGCTCCCATTCATCACCACCTTCAAGTCTGTTCAAGTGAGTCACATCAGGTCAATACTAACATGAGGATTCTTGGCACCCACACTGTGCAGATACAGTAAATTGAGTTTCATTTGTTTTGTTTTGTTTTTTTTTTTTTTTGCCTTGCAGACAACATTGCAGACAGATGAGGTGAAGAACGTACCATGTGGCACGAGGTAGCGCTGCTGTTTTGATTGGCTAAGTAGTATCAGATGTGTTCTCAAACCAGGTTATCGTATGTATTTGTCCTCATGTTGTAGCTGATGGAGGGGGATCTTAAAGAAACAAAGATAGGGAGTGGAATCATTCTTTTTGTCTGTTTTATCTTTGAAAATGTTTGAGTAAATGTTCTCTCCCATCAGTGGAGGTGTGATGATTTACTTTGATCGCATAGAAGTGGTGAACTACCTCATTCCTTCTGCGGGTAAGCTTTTCACAGCCCAAAATCATCAAACATTATATTTATCCTAAACTCCTGTTGGATGTCTTTTGGATTCTTTAGCTGTTAGCAACCAAAACATGTATCTAATAAATGGCAAAGCAATAGTAGATGATGTTTTGCAGCCATATGTACTACATCTGTCATTTTGGAGATGTTGGAGCTCTTGCTTTTCTCTCTCCAGTCTACGACATAGTGAGGAACTTCACGGCAGATTACGACAAAGCTTTGATATTCAACAAGGTTCATCATGAGCTCAACCAGTTCTGCAGTGTGCATTCTTTACAGGAGGTCTACATTGGCCTGTTTGGTAAGTAGATAAGATAAGATATATTTTATTGACCCCCCCCCCAAGTGGGAAATTGAAATGTATAGCAGCACAAGACAATAAACATCAAATACAATAGAAAAATAAGATAAAAGAATATGTATATATGGACGAACAATATAAAACCAATTTGTTAAAGTGTCTAATTTGTTAAACTGCTGCATGTTGCCTGTAAAATAACTGACTAAAAGATCCCAAGTCTCTGTAAACAGCAGGCAGTCAGGCTGAGCCTGAAGGTTCAAAACATCCAGACTTTATTACTTGTTCCATTAGTTCTGAGCCACTTTGTTTCCCTCAACAGCTGCTATACATATGCACAAGTGTTGGCCTAATTTTCAATCTTGTAAACGGAATCAACATGTCTCAGTGGTAGACATTATCCACCAAACCTCATACCAGAACGAATGCACAACTGCACTAAACTGTCGCATGTACACCTCCGGTTAATTGTTTTCAGACACTCCCGCTTCTCCGATTTTAATGAAATTTAAGAAATTCAACACCATGTAATGACCTGAAACAGAACAAAAGTAGGTGGCAAACGGCCAGAGGTTAAAAAGAAAGTTTAGGTTCACGAAAACAGAAAAATAATCTGGATTTCAGTCATAAAGAAAGCCTTTGTAGGGACCAAGTAATGGGTTATCAACTTACAGCTTCTCTGCAGAAAAAGAACTAAATTAAGCCTTGAAAGTTGATGCAAGCGATTCCTGGAAAAGCAGTGCTGGAACAGGCTGTTACATCTATAAAGCATTATTTGGAAAATACTGTCCTGCAGGAAGTAGTGCTTGTTATCATAGCTGCTAGAAAAGAGTAATTAATAAAAAGAGGCAGATTATTATGTCCCATAAAAGTGTAGGCCTTTCCTTAAGAGAAAATCAAGATGTTAAAAAATTCTATGTCCTTTACCCGGAGGTGTATGTGTTATCAGTAGCAGCATTCATTTAGAATAAAAACTCACTTAAAGTCAAAGTAACTCCTAGTATGATCATGATACGACAGGTCTCTAATGCTTGATCACCTGCAAGGAAGTCACTTAGATTAGACCATTATGTCTGTGTAACGAAGAAGAAAAATGAATGGCTCTAACACACACTGATTGCTGCTTCCGTGTCTATGTTTGCCGTCTTTCCAACAAGTAGAGACTGGTGTTGAATCATGTTGGCTGGACTGTGTTTACGGCGCCTGCATGTTGGAATAAAAAAACCCCTTGTTAAAGTCCTGCTATGATCCTTTATATTCCCATATTGATACTTCATGCCACCTCTACTTAGAACCATTTTAGCTTAAGGGCCTTTTCCCAGTGGTAAAATAACTTGACCTACTGCCAGAAATGACCGTAAATGAACATCTTCCTTCTGCCTTCTTGTTGGAGTGGCTTATTTATACTCTCCAGTGGAGACCCCAGTGGCCTCAAGGTCAAGATGTAGACCACAAACTGCAACATTCCCAGTTCATCTCTCTTGTAAAGACATTAAAAAGTCTATATGTAGTATTTCTACTTTCAAATATTAAAAGAAATTACATAAAAATATCATTACAGTGTTTAGAATAAAGGGCTCTGAAGTTCTGCCAAAGATAGCAGCGTATTGGACTGTAGAGCTTGTAGAGCTTGAGAGCCTAGTTTTGACCAGCTCTATATGTAAAGTGTCACAAGATAACTTTTGTTATGATTTGGTGCTATATAAATAAAATTTGATTGATTGATTTATGGAGATAAAATGTATCGACTCAGGCAAATGGGCTGAGAGATTTATGTGTCCACTAGAGAGAGTAGTGAGTCACTGTGCTGGGCTCCCATTGTGAGGAAAACTTAACACCACAGGACCTTTGACCAAAGCATCATCAAGTGACCAGATGGGATGAGAACCAGTAAGAAACAACTGTTAGAGTCCAAGAAAGTGATAAAAGTTAGAAGCACTGTTGTTGTTTTCTCCACTGGACACAGCTCTAAAGAGAATGGAGTTTGATGGTGAAATCACAGCATTTCTTCTACATGGATGAGTTTGATTATGAGGCTTATGAAGGTATATAAAGTTATTATGGGATTTTATTATCTGCGAAGTTGCCATGTGTTGATCCATGGTTCAGACTAAACTGTGACAGTTCTGACCTTTGTTGGATTCTTAACAGATCTTTAGTTCAGCTACTGACAACATAAACTGTCCAGAAAACAGAGGTGGTTTTTGGTTTTATTGTGGCTGTTTTCTGACTATAAACAGAGCTAAGTTAACATAGCTATAATGTAAACTATCAGCTGATGCAGCACGTGATGATTATAAGACAGTGTTACTTTGACCAACTGTCAAAATAACCGATAATGATTTTTAGTTTGAAGAAGAAAACTTGATGATACCATAATACAGATGTGTGAAAACAATGAGTTGAATATTTTATTTAGTGAGTGATGCAGTCTGTGGATACGTAGTGTTGATTCATTGTTGGTTTTGGTTCTAAGTGTGTTCTGGTACATGACCTCCCCCTACTGGAGAGACTATGGAATATCAATACTACATAGAGCCCCTTAAAAAAACCCTAAAATGTACCATGATAAGCTAAAGTTGTAGTAGCTGACTCTTACTTTATGAGTGGTCTCATGCACCCATACTGTGGTTTTAATGTCTGAATCACTGTCGCCGTGATCACAGTTGACTTTTAAAGCATTTTCTACTGATTTGTGAACTTCTCCTCTCCTCACCATCTTCCATGTACTTCTCTTGTCCTTTTCCTTTCAGACCAAATTGATGAAAACCTGAAGTTAACGTTACAGAAGGATCTAACGACTATGGCACCAGGTCTGATCATACAGGTACAATAAAGCACAAGGATTCATCTGCATTATTATCTTCATTAAAGAAGAGTATCTAGCTCTGACAGTTTCGGGTCTTTTATTGTAATTCTCTAACTGTGGGGACCAACACTGGGAGACTGATGGAAACACACAATGATTTTATTCATGATGAAATTAGTCTTTAATCTAAACAGGACTATCAGAGGATGTTGGAGGTATGGGAAGTGTCTAGTGTGTTTGAGTTGATGCACAAACAAATGTAGGTGTTTGAGGCTCAGCTAGTCTACATTACTGAACTGTGGTATTTAAGTTCTGATTACCTGTTGTACGCAGAGTCTTTGGTTTGTTTTCCTCAGCTGATGTTGACTTTTAGAGCTTTGCTAAAACCTTTATTGTAGGTTGAACATTATGACTGACTCAAAGTGGTTTTCTCCCTCATTGACTCTACCCCTCAAACCCCCATGCTTAACGCTTGCAGAGATGAAAACTTTTCATTCCTGAGCGTTAAGTGTTCCGCTGGGTTTTAATACAGAACTCTGGTCACATGTTTCCTGTAAATCTCCAGAAGCAGTTAAAATAACAACTGCTGGAAACCAATAAGATTAGGGGAGTGAGTCTGAGAACAGCAGTGACTTTGTCTCAGCAGCCCTCGTCTGATAAATCTCCTGGTCATGAAAACCTTTTAAAAAGTTTCCTGCTTCACTACACTGTGTTTCCTCTTTATCTGTCCGCTTCCCACAGATTCTGTTGACTGGCTTTTCTCTTTCTGTTCTGTTTGTCTCTTTGCTCTGCAGGCGGTCCGAGTCACAAAACCCAACATCCCAGAAAGCATTCGCAGGAACTATGAGCTTATGTAAGTTTTCTTTTCCTTCTTTATCCAAGAAGAAATGTTCACTGACCCCTTTAGTCATTTGCCTATTTATTTTCCCTCCTGAATGGATGGATGTGAAGTTCATCCAACTCTGTGTCAAGTTGTGCAGAGCAGGAATCTGCTGTTTCATTTCAGTCTGTGTGCATCTTACTTTTGGTTTCATGAATTAGCAGCTTGTACTCAGTCACAACATGAGGCAATAAAGAGAAACAGATGATTTACCGTAAATCATGCCCTCTGTGGAGCCCACACAGATGTTGTTTCTTTTCACATACTTTAAATCAATTGACTTTTGGAGAAATCAGATCATTCAAACACTTTTTAGTCTTTCTGTTTTTACTTGAGGAAATTCCTCAAAGATTACCTCAGGTTTGGAGAGATATTTGCAGATATGCACACGGATATTTGCAATTGACATAACATGCTGCTTGCAGTACATCCCCCATTGAGAAACGCTGATCTAGCAAGTCCAGTTGAAAACGAACAACATATCAGGTCAAACTTCTAATGATCTATCCTACATGAAAAGTAAACAATAATAACACTGGTCTACAAGTAAAATGCCTCCAGAGTAAAAGTAGTGAAACTTTACCAAATTGGAGTCCCTAATAAAGAAAAATTAAGTCAACAAGCAGTCCCAGGCACAACAAACCCCACCCCTCGCAAACATTTTACCTGATTTGCGCTATCTCTTATCATTGCAAAAACACATTTTGGTGACCTTGACCTTTGACCTACATTCACCAAAATTTAATGGGATCTATTCTGGACCACCTTGCACCTTTCCTGAAAATTTCATGGATATTGGTCCAGTAATTTTTGTGTAAAGTTGCTGACAAACAAACAGACAAATAGACAAAAACGAGCCAAAAACAATATCCTCGCCTCCCCTTCGGGGGGCAGGGTAAAAATGCTGGTTGTCTGTAGTTTCCAGGACACAGTCTTGGATCAAAATAGGAAATAATGAGAATTAATGAGAGAATCGGTTTTACTTACAAGGAATATTTGTCTCAGATCTACTTTAAAACACTGTCAGCACATTTCAGTACTTTCTCTTACAGGTTCTTTCTAGTGGTAGATTTATTAATTTATTGTATAAATGTACATAAACTAATATTTATGCAGTAACACTTCATCATATACACTGAAAACATAAGCTAACCACCACTGTTGTCATTTACCAATTCATTCTATTAAAGAATGTAAGATTAAGCACATTTTATCTCTGAAGCAAATTAAAACTAATTGTAGACCAGTGTAGTGAACAGTGCTCTAATAGTCGACTGCTGCTTTAAAATGATGGATACATGTTGTATTAGAAACCATGCAATCAGATTTCACAAATCAAACATGACCTCTTGATGTGTCTTTGAGCAGGAGTATTTCAAGTCTTTTGGTACAAGTCAAGTTGAGTCAGGTCAATAGTCAAAGTCAAGTGGAGCCTTTTATAGTTCTCAAACCTGTAACTAAAGTCTAACTTAAATCATGTGTCAAATCCCATGTGTTTGACAGTTTGTTAACACCTATAACCATTATTGTGCTGATTTCCAAATGAAATGTGATCCACATTTAACTCTTCTTTAGTGATTTATCACCATTAATTAAGATATTATCATCTGTATTATACATTTTTTTGAAAAACTGTTGTCATTTTAATATGTATTTTACTGATCATGTAAATGTTCATAAAAGCTCAGAGTAAATCAGAAGTTATTATATCAAAACAAAGAAAAAGGAATCAAAAGTGACTTTTTTTTTTTAGCAAAAATGAAAAGAAAAGAAACAAGCATCTATAACCACTGTCATTTGTCAAACTACATGGGTTTTACTGGTGAGTCAGTGTTTTCGGAGTCTACACAACTGAACCTGGCTGAAACTTTCAGATTCTTCAAATAGTTCATGATGCCTTTTGAGATATTCTGTGGATCATTGTCTTTTTTTACTTTCAGTTTCATACTGATTATACATCATTTGCATCCAGACCTGCTGTTTTGTGTGTGTGTGTGTGTGTGTGTGTGTGTGTGTGTGTGTGTGTGTAGTTGAATGAATTCATTACTTTACTCATGTTGTTTCTTTTGCTACTGGCTGCTGCACACTCTGTGTAATAGTTGGCAGGATCTTTCCATCAAATGTTCTTTTCTTCCAAATGTGCCTTTGGCAAATTTGGTAACAGATCTCAGTTTTCACTTTTCCACAGCGTTTGCCTCTGAAATGATTTTGGCATATCCAGATGTTGCTTTGCATAATCTAGACATTGACTTTCGTGGTGAGGTCACAGGCTAGGTTTCGTTTTGATGACTCCTCTGCGTGGAACCTGTTTGTATGAAAAACACTGAACACTGCACAGTCATCCACACCTCTGTCTGTTCAGCCTCACAGGGTTTGGAAGTTTTACCTCTAAGTTTTCGACCAGATCTTGTTTCATTTACATTTACCTGCAGTTGCATCTGTTAAGACTTTTCATACAGTGGAAAGTGGAGGCTTTTTCCAGCTTTTTCTCTCTATTGTAGAGATCAGTTATGTTACAATCCTCAGCTTAGTTTCACCACAACATTTAAAGAGTCAAATAGTTTTGTAAGCTGTTGAATTATTGCTGTGAGCTGACAGATTCTGACAACTCTTGACCTGTTTTATAAACCCCAAGGAGCCAATCAAGTATTAGCTTGTAAAACATTTGAACACACATTGGTTTTCCTTTTCAGTGTCTTGGTAAGACCGTCAGACCTGCATTGTGAATGAACGTTCATGCAACTGTTTAGGAGGAGCAGATATGTAGTTTCACCACATGACTGATGTTACTTTTACAACCTGTGTGGGTCAGAATGTTTGTGCAGCGCTAGCAGACACCAGAAAGGTCAACAGGTCTGAGCAGTTACAGTGACTGTAAGTCTTATCGTAACCATCGTCCTGGTGATGCACTTTAAACACAGACAAAAGAAGTGATTTGTTTTCTAAGAAGTTAGTTTTTGATTTAGAGGAGAGCCAAGCAGTTTTACACTGTACCCTCTGTAATAGGATGTCCTGAAGAGACCCCAGATTTAGTGCGTAGGCGAAGTATTTGGGGCCAAAATGGCAGAGGGGAACAGGGGTTGTTCTGTGTTTTGGCACTCAGAGTCTGGAGGCTGTCAAACAACAGTCTCTCAGTAAATGTTACATAATGGTTTTCTCTCTTTTTGCAGATTTTCTTATAGTGTTTTAAGGTCTTTCTTACAACCATAGTTTTTTATACTTCACACATCATTTTTATTATGGTTTTGTATTGGCGAGAATCTGGCGATATGATACAAATCACAATACTAGGATCACAATACTTTTAACAAGGTGATATTTTTTTGTTTCTCTCGTTTCTTTATTTAAAAGATTATTTCCTGGAAAAATTTTAATTACATCAGAAATATGTACAAATATGAAACAAATTTTTATTTGATCAGAACAGGATCTAATGCTATATCCCAAAACTTTCCTCTGTAAAAACTTCAAGGGGTCATATTTTGCTAAACCCTCTTTTATTAGTCTTTGGTTCATTTATTTGTGTATTTGGACCCTAATAGTTCATAAAGTTTGAATTTGAACCCTCCAGGTGCTGCAAAGCTATCTTTTATATTCATTTTGGCAAAAAATCAAGTGGATTTCTACAACCTATTTTAATTCCTTCTTAATTTGTTACGTCTATAACTAGTTACATCACAACATTTGCACATATAAGGTCCAGACTTCCGACGAACATTTCTCTGAGTACGAACTAATTGTTTGTCAGCAGCAGTGGTTGTAGTTCATACTGAAAATATGTCCAAACTTTGAGCTGATTACCTAAAATGTTTAGTTGTTTGTTGAAGAGGACAGAGCAGCATAGCCAACAATCTGGAGGGGGCGGGGCCTGAAGTGGCTCATCTGCATTTAAAGGGCCAGCGCTCAAAACCACCTTTCTGGTGTCATTACTCAGAAATAGGGTTGAAGATGGACCTGTGGAGTTGAATGAATGAAGAATTCAGACCCAAGTATCGCATTTACAGTTTATGTAGACCACAGGGACATGTTTGAAAATGCATAATTCCATTTTTAAAAATGCTAACTATCACTCCTTTAAAACTTAACTTATGTTTTATATACATTACAGTTTAAGATCTTAAGATCCTGCTCAAATGTTCTTATTCTGTTAGTTGTGAATAGAATGCATAATGTACAGTTCCTGAATCATCCAACCTCATAATATCATTTTTGTGCAATCCCCAACAATGGAACTAACATCTGTAACATCTCAGACAGTAAAAAGTGCTTTTAGGATGCTTGAAATAACCATTATTTAACAAAACTGTGTTAAATAATACAAAAGTGGAAGTAAAAAAGAAAACCAGAAAACAAAACTGAAATCTTGCCATGTCTGCATTTGAATAAATACCTAAAAATATCAATACAGTACTTTTTAATATCGATGCATTATCGTGAAATAAAATATCACTATATATTGTCGAACCAATATTTCCTTACACCCCTAGTTTTGTATCCATTTTTATTCTATCCTGTGTGTGTGTGTGTGTGTGTGTGTGTGTGTGTGTGTGTGTGTGTGTGCGTGTGTGTGTGTGTGTATGTATATATATTGCCTGTTGTATCCATTGTTGCTGCCTTCTGTCCCAACTGCATTGAAATTTCATTTTTTAATGTAAATCTGGAATAACAAATAAAGTCTGTCCAGGTGTAGGTCTGTAACATAAATTTGTTTATGATGTCAGTCCTGAGTGTGATCAACATTTTTGTTTGTTTCTCAATTTTCTGATTTTCCTTTTTGTTTTTTTAAGTGCTTCTCTTTCAAGACCCAAACAACCATTGGCAACCAAAGTCATGTACTGATCTAAAATGTTTAATAACTTCTGAACCACTAAACATATTAATATGTTGAAAGAATTCAGGTAAAATGCAGATTATCATCTTTTCATGGCCATCAGATATGACCCATTTGGACATTCAGAGGCTCTGTCATGAACGTGGAAACACCGTCATCTTATACAACATGGATTCACCAGTAAAACCCATGGAGTTTGACAAATGACAGTGGATGGAGACACTTGTTTTTATGTTCAGTTATTGATATTTTTGCTGAAAAAGTAATTTTTTCTTCAGTTTTTTCTTGTTCCTGATATAATAATCCTTGACTTTAATCTGAGCTTTTATTAACATCTACGTGATCAGTGAGTTAAATGTTGGAAAACACATGATTTTCACTGAAAAAATGCAGAATACAGAGGATAATATTATAATAAATGGTGATAAATCACTTAAGAAAGGTTGAAAATAGAGAAAAATTCATATGGGACCTACCACAAAAGTAACACAGGATCTTTATGGGTTTAATTGTATTTTGAGCCATTGACTATTTTGAGCTTTGTGTTTTTGCCAAAAGATTCTAGTTTTGTCTCGTGTTGTTTGGGTCTTAGTTATGTTTGCAGTTGATGGTATTACTGTATGTAATGACTACTTCTTAAGAATCTGGACCACACTTTGTTTAGTTATAGAACACTGAAGCTAAATTACAGTGTTTATACATTTGTTTTATCGTGGTGGTTGTACACCACAGCTAAAAGAATACAAAGGAAACGCTTTGGGTTGAGTGTTTCAAGTATTATGTGGAAAGCCTTGATTTCAGCAGCTGAAAAAGGAGGGATTAAAGAATGAACGAATGCATATTGTTATCAATGGTCCCATTTTGCACCAAGGGTTTTTATCCTTCTGTGTATCTGCAAAAACAAGATGGAAACAAAGACAATTAACTTTTTTGTTTGACTTTTCGCTGTAGTTTATATTTTCTGTTCCATTAACAAAGCCATTTTTTCTATCTTAGTTTTAGTTTTAGTTTTTGTTAACTTTAACCCTGGTATACATTGTATCTGGGTGCTTCTATGAAACTGGTCCTAAAAACAGGACATTTGGGCTAAAAATTCAAACCAGATGGAGACTAATGTTATGAAGCAAGTTTGGAAACACTTTGGCTCTAGTTTAAAAATAAATATTTACTGAGATAAAAGAGAAACTATTTTTCAGATAAAACACATTTTTGTATTTTTTTAATATTATTTTTTATACAAAAATCCATGTGTAACATGGTTAAAAAAGGACGCTATGCACTACTATTTTTTCAAATATTTTTATTCTTTCACAGGAAAATTTTGGGAATTGAACTAATTATGCAAGGCAGAGTGTTTCACAAAAATGACCACTGTTGCAAAATCACTCACGATTTATATGTGTTTAAATGGGCAGGTTCCGCATGTAACATGAGTGGACACGATGGGTTAATACACACAAAACCTAGAATGAGACTGAGATTCATGAAAAACCCACATGTCTGGATCAGTAAAACCACTAGGATCAACAAATTTAACACAGTGTCTTTATTTTTAGTGGTATACAAGACCATTGACAGCCATGTTTTCAGATCAAATGCACTGACACCTAGGTAGCTTTTCCTGTCCCAGTTTTGGTCCTATTTTTGGCCCCAATATTTAATTAAAAATTCATTAATTTCGGGATGGCTCAGAGCAAGAGTATAATTTTTTTTGCATTATCTGAGGTCATCATTAGATTCATCCTGGGGGAATATGTCTAAATTTGTCTTTTTATTATTAGGTCTAAAAAGCTATCAAAGTGTCAGATTCCAAAATGAAGCCAGTTTTGTAGAAGCACCCTTTTGTAAATTAGGATAATTTCTTCTGGTCGTTAAACAAAACTAGGTTTATGCCTAGCCGTCGGAAGTGATGGCTAGGGGTATATCCCCAAACGCCCCCAATCCTTAACCAGACAGCTATGATGTCATGACGTGAGGCATCCCCAGGTCATGACCTTTCATTTGCACTTGATTTGAAGTCAATCAGACAAATAGTTCCAGAGATGTGAACAAAAGAGTGTTTAATGATTTTAAACTTTTGAGCGGCCCCTTGTGGGCAATCTAGAAGTAGTAAATCGTCCAAAACTGAATCAGTTCTTGCTCTCCATGATATTCATTGATATAGAAAATATGGAATATCTAAACCGAATATTTTTCAAGTTATAGCATTAACACAAAGGATATCCAGCAGTAGCGGTCAGACCAAAAACATATCCCCGAAACTCCATTTGGGGATATAATTAGACCAAAAATAGTCGTTGCTTTGTAATGGAGCTCATGCTGCATTTATATTGTAAGCGTCATGTTTTCAACCAAACCTGGAAACTGTTTCTTTGGAATTTATGATATATTCAGTCTCTGGTCTAAGAAATGCCCACACAGTCTCCAGGAAACATCTAATCAAGGACCATAAGTATCTACTATTACTGCTCTAAGGTCCAGCACCTCTACCAACCAGTCCAGCTGTGGTTTATGTCCATGTCTGTCCAGACTCATAGACATAGAAAACACTTTGAAGGAATTTAATAAAAGGCATAAGTGTTTTTGTTGGTTTTTGATTGTGTTGCTGTTGTTGCTTCTTTTTCTGAAAGTTTTTGTTTTAATAGAGATGCACATATAATCATAAAACTGTAACCACTGCGGCCATAATGTGGCTGTGTGGAGCTCCGCTTCCCACAATGGACGTTGTGGCAAATGTCCAAAAATGCCTGAGTGACCTACTGGCTCTGTTTGTAAAGAAATGGACTGTTTATGGTTTAGTACACGTTGAAATTATTCACCATGAGGGAAGAGATTTAGGTGCGTAATAATGGACAGACGTACGGATTCATGATACTTAGACTATGACTCAGGGTTTTACAGATTTGATGAAAAATTGGTGACGAAAGTTATACGCAGCTTAAATTAGCACATATTTCGATTTCTCATTACTTGATATCTTACATTTTTCTAATATATGTATGTATCTTAATCCAAACACATGCACTGATAGGTTAATCAGTTAATCTAAGTTGCCCATAGGTGTGAATGCGAGAGTGATTGGTTGTTTGTCTCTATATGTCAGCCCTGCAAGGAACTGGTGACATGTCCAGGGTGTACCCCGCCTTCGCTCATAAGTAGCTGGGATAGGCTCCAGCGACCCCCGTGACCCTAGTGATGATAAAGCGGGTTCAGAAGATGAATGAATGAATGAATGTCCGTATCTTATTGTGTTTATTTAGATACAAGTGTACTGTCGCTGGCAGAGACCACCTGCAGTTTCATTGCACAACTGGTGTGATAACAATAAAACCTATTCTATTCTATTCTATTATATTATATTATATTCTAATAAAATAAAACAGTCCATTGTTGTCTTTTTTTTAAGTACTTTCTAAATAAAAGGGAATTCATTCACTTACAGTAGTACAAAAAACTGAAGATGCATCAAGAATTACTGTACATTCATATCATCAGCAGGTTATTTGGTCATTGAAGACTCATGCTTTCAGAAGTGACAGTAATTCTAGTGAATTACTGAACAGTGAACAAACTGTTTACACAGTGACTTTTTTTTTTTTTTTAACGAAGGAATAAGTGTTTCCCAGAACATTATGATGACACATTGAAATGTACCCTTGACTTTTTGGAAATAACCTTTCATTATTTCATTACTTTATCTTATTTAACATTTACATGAAATCTGTCATCATTATCATGAATTCTTAAGTCATATGCTTTGAGTTAATGGGACCAAAGTGAACTAGTTTTGTCTTGAGCAATCCAGATTTGTGCCAGGTTTGAAGAAGCAGACGAACCGATACAGCAAATAGCAAGACGGATGAAAACATAACGTGCTGCACACTTTTAATCCCCCTCGGCCAAATATAGTGTGAGATTCTGTTGAAGTTACTGCCCTATAATTTCGATTAGATTGTCTTTGTGTAAAACTTATTACATACATATTTATATTTGAAAGTAATCAGATATTATAACTGCACAAGGCCATTTAACCTTGAAAAAGTAGGTCATGATCACCTATTTTAAATAGGCTTCTGCTCCATGCCAAGATGCATCCACAGTATAAATTTGATGCAGATATCTCAATGCATTCTTCAGATAATGTGATTATAATGTTGAATAGACAGACAGACAGACAGACGACAAAGTGATTACAATACCCCTTCAGCTAGAAGTTGGCCGATGGGTAAAAACTGAAAATACTGTGTTAAGATTCAAAATTCACAATTCAAGATTCTTTATTGTCATTCAACATTGGTATGATGAACCAAATTGCAATCCACAGGACTGATCGTGAATGAACAATTAAAAACACACACATTTAAAGCATAGAGAAAATAGAAAACAGAACACACACATTTAGAATAGAAAATAGAAAACAACAGAGCGAAGTACAGATAATAATAAATAAATCAACGTAGAAGAGGAGGAAAAATGACTGACTCTTAACAGATTATTGCACATTATATGTACTGTATTACAGTAATTTCAATTTATGTTGTAGTAGTAGATTGCATAGCTGAATGTTGTAGTGTTATTATTATATAGTGTTAATTGATTAGTGTTAAAATTCCTCTCCACAGCCATCAGACTCTATAACAGTTCACAATAACCCCCCTCATCCCCCATATCATACCATGTGCATGTACTGCCACAATGTAAATATGTAAATAATATAGAATTTTTAATTCTAATTCTATATTTGTGTAAGTATTTGTATGAATACTAAATTTCTTATTTTTCTATTTATATTTTGTTTTTCACTCATTTGTGTTTTTTTTCTACCCTTGTATGTTGCTGCTGTTAATTGTGAAATGTCCCCACGGAAATGTATCTTATCTTATCTTACCTTACCTTACCTTACCTTACCTTACCTTGCCTTGCCTGTAGATGTAGATCCTTTTAATTATTTAAGCTGCAGTAGCTGAAATCGGTTGGAAAAAAGGCCGGAATTCAGAAAACACACCTTGGTTCTGCAGCTCTATCCTCTGAGTCCAAATGAAAAATCTAAATGTAAATACAGATGAACATGATACTGTTTCAGGTCTTTGTGGAAAAGTGAAAACACATCTAAGCTTCCATTTTGACATGAAGTAGAACAATAGAATCCCATCCAGGCTGCATTTGACTGGATCTGAACAGCGCTTGGTAATTACAGTTGTCAGTCATGTATTAAATCCTCCTACCTGTCTGGAAAAAACTGTGATTTAAAAATGTACACATAACAAAGACCTTAAAAAGTCTCACATCCTTTCAGACCACTTGAATTACAATATACTGGAAGGAATTTATGGAACTTTTGCCAGTGACATTAAAAAACTATCAACCGCTGCAGTTTTAAGTGTGTTTATCTTTGCAGGGAGAGTGAGAAGACCAAACTGCTCATCTCTCAACAGACGCAAAAGGTTGTGGAGAAAGAGGCAGAAACCGAGAGGATCAAAGCTGTAATCGGTGAGAAAGAAAGAGGGGAAACATGGTTATTCTCCAGATAAAAGGATCATAGTATATAACACAGACCACATGCTGAAAGTGTAACTGCATTCTTTGGTTTTACAGAGGCTGAGAAAGTAGCTCAGGTGGCAGAGATCAAGTTTGGGCAGAAGATCATGGAGAAGGAAACAGAAAAGAAGATCTCTGAAATTGAAGGTTGGTACAGAAGAAAGGTTCAGTCTTGCATAATAGAACTGAATTGAATAGAACTGTTCACATGTAAGTCAGTGTTTGAATACAGATTCAGACATGCCTCAGAGCAGTGATGACGTATTAATAATACATTAATTCCAAGTCCAGGGTGACTCAGTGAAAGAACATATCCATGTCGGTTCAACTGGCCCCATCAGTGTGGTCATGACATGTTCAAGCCTTGTAAACCCTACACGGACGTTATGTTGTGCAGCCGTATTTGCTTTGAGCGCCGTTTTGCTTTTTTTGGATGGAAGGCATGGTGCACTATTTGCATCAGTGTCCTGTCCTCTGAAGTTAAAATGGCCCGTCTGCTGTCGACTCATGACAGTGTTTGTTTGTGATTCATAGACGGTGCTTTCCTGGCTCGGCAGAAAGCCAAAGCAGACGCAGAGTTTTACACAGCACAGAGAGCAGCAGAGGCCAATAAGGTAAGAGATGCACAACAATGTAAAGCAGGGGTCTCAAACTCGTGGCCCGGGGGCCAATTGCGGCCTGCGGAATGATATTTTGTGGCCCCCTACTTGACATCAAAGTTTAGTGTCAGTGTGGCCCGCACCTTTTTTCTGAGTCTTGCCATACTTTTATTTATTTTTATCACTGATGGGCTACCATAGATAGTCTCGTGACAGCTTCCGGCAGCATTTGTTGTCCATGGTTGTCAAGCTAGCCAACCGCGAAGTACCTGGGGAAGTATGAATGTTAGTCACTTAGTTGAAACATATTCTGGAGTGACACCAAGTAGACGGAAAATATATGCCATCACCCAGTTCAGTCATGTCTCTCTCAAAACTTGCCGTGAAGAGAGAGGTTAGCAATGAGCACAGGCAATTTCAGGAAAAGTGGGAAACGGAATATTTTTTCGTCGAGCACAGGGGCACCCCTACATGTCTCGTATGCATCCTTCCCATGTCTGAGATGCAGCTCCCATCCCCCTCTCGACATCGGGGCGAACCTCATGTGCATGCCATCTATTGGCACAATGGACAGTTTAACATTATGTCTTGTGTTTCATGATTCTGTAGTGGTACTTCCACTGTTGGTGCTTATGTAACACTTGTATTTGTAGTTGTAGTATTAACTGTCATGGAGATTTGTTCTGGTTGTTGGTGGTTGTGCCAGCACCAGCTGATCTACTTCTTGATAGTTCTGGTTCAGTGCATCTGTGCATCAACTACATGGGGGGGGGGGGGGGGGGGGGGGGGGGGGGGGGGGGGGGG
>JAPQRP010000030.1:18140219-18156899 GCA_037367295.1 Apogon hyalosoma
TATAAATAATGAGGGTCTCTGGTGAGTGAAGAACACAATCAAGCTATTGTATTGTTCTTTATTGTTCAGTCTTAACTTGTACTGTGCTTTTTGCTGAGAAATCACTCTGAGGGTTACATTACTTGGCCTGCTGAAGCATGTGAACTTCACTAAACATATGTTTTCCATTACAGACTCGTTCAATGGGTTTTTTTAGAATTTCGCAACATCAGAGTACAGATGGAAATTGATAGAAGGTGTTTAGACATTTGGAGGTACTTTTTCTGTGTGAGGACATTGGCTGAGGACAACAACCATAGTTTTCATAGGAAATGCAGAGCCAGGGAAAGAGATGAGTACTGGGTGGAGGTGTTGCCAAGAGATGGGAAGATAAACATGTGACCCAAAACGGAAACAATCAGGCCCTATTACAGACCCCACGTCAGAGTCAGGGCGAGTCATGCAGCTTTGGACGACACACACCAAAACACACGTTCACACCGAGACGCACGTCGACGTTCAGCTGCCGACGTCACACCACATTTACAGGATTTTAAAGCACAGCTTGCGGTTTGGACTGCAAAACCTTCTGTTAGTTTAGCTTGTTTGTTTGGTGTCCTATTATTGGAATCACGTAGGCTAAAGCCCTCATACACCACAGCTGCTAAGTGGAACAAATAGAGTCATGTCAAGACAAGACAACAAACACCAATGCCTTATCAGTGGAGTAAAGACTAAAGACTTCCCATTTCATCATATTCTCTGAACGCTCGCCTTCAGTGACAAAGGCCAGATTCATCTTTCCTCATCCATTCTGTAAATATTCAATTAGTGAGCTTTATGTAGCCGAGGCCTCTTGTTGTCACAGTAACTAGCAGAGGTTCTTACCCTCTGGTCTGTAACCATTTTTAGGTGACCCCTGTTCTCATCTTACATGGGAGATTAGTCACTTCATGACTTCTGCATTTTCTGAAACAACTCAGTGCACTTGTCATTAGTGAGCTGTTGCCAAGACTTAGGAAAAATAAACGTCATATATTACTGTAAGAGAACCAGTTACAAAACAGTTATACACTGGCATTGATTTTCATTCGTTTAACACTACAAGCATAAACACACCTGCATAATAAATAGGTTTGTCAGCTCTCCATCAGGCGTCTGGTTAATGCAGTCACCATCTTAAACAACCTCAATCCAAAGTGTAAAAACACAGCTTTTCCCTTCTGATCCGTCAAATACGGGTAAAATATCTGTATAATATTTAACATGCCTAAATCAGTCTGTCTAAATTACATACATGGATAGAGACTGCAAAGATTATACAATGAAAAATCTTGACTGATGCCAGTTGGCAACGTGTATGGTGTGTGGTTTTGCAATGTGAATTATGGATATTTAGTGCAGACCACAAATGAGATCCTTCATCAGGAGCCATTTGTGTGCATTTCTACATATTTTATCCTATAAGTTTGCTTCCAGCATCAATCCACTGGGATGTACAGGCCTCTGTTATTTCTGCTCAGCACAATAAATGAGTGATACTAGCCATACTAACTGTTTTGCAGTCTGAAGTGATGGGCATAATTAGAACACACTTTATCATTAATGCCTTTCAAAGATCTCTGGAACAACCCACAGACATTAACCCCCATGACTTCACTATACTACTACTGTTCCTAATCAGAAGCCCACTGAACAGAGTAGCTTTATCCAAAAGGAAATATCAAAGCAAATGTAAAACTGCAATGAGTGAACCCCAAAAAGGAGAGGAACCCCAACCTGTGCAAAAATGTCCCCAAAGGCTTATATGACAGTTTGTAATGTACAAGTTAAGGTCAGATATGATCATTTTTGCCACCGTTATCTTACATCAAATCCTTTTTATACTTTGTTCCAGGCAACTCTTGGTTTATCTCTTTTGGTTCATCCTTAGATTCAGGTTTTCTTTTTATTGTCGGACTATGTGTAGTCACACTGAGCCAGCATGCCCTCAGATTTGTACATTGTTCCCCATAAAGTTGGAGCAAAACTATTTTAACTCTTCATATGAAATCATTGTGACAATGTGATTTATTCCTGATACCTGCTTAAAGGTGATTACTGATGTGTAGAGAGGAATAAAAAGAAGAATATGTCTGAAAACAAAATTATTCCAACTTCATGCACAACAGTGTACTTGTAGGTAAACAAGCTAGAACTACTACTGGCATAAATAATTTTTTCTTCCACTGTCTTAAATTGACTAATATGATAGACTTGAGGAGCCTGGTTTCACACTACAGTATCTGTCTGTGTCACTATGTAATCATTGTATAATTAAGCACATCATATCTTCAGTGTGCTCTTTCATCTATTATGTAGCATATCCTGGTTTTATACTGGGCAGCATTTTTATTTTAGTATTCTTTTGTATTATTTAATACTCTTATCTTCTGTTTTATTGTTTTGTGTTTTACCAGTTTGCTGTACTTTGTTTCAAAAGTGCTTTATGAATAAAGATCATTTCTATTAGCAATGAATCTCACCTAAATCATTTATCTCAACTTTCATAACACATGAAAGAACATCGCTACCACAATGAAGTATCAAAAAGTATTGCACATTTCAGACCATGATTATGATCTGTATTCCTTTATTTACAACTTTAGTGTGCGTTTATACATTGAAATAACAAGTCATTGTGATCTGGATTAAATTCAACATTCATAGAATCGAGGGCAAACTGAGACCAGATCGGTCTTTGTTGTTTGTTCACATTTTCTCCTCACAAAACAGGTTTTCCATCACAGCTGTTTGGATCTGCTAGCTGTCAGTGTGAAGAGCAGACCATCCATTTTGTTCATTAGCGGCGCTTCCACTCAGTTTCCCATGGTTCTTTGTTTGTGTGTCATGCATGAACTACGACCCATGGACTGATACTGTCAGAATGATCTGAATGTCAGCAATGTGTAGTATCATTGATGTTAACCGCTCTCTCTTAAAATACTAAAAATAAACTTGACATACCAAGAAGACCTGACTAATTGTAATGTTCAGTGATAATTGAATTCAGTTAGAGACACTTCATTTAACATTTCAGTTTGCTTTATTGCTGTAGATTGTTTATATTTCTTTTCCCAACAAAGATAATTCTGCGCTGCATACGCATTGTCCTGGAAAATAAACCTGCTCTACATTATGACGTAAAAATTTACATATATAGTTATCTGTTGTAAAAATTAATAAATTAAAACAATAAATAGTCTTTTATTTGACACAAGCAGCAGAGGTATCAAAGGGCATACAACAAAAGAAAATTTGCCCCCATTCCTACTCTTAATTTTGGCCTGAAGATGGACGACAATCATCCGAAAAGGCCATTTTTATCATAAAAGTGATGGATGACCCAAATGAGGAGTTGGAGATATGTCAGGGGCACATGATGCCAGGTCATGGAGTTGAGCTGGTTAAGATTGTCTGTTACTTAGGAATGTGGACAACCCCTACCCCCCGTGTCTTGTCCAGCTCTCCTGTCCCACTACCTTAAACGCTGCTCAGAATGGCGTCCAGTTCTCTGAGCCTGAGTGGTGGCAAACATGTTTCTCAAGCCCCGACACCCTGCTATCGCTGTAGCTCGGGGGGTGGAAAAGAGGCATGTGAAGTGGGAAACAGGGTTGGAACAGATAACCCTGCCGCTTGGACCCCTGCGCTGCACTGGGCCTACGTATCTGGAGGCTGCAGGAGGCAGGAGGTAGGCCTGGAGAGTTCATGTCTTGTCAGGTTGCCTCAGGGAGGTCATTTCACTGCGCCAGGGCACATGAAGTGCTGATTAGTGTTTGCATCGTGTAGGGAGGCCAGAGATAAGTGGAGAGGAAGATAGATGTCAGGGGGAAGTAGAAGGAGGGGGACAACTGGCCCACTAGTTCCCACCAGGCTGCACACACTGGGGTCTTTGGGAAATCTTGTCCCTTGTAAGTCCCATTGGCAACACACCTCGACAGCACTATTAGCAACATGTTTATTGTAGATCTGTTGCACATCTCTACTGCCAGAACTGATTTAATGTTCTCCAACACCTTAAAGCTACAGTAGGCAGATATCTGTCCTCCATCTCTCTCCTGTCTACTTAAAGTATGGGAGGAATATAAAGATGCATCGTGTTTCACAAGAAAGGGAGCTACCATGTTTTTTCGGTGAAAAACACCAGTCTATGCAATAATCATTCAAGCTGTCAATCATGACTCCCTAAAAAGATTTGTGATTGCCCAAAATCTTCATCAATGTCAAAATGTTGTAGAAACGAGGTGCAGAAGTCTCATATCCTCTCAAACCTCTTGAATTATAATATATTGACAGGTTATTTCAGAATTTGTGTCCAGTGATGCCCAAAATACACCACCTACTGAAGCTTTAAGATACAGGACTTGCTTCTGTCATATGGTATAAAAATATAAATTTGTCCACACTCATTCATTTGGAGCACACAGAGAATTATAAATAGCAAATATACATGTCCAATCTCACTGAGAGACTCCACAAATTGTCCTTCCTCTTGTTGTGGAAGACTCTTAGCTTACCTCCTTTTTCAGCTTATTGTTTTGTCTTTCCACTGATTGTAAGACTTTACTGAGAGTTTAAGTTTCTGAAAGCACGGACTATCTGCAGCCGCACTCGGCCACCACCATGCCTTCAAACTTGTACTTGTAAGTGACCACGCCCGTGTCGTCCAGGTACAGGAGGGAGATGGGGTCCAGCTTGGTGGGCACGCAACATGCTCGCGCTGCCTTCTGTGGACTGTTTATGTTGATGAGAGTCTGGACGATGGCATGTTTTGTCGGTGTGACATGCTTCGTCAGCGGGAAGGAGCAAATACCTGTGCACTCGAATGCATCGTAACCAGTCGGTGCCAGGATCCAACTGTCCCAACCGATATCCTTGAACTCCACATACAGAGACTGTTTCTTGCAGTGGTTTCCCTTGGCGTTGCGACGGATGCGGGACGCTGTGTCGTAGATCAAATTGGATCGCATCTGGATGAGGTCTTCTTCATCTGGCTCAGCTTCTTCCTCATCCTTGTCTTTGTCCATGTCGCCCCACAGCCCGTTCAGGCCTGTCATGTCATTCTGTAGGACCATGTTAGACGTTTCGTGGTCTATCATCTCGTTTAGTTCACGCTTGTCATCCCGGTGATCACTACTTTGGTCATCGGAGAAAACAATGAGCAGAGGTTTGTGCTTTTCCTCAGGGCTGATGTCGATCTTCATGTCCCCCTCAGGTGGATTGTTGTCTTCATGCTCCTGTGCCACATTTTGAGCAGAATCATCACTGGCCATGCTGGCAATGTGCACCTCCAGCTGATGTGTTGTGCCGTGGTCTGATTTACGCCAGCGTTGAACAGCAGCAGTGAGGTCAAAGGCCTCCCAGCCGTTATCAGTGCCGTAGACCTGACGTGACGCCAGCTCCACCAGCTCTATCCTCTCGGTCTCCTCTCTGAATGCGTCTCCTCTCACTGGGTTCTCATCGGTCATGTTGTCATCCCCATCGTGTGATTCCAATTCGTAGATTGTAACCTTGCGGTCGACCCCTGCGTAAAGGTGTCGGTCAGTCTGCACAAGGGTATAAAGGCGGAGCTCTGCTGCAGTGATGCGTTCATGGTGGGGGACGGACACGTTGAAGAGGAGAAGGTGGCGTCTCACTCCTCCAGCTCCTACGACACTGGAAGAAGAATCTGCAGGAGAAACACAATGTTCAGAGTTAAACCTCGTATGTTAAGCTACTTTGTATAGTTTTTGGGACATCATTCAGATTATTTTTGCCAACTATCCAGCCAACAAAACAGTTACTTATTCATAGTATTTTATCTTCCAGGATGGGCTGATAAGCTGTGACTTTTGTCCAGTTTGTATGTTTTAATGAGCTGTATGTTAGTCCAAAGCTTAACCACCAAACAGCAACAAAAACTGTTGTACAATATGTCTGCCACTAGTGACACATATACATCTAAAATGATAAACAGATGGTTTAACTATCATCTCATTTGTTTGTAAGTTGATTTATTTCATATTAAAACAGCTTTTAAATGCGATCACGCAAACAGATGCAGAAACAGTTAATTCTGGCAATGGTTAGGGCTTGGTTTTAATCAACAACATTTTCATGAAATAAGATTAATGTCTTTAATTGTACCCTTAATGATCAGATTGAACACTAAACAATAAAACATTTTCAGCTCTCATGACTGAAAGAAGTTACTAATTCACAAATACAATATATTCACATTCATCAATGAACATGACCACAGCTAATGAAGATCGTTCTGTCTCATAATACGGAGCTGTTACCTTCATTTTTGAAGCTGCGGATGATGTTGGCGGTGGGCATAGCAGTGCGGTCATTAGCAAATCGGTTGTAGAGCTCCACCATGTACTCAGGCGGCTCCTCTCTGGTGCTCCCAGCAGGCAGAGGAGGAGGACCCATGCCAGACAGGTTGAACGTCCGCAGAAACTGTTCCTTGAGGCTCTCCAGGAGGCTTTGCATGTCCATGTTGCTGTCCTGCTCCAGCATTGAAGGGTCCACCACCCCTCCATGCCCGTCTCCCAGCCCTGGAGCGGGCCGATACCTCTGGTGGGTGTTGGAGATGGGGCTACTCTGTGCACTCAGAGGCCCCTGGAGCAGTAGGATAAAAAACAGCAAGAGCCAAGTCTTGGAGTTGCAGATGGTTCCCGGCTGAGAGACCCAAATGCTCGCCATGAGAAAAACAATCTTCTGCACTCGAGTTGATGCCCTTTAGGGTTGACAATGGAAGAAAAAATTATGATCTCTGAAATTCTTTAAATAAAAATTTAATTTCAGTTGCATTCAGTTGAACTAAACCCTTAGAAAGTTCTGGTTCCCTGCTGGTAGCAGGTCAGCAGTGTTGTTGACCCCTGCACTGAGCCTCCCTGCAGCAGTGTGTATTCCTAGAGTTGTGTTTGTCTTGTGGAGGAGATAAAGCACTCTCTTCTAGCATTTATTCTCATGCACACCTTTTGATGTCCTTTGTGACGGGGCTGTGGTTCCGGTAACAGGGTGGCCGAGCTTTGGCTTTGTCCGTCCGACTCATCTCTGTTGTGTCCTCTGCTCGTCAGTCTCTCTCTGTGCTCTGCTCGCTCTTCCCAGCTCTTTCTTTCTGTCTCTTATCTATGATATGGTGGGCTCTGCATTGCTCAGTGCTTATGGTCTCTTTTCTAGTGTGTGTGTGTGTGTGTGTGTGTGTGTGTGTGTGTGTGTGTGCGTGCCTTCCATTTTGTGTGATGCACATGAGCGTGTGTTATCTCACAACTTCCTTAATGAGGATTTTGTAAACACCGTCCTGTAGCCTCTTCCTTGTGGAAGTGCTATTTTGTTTGGGTGGGTGCTCCAGAGTTGATATTCTTCATTTGTTTATTTGTTTTGTAAATGGTGGACTTCTGCAAGCTGCTGTCTAGGCTCCATTGACCATTTATTTTTTTTACAAAATTCTCTACAGCTCAGTTGATATCATTGAATGTAACAAGATATATCTATTAGACAACACTTGTCCAAAAGAAATTGAAATGTAATGAGGTGTGAGGCCTAATGACCAAGGATGACAGATATTGAGATCACAGTGAATCTGGAAAACATTTCAAGCTCCTCAGAACACCGACAGAATAATTCTAAATGAATCAGATCTTTTGTTAGTTCAACTGAACAACAATCACCTCCCACTTGTGCCTGTTCTGCCTGCACTTTCTCTCCTGATAAGCACCATGTCTGAAAAAAGGTTATATACACCACTGGGGAGAAAATATTTACATGTGACGGTATTACGTAACTAAATTACTACATAAATTTAATTATAATTTTATACAGTTAATGAGGCACAATGTATAATCAAAATGTTTGTGCCTACCAAGTACTAACATCTGGATGGTTTCAACACCAGTGACTGCAGAAAAGTACAATTTTAGAAAACATGCAAAGATTTGTATTTATTTTAGATTTCTATATGACCGTGTTGTGTTCATCATTTTCTGTAAATAAAAAAGAGAGATCACACTTTATTCTTGGACTAGCAACCACTCCTATTTCATTTTATGGTTATTTTTTTCGTTTACTTTGTTGGCTGCGATCTCCACATACGGGCTTTGTTTGTAGTTGTGCTTCAAAATTAAACATTCTTTTTTTTTTTACTATTCAAGTAAAGCTGAACAACTTTTGTAAATTATTGGCAGTAATCAGTGTTGTTGGGTGCACACTGCATGGCTGAAAAAATGTGTATGTAACCTTTAAGCTTTATTTGTTAGAAAATAATTAAAAAGTGAGCGAATGTGCTACATTACAGTACATTAATGAAATAATTCAAGTAGTTATGTTTCAATTATTTGACAGTATAAGCACTAATCTATAAACTAGTACATTTAAAAGGCAACCATCCTATCATTGGTCTTAGAATATTTGATGAAACGAGCAACACATTCCTAAATTAAAGTTCTAGAGTTTTATTAACCTCTCATGTCTATTGAAAATGGGTTTTTGAGTTATATTTGTTATGATGAACCTGTTCCAGAAAGCACCTCATGAAGCCACCTCCTAAAACATGGAGATACTGAGCTCTTCCATTTTAGTTACATATATTTTTTTTAGTTGCATCCATGCCAGCTGATTGGGATGGAAAGGCCTTTTTCTAATACAGAGAAAAAAAGCTAAATGACAATCTGGTTGAATGTCCGTTCCATACTGTTTAGAAAACGGTTTACAGTTAACCCTTAAAGACCTAAACAGCCAAAAGCGTCTACTCATCTGATATGTTTAATAACACTGGAACCACTAATCCTATCAATACATTGCAATAATTCAGGTAAAATGCAGTTTCTCAGCTTTTCAGCGATATCGCATCTTACTTGGATATTGAGAAGTTCTGTAGTGAACATAGAAACATCATCATTTTCTGAAACATTGATTCATCAATAAAACCTCTGTAGGTTGATAAATGACAGCAGATGTAGACAGTTCCTTTTATGTTCATCATCCTCCTAAGATCCAGTTATGTTTTTTGTCCATGTTTGTGCACAAGAGTTCCACAGCTTTGTCTTAAAAAAAATGCCATTGCAAAGAACATTCAGAGAAAACAAGTTGAAAATGTATCTGAAAAAAATCTGTCAATTTCATGCCATTTTCATTCAAGGCAATTTTTCCATTGAAAAAATTTCCAGAAATGTGGCTTCTCCTGGGTCTCAGGAGATTAATAATAAATTTCAGTGAGAAAGATAACGTTTTCCTCAATATTTTTCTCTGTTTTGATAAAATAACCTTTCAATTCACTCTGAACTTTTCTGAACATTTACATGATCAGGAAGTTAAATATAGGAAAACGCTTGATTTTCACTAAAAAATACAAAATGCAGAGGATGGTATTATCCTAAATGGTGAGAAATCACTTAGGAAAGGTTAAATATAGAGAACGACTGATTTGGAAATCAACAGAAAAATAGTTCCATTTCTTTAAGGGTTACATCTATTACCCTAAAAACCTCCCTATGCTGGACAGATGCAGAATGAATGTGTGTGAGGATCCTTTAACGGAACCAAATCTGTCACACATGGAGGAAACTGAAAACCTTACGTCCAGTTTCTCACATTGACCTTTATCCAGACTGAAATAATTAGTCACCGTATTAGTCACCTGAACTCTCATTCCACTACACAACTGTCCCTCATTCCTGAGCTTCTTTATGTGACCTGGAGATACACCCCTGGTTGTGGTGCGTCACAGAGATGGGAAGGAATGAGCTTTTCCTGCCGCTGCCATTCATCTGCCAGGCTGACAGTTGACAGACATGCTGTTATCTGTCACTGTGTTGAACCGCTGCCACAACAGACTATCACATCTTCCTGATGACCGTAAGAAGGTTTGATAATGGGAATGTCCTTTTGCACACAAACACATTCACACAGTGAGCTCCCTCCATATGGTCTCTATTACAAGCCGCAGGTTGGTCCACTGTGGATTCAACAGAACAGAACTGCTATTTTTGGAGCGAACTTTCAAACACAAAGCACATTGTGTTGGTGCTTGATGTCAAGATTTTATGATTTTCATCTGTTTAAACAAAATCTGTTATGATTTTCAGAAAGGCATTGAACCCAACACAGTCCCAGCTGATGAACCCGCACCACAAAATGTTTAAGATTTAAATGTCAACTATGGCTGAGAGGTTTAAGTTAAAATGGTTGTTATCTAAACAGTTTTCATTCATTTCTGGCCACTTGATGGCAGTTAAACAGCATGATCAAACTCCTCGAGCCCACTTTGATAAATGACTGACATTGGGCAATAATATTTTTAGTTGTATTACTGTCTATTCAAGTGGACACAGTGCTAACTCTGCCTTCAACTCAACCTTTTTATTCAACAACTCCTGTAACTTTAGCTCCATTGCACAATACATATGCAGATACAGATAGAGATCAACTTTATTCATCTAATAGGGGGAATTCAGTTATGTTTTTCAATTCAGTTGTTAATCTTGTGAGGTTTTTCCAGAAAACGTTGCCTGCTGTGGCTGGAAATTAGGCTGTTTGGAATGACATTGACATAGGAATGCGGTTTAACCCTAAAGATGGAAATCCAAAGCATCTAAAAAGAGTATTTTTATCAACATAATAATAATAAACAAAAAAAAAACATATGGACCAAAATTCTAAATTTCTTACTCATATGGAAATACCTTGCTTTATCTAATACTTTATTTCATGTCTGCAATAACATATGAACCCATAAAGACCCAAGCATCCACTGGTGAAAAAAAAAAAAACATCTACTGATCTAAACTGTTTAACACCTGTTGATCCATTAATCCTATCAAGCCATGTCAATAATTGTTGTAAAATACAGTTTGTCATCTTTTCATGGTCATCAGATATAACCCATTTGGACATTACCTACATTACATAGTTACCGTGGAAACACCGTCATCTTCTACAACATTGATTCACCAGTAAAACCCATGGAGTTGAATCAATGACAGTGGATGGAGATGCTTGGTTTATGTTCAGTTATTGATATCTTTGCTGAAAAAGTCACTTTTTCTTCAGTTTTCTCTGTTTATAATATAGAACCTTTGAGTTTACTGTAAGTTTTCATGAGCATCTAAAGTAAGCATAAGAATTTTAAATATAGGAAAATACATGATTCACAGTGAAAAAATGAAAAATACAAAGGATAATATAATAATAAATGATGATAAATCACTTAAGTAAAGGTTAGAGACAAAAATTAATTTGGGAACTGCCACAAAAGTAGCACTGGGTCTTTATTAAGGTTAAGCTATGATGATGGAGTGTTTATTAAAAGCACATTAGTATTTTCACATACTTTAACCCTTAAAGACAGAGAACTACTTTTGTGCTGACTTCATATTTCCTAAGTTATTTATCAACATTATTATATTATTCTCTGCATTTTTATTGGTAATCTGTTCTTTTCCTATATTTGATTGACTGGTCATGAAGATTTTCATAATAGCTCAAAGTAAAATCAAATGTTATTAGATCCAAACAGAGAAAACTAAAGAAAAAGTGAGGGTTTTTTTTAGCAAAATATACCACTAACTTAACATGAATACAAGCATCTATGACCACTACTACATGGGTTTTATTGGTGAATCAGTGTTGCAGAAAATGATGGTGTTTCTATGTTCACTACAGAACTTCTGAACATCCAATAAAGACACGTGATGCTGCTGAAAAGCTGAGTGACTGCATTGTATCTGAATTATTTCAATGTATTGATAGGATTAGCGGTTCCAAAGCTGTTAAAAGTTTTAGATCAGTAGATGGTTTTGGCTAAGAGTTCATATAAATACTATTATAGTCACAGAGCTGCAAGATCAGTCTGTCAAATAAAAGCCTGATATATCAGTTAAACTGTGCCAGCAGTCTTTATTATTTTGCATATTAGTTGCATTTCCTTCAAGCCTGTGTATTTAATTTACATCCACAAAGAAATGAGTGGCATTTCCATTGACAAAAACACTTAAATATTTTATTTATTTACTACTGAAATAACATCAATTGACAATTACTCTAAATAGCCTATCACAGTCGGGGTAATATTTGCATCACATTATAAAGTCCATATCTAACATTATGCTTCTAAGTTGCACCATGACCACATCATTTTGACCCATTTGGCAAACATCTGTGTCCTGTAACTTCCAGACAAAAGCAGTTCATACAGAAATGTTTCCTGCTGTAGATAGAGGAAAACTGAGCTGTGTTTTAGTCTTTGAAGAGAATAGTGACATGAAAACCTGTTATTATCTCTCTGTATTAGACTGTGGAATCTGGCACAAACAGATGAGCCATGAACGTCTCTTTCAGACCTAACAAAGCTCACATGAAAGCTCCAGTGACAGTTTTATTACTGATACAGCGGATTCATCTCTGTTGAGGTCAGCCTTTAATCCACATGTTAGACCTGTCATTGACTCTTAGGTGGGAGCCAGTGACCCTTTGGTGAGGAATTGTTGAATGTCCCTTTGTAGCTCATGGTTTCTTCTTAGGGCCTCATCTCGGCTGCGCTCTGCATTTCTCAGGCAGATCTCCAGAGCGGCCACACGGCGGCGCTCTGCCTCCAACGCCGAGTGGAGCTCAGCTACTGTGGCCTTCAGCTCCTTGTTCTCCTGCTGCAAACTGTGAACAAAGAACCATCAGAGGTCAGTATGGCAGCAGGAGCTCAGGAATGACAACTTTTGGAACAGTTGAAGACTGTAAGAAATAAGTCCTTAACATTTTGAGGACTGAATATTTTGACCAAATACTGGACGCGATAGTCAGACCTTTAGTAGAAGTACAAAACACCCACATTATGTTCTGTTCTCTGTAGCTTAATAGTAGCATGCAAAATGTATATCAAGTATGAAAAAATGCTCATTGTGCAGTAAAATGGTTCCTGTCAGTGTCTTACTATCACATATGATGTGTTTGGATTCATTTTACTGCTGAACATGTTTAAGGTTGACCTCATTTTGTCTAATTTATGCACTGGCAGAAGTTTAATCCACAGCAATGCATCATATTCCACAAGATCATCACATGTTTGAAGTATTGTTGTACTGTGGACTGTAGCCACTTTTACACAGAGATCCTGGAAAAAATGTCAGATGGTGATCCCACCTTTTTTCCACCATTGACTGATTTCCACAGCCAAGCCAAAGGAGTAACAGAGGTGAGACAGGCTGGACTTTAGCACAGCGGACCTGCGTTCCAGAATCAAAGGGGCGGTGACGCAGTGCAGCGTATAGTGTGACGTATAACTTACACATTGGAAATACCCTTAGCATGGCGGTGTTGCTAACCTCTCCAGGAGTCTTTCACCATTCCACATATGTAAGCATGGATAGAGTCCTCCACCCAAAGTGGCAACAGCTCACGGATCACACCTCTCCGCAGTTCAACATTTTTCTGGTTACGTCAGTATGTTTGTTTACTGTACACGGCCCACGCTCATTTTTAAATCCCCCCGGCGTGGGGGTCACACAAGTAATACGTCATCAAAACATTACGATCCGCAATAAAGTTGGGACCAAATGATCCACCATTTCGTTTACACAGACGTCATTCTGGAATAAAGGTGAAATATTCCGGCAACAGAAGTGCTGTGTACAAGGGGCTATGGTAATTGTCTCTGCCCTTAATCTGTTCAGTCACTGCAGATGTCTTTGCAACTTCAATGCAACCAGACTTGTAGAGATTTTACTTCATTCCACCTGGTTTTCAAAGACTGAGGTAAAATGTGTCAAAGCAGCACGCAATACATCATCAAAACGTCACACCTTGGTTGCAGAACAAGAGGTGTTCCTTTTACATAGTATTCCAGAATCATGATTCCACCTCTGTCACGGTTCTACTACCTCCAGAGCTCTGACAGAGGTGGGACCAAATGATCCACCATTTTGTTCTGACAGACATTGTTTTGGAATAAAGGTGAAATATTCCTGTAACAGAAGTGCTGTGTAAAAGGGGCTAGTGATAAAGTACACAGGCCTGTTTTCAGCTTTGTAACGGGATTTTCCAACAAAGCCAGAGAGTTTGTAAAGAGTTAAATTAGCTGAAAAAGTAGGAGAATATTCTCAACTCATAAAAAAACACTTCTATCACAAACACCAAGAATCAACAAATTTGAAGAAATGGTTTTCACTGGACAGGAAGGGATGGAAAACAGTAAACTGAAAAGTAACAACATATGAAAAAACAAATATAGTAGAGGAAAAAGTATAATATTTGCCTTTGGGATGTGATGGAGTGGAAGTATGAAGATGCATTAAAGGGAAAAACTGCATTGAAGGGGAAAAAAAAAGCCTGATTACCCCAGTTTGTACAGTACTAGAGTAGAAGTACACATATTCCACCACTGATGAAGGTATAACTCAGTGTATGGAGGTAGTGGTGACTTGGACTAACCTCTGTAGAAGTTGTTCACTCTCTTTCTTCTGCTCTGATCCACTGCTGACCTCCTGATCTGTGCTCAACGTCAGGGTTTGTAAATTTTTCTGATATGTCAGAACGGGCCTGGTGTCACTTTCCGGTTTCACGGTACCGGCAGTAGCAGACCCTGTGGTGTTACTTTCCAGTTTCACGGTACCGGCAGTAGCAGGCCCTGTGGTGTCACTTCCCCTTCTGGCTGTTGCCCTATTCTCCCCCTCTTTCTTGCTCATCTGAGAACCTCCAAAAAACGAGCCCGAACTCCTGAGATCCAGGATCTTAAAAATGTCCTCGGACAGTGTCCCACTCTTTTCTTCTATGCTTTCTTGTATGCGACTCCACCTGTTCAGGGCGTCGGCTTTGGCTGCCATCCCAGTGAGGGGGCAGTTGAAGACAGGGAGGGTCTGGGTGCGTTTGCGAGGGCTTCCAAGAAAGTCATCTGGAGAAGGTGAGACAAGCTCCTCTGGGGTATT
Organism: Apogon hyalosoma; assembly: GCA_037367295.1. Classification (NCBI taxonomy): domain Eukaryota; kingdom Metazoa; phylum Chordata; class Actinopteri; order Kurtiformes; family Apogonidae; genus Apogon; species Apogon hyalosoma. The sequence continues at coordinate 18,155,138 of JAPQRP010000030.1, forward strand.
TTGGGAATTGCTGTTGCCTCTGTGTGGACCTGGACTGTCATTGTCCTCCTCTTCTTCTGGTGACTCAGACAGAGATGCATCTCCCATCTGTAACACACATCAATGGAGATCAATTACAAATACTGGGAGTAATTCAGTATCAGCTGGAATAAAAATGCTTTTCTACCTCTAGTATGATGGCTACATGGCAGATTAAGGAGGTTCAATGCAGTACTAATATTCCAAACTCTATGTATGTACACTACATATCCACAAACTGTATCACTCACTGAATAAAGTATAAATCTCACTGCTTATGCACGTCTGTATTATAGTATAATCAAGTTTTTTTCTTTAATCTAAAACTAACAGATGCTTATGTCGGCAGTCAATTAAAATAACACTGTCTTATAATCTTAGACAGCTGATAGTTTACATTATAGCTCTGTTTTTAGACAGAAAACAGCAACAGTAAAACCACAAATCATGTCTGTTTTCAGTTCAGTTTGTGTTAGAATCTGTTTGAATCGAACAAACGAGGTCTGAACTGTCACAGTTTAGTCTGAACCACGGATCAACAAAAGGCAATTTAGCAAAGATAACAACATCCCATAATAACTTTATACCTGCATAAGCCTCATAATCAAACTCAGAAATGCCGCAGTTTCAGAATCAAACCTCCATTCTTTTCATTTACAGCTGTGTCCAGTGGAGAAAACAACAACATGCTTCTAGCTTTTATCACTTTTTCACTTTCTTTGACTCTAAAAGTTCTTTCTTTACAGTTCTCATCCCATCTGGTCATTTTCGGACATTTTCGGACACTTTGAGATGGGCAGAGTGACTCACTACTCCCTCTAGTGATCACAAAAACCCTACATAAACTCACATAAACCCTATTTTGGTGTAAATAAATTCAGTTCATATTTCTACAATCCACTACTCTGGCATCTTTGGCAGAACTTCAGAGCTCTTTATTCTAAACAATCTACTGATAATTTTAGATCATTTCTTAACATTTGAAAGTAAAAACACTACCTAAAGTCACTTTAAATAAAATTAAGGTTTTTATTGTTTTTAATGTTGTTCATACATCATGTTTCCCTGTTGTTTCATATGTCACATGATTTTATTCGGGCTTAATGTGCTCTGATGGAGAGAGGTTTCACTGCAGTAGTTTGATGGTAGATACAGTAGATGATAAAACCATCATTTTTGCATAGTGGTTCCAGTAATGTAAGCAGTCAAGCAAAAAAATAAATAAATAAATCAACCAGTCAGTAATTTGGTAACAACTGACACAATAAACCACAACTGTTGGGCCTTAAAAACAAAAGTAAACATTTTGTATTTTTCTAACTGGTTTATCAGGTCTAATTTCACTCTGCTTTCCCCATCTCTCCAGTAGTATATTTATTGTCTTTAGATTAGACTAGATTAGATTAGATTAGATTAGATAGAACTTTATTGGTCCATTGGGCAGAGCCCTCAGAAAATTGAGGTTTCAATAGCAGTCAATAACACAGAATGCACAGAAATATTATAAGAAAATAGTATACAATATCTATAAAAAACTATTAAAACCAGTAGTGGAAAAAAAAAACAAAACAACAGGCAATTGCACAATGGAAAGTACTATTAAAAACGACAAATAGCAACAAATAATAATGGATTAGATTTATATTGCACTTTTCAATGAATGTATACTCAAAGTGTGTACAGTGGATCCATTATTCATTCACTCACACATTCACACTTTGGTGGTGGTAAACTACATCTGTAG
>JAPQRP010000030.1:18167302-18180535 GCA_037367295.1 Apogon hyalosoma
TAGATAGATAGATAGATAGATAGATAGATAGATAGATAGATAGATAGATAGATAGATAGATAGATAGATAGATTTTTGAATGAATGTGAATGTATTCTAATGTGCAGATAAATAGAACTAATATAACTTATCAATTACTACTAATCAATTAATGCTCATTAATTCATGTAATTTCATATTTTCACTCAATACCGTGTCATGAAAACTAGAACCAACTAGCTTAACAAAATGTTCCTGTATAGTGACAAAAATGTGGTAAAGCTTCACTTCTTTTATCCTGAAAGAATTTTGCATGTGGACAAGTAGGTTTTTTTTTTTAAACATGAAACATTTTACTGAACCTCCACTTGTTGGGACTCCGATGACCCTGCGCAGAGTGCGAACCCACTCCTCCATGTCGCTCTGGGAGTTCGCCATGAACACATAAGGGCATCGCTCTCTGTCTCCATTTGTGCCTGTAAAATAAAGGAGGTTAAGGACTTTTATTTTTAGAGCTTTTCATGGGAAAGATACCGGGTAAAAAATGAGAATCTTAGAAGTAGCATTCATGTATTGCTTCATTTATACAGAAGAAAGAAATGTGAATAGAAGCATAATTTTAGGAAAATATAAACCTTTACCAAGGATTAGAAAGATGAAATGAAACTATCAAAATGGGTAAGTCACTTCATTATAACTGAATATCTTGATTTTAGCAATAAGCTGGTAAAATGGACTTGCTGTAAGCACAATAATACAATAATATGTTCAGTGTATTGAAACACAAACTGAAATCTAAGTTGTTCCCAGTGCAGGATGATACAAAAAGCAAAACCTGTCACCTTTAAAGGGCTCATATTTTGCTAAACCCACTTTTATTAGTCTTTGGTTCATTTATTTGTGTATTTGGATCCTAATAGTTCATACAGTTTGAATTTGAACCCTTCAGGTGCTGCAAAGCTATCTTTATATTCATTTTGGCAAAAATCAAGTGGATTTCTACAACCTGTTTGAATTCCTGCATAATTTGTTTCGTTTGTACCTGGTTATGTCACGACATTTGCACATATAAGGTCAAGACTTCTGACAAACATTTCTCTGAGTACGACATAATTGTTTTTCAGCAGCAGTTGTTGTAGTCCATACTGAAAATATGTCCAAACTTTGAGCCAATTACCTAGAATGTTCAGTAGGGGGGGGGCGTATCGATCTAAATATCAATTCTATAGATACTGAGTATCGGTATCAGATTGATACTAGCATGATGAGATCAATACTTTTGTTGTGGTTTCTTTTCTATATGTCCAGCAAATTATGCAAATTTCTTCACAAAGTTCATGTGAGTGATATATTTGTTTCATTGTTGCTTTTTTGTTATTTTGCAGTAGTTTCTTAAACAACTGTGTGTAGTAAAAGGTCAATTATTTTGTTATTTTTATTTATTATACTTTTTATACTATTAAATTGTTTTATATTGTGATTAGTTAATAAAAAAAAACATGTTTATTTGCCTAAAATCGTTGTCCTGTGTTTTATCATATTCATAATCAACTAACTAAAGGTAGAATCACAAAATTATTCAATGATCATGACATTTCAAGTAAAAAGTATTGGCGATACCAGCCCTGTATTTACTTGGTATCGGATCGATACCCTTAATGTTTAGTTGTCGGTTGAGCAGGACAGAGCAGCACAGCCAATAACCTGGAGGGGGTGGGGCATTAAGTGTCTCATTTGCATTTAAAGGGCCAGTGCTCAAAACGACCTTTCTGGTGTCATTACTCAGAAATAAGGTTGAAGGTGGACCTGTGGAGTTGAATGAATGAAGAATTCAGACCCAAGCAGAACATTTACAGTTTATGTAGACCACAGGGAAATGTTTGAAAATGCATATATCCATTAAAAAAAAAAAAAATCACTTCTTTAAAATGACTGAGACATGGGTTTTTTGCAAAAAACACAAAGTCCTGACAAAAACGAACCATCTTTATAGCAAACGCTGAAATAAATAAAGATATCATGTAAGACCTGGAGTCAGTTTTGCTTATTTTTATAAGGTTTAATAAGTGCTTACGTGGTATGATCTCGAAGAGGTACTTCCCAGGGTCATCTGAGTTTGGAGGGAGTTCATTAACTTTACTGAATCGCAGCTGAATGACTCCCTAAAGACAAACACAGGAGAAAGGACATTTAAGTAAGGCTCGGATATGTCAAGAATCCCCATGACTGTTTACATTTTACATAAAAAGAGCATCTGCAGCAGACATTTGATTTATGGCTTATATAGTTTACTGATGTACACTGTTTATATAACAGCATTTAGAGTATATTTCCCTCTTTACCAGTGTGCAGTCCACTTCCTCTTACTCAAACCCTCTACTTTATTCTGTTTTATTTTAGTGTATACTGGAATAATTGCTGCTGTCAGAGTCGACTGTTGATGGAGACCAAATGTCAAATGTCCTTGAATGTGAATACACTAGTTTTCTGCTATGTACATGCAAAATCCTTTTCCTTCCTGTTTCACAACTAATTATAACTTAATGGCAAGTGAACAGCATATGCAATAAAAAGATAAGGAAATAAGGATAAAATAGAAGTAGAAATGTAAAAAAGCAGCATGACAAAGCAGCATAATTCTTCTCTTTTTTTGCTGCTGGACTCAATGTACTGTAATACTATTTATAATACTATTTTAAGGTTTTTGTTCACGACTTTAAAGGTGCAATATGTAATATTTCTGCTTTCAAATATTAAACCTAGAATTATCATTAAAGTGTTGAAAATAAAAAGCTACAAACTTAAGCCAAAACTTGGCTAAAAACAGAGCTAAGCTAACAGAGCGATAATGTAAACTATCAGCTTATTCGGCACAAGACGATTATAAGACACAGTGATATTTTGATCGACTGTCAAAATACAGAAACATGAGTTTTACTTTAAAGAAGAAACCTTGATGATACCATAATGCACATATGTGTAAACAATGAGCTTTATGCAGTATTCAGTGAGTGATACAGTCTGTGGATACATAGTATTGATTTGTTGGCACTTTTGGTCCTTAGTGTGTTCTTGTACAGTTCTGGTAAAATTATTCCAACAAATATCAACATGTTTAAAAATCTAACCTTTAAGGGAACATCTGACGACTGACTTATAACATTGCCTCTGACCTCACACTGGAAAAAAATCTAAATCTTACCAAGTGTATTTTTCTCATTTCTAGTCAAATTATCTCATCACACTTAAAATAAGACATAATTACCTAAAGAGTAACTTTTCAGTGAGATGTAAGAACTTATATTTAGACAATATAGATCTTAAATTCTTAATTCAAGATTTTTATTTTTTGTTTAATTCAAGCAAAACATCTGCCAATGGAACAAGTGAAAATTATCCTGGTAAGATTTCTTGAAATAAGATTTCTAGACTTACTGTCAAAAAATAAGCTTTTACATCTCACTGAAAAGTTACTCTTTAGGTGATTATGTCTTATTTTAAATGTGATGAGATATTTGGACTAGAAATGACAAAAATACAGTTGGTAAATGGACTGCACTTCTCCACCTTCACGGTGCTCAAAGCGCTTTATAAAGCCTCACACTCACACACCAGTGGGCAGCAGCTGCCATGCAAGGTGCTGCCAGACCCACTGGGAGCAATTTAGGGTTCACACGACATGTGGACAGTTGGAGCCAGGACTCGAACCGCCAACCCTTCAGTCATTGGATGACCCGCTCTACCAGCTGAGCCACAGTCGCCCCTAAGATTTAGATTGTTGTAGTGCAGTCACGTCCTAAATAAAGTTGCATTGAAGCATTCATTGTTGCATCATCAAATTTATCCTCCGGGCTTTAATGTGATGATGTATCCCTGTCTCTGTGTCGTATCTGTGTAAAAATGAACTGTGATGCAAGAAAAGTTACAGACTTGATCTAACAAGTATTTTCATCCTCATCATCAAGAAACCTTTTCTTTCTGGATTTATGACACCAGACATAATCAGTAGGAGTGCATTGAGTCTGTCTGGTATCAATTTGTTGTGGACTGGAACATCAAATAAAAGGCTTTCAAACATCTTAACCAAAGAAAATCAAGAAACAGAAAATGGCATGAATCATCAGAGCACAATAACATAAAACTCTTACTTCATTACACTTAAAATTTTACACAATATAAGGGTCTGCCATTTAGCCACACTCCCTATACTGATGGTTATGTTACAGCATGAATTTTGGCCCAACACCTGAATTCCAGCAAGAAAAAAGTACAAACACATTCTCTACACACATTCTTTTCTTACACATCATATGAAACAAGGATCAACATATTCTCTTTCTTCAGATTACAGATGATAACAAAGAAAATGGGGCTGTAGCAACAATTGAGTCAACTGAAATTCACTTTATTCATCATTTATTGTACAGTAAATGCTATAGCCCTCAAATAAAATAGAATAAATATAAAACTACAACACTTTTTACAGAAACTAAAATATAATGTGCATTATTTATAGTCAAAAGAAGAAATACGTGTAATAAGTTGAATAAAAACGTGTTTTTGAATTACACTACAAAAAATCTAAATCTTACCAAGTGTATTTTTCTCATTTCTAGTCCAAATATTTCATCACACTTAAAGACATAATCACCTAAAGAGTAACTTTTCCGTGAGATACAAGAATTCATTTTTAAACAATAGATCTGGAAAATCTAATTTCAAGAAAATTTTGATTTTTTTGCTTGAATTAGGCAAAAAAAAATCTGCAAATGGAACAAGTAAAAACTATCTTGGTAATATTTCTTGAAATAAGATTTTCCAGATCTATTGTCTAAAAATAAGTTCTTATATCTCACTGAAAAGTTATTCTTTAGGTGATTATGTCTTATTTTCAGTGAGATGAGATATTTTGATGAGAAATGAGAAAAATACACTTGGTAATATTTTGATTATTGCAGTGAATAAACTGAACAATGTAAATGTCCAGTGATGAAACACATCATTATCATTGACATAAACATTTCATGGGTTGAAAATGAGCTGAATAAGCTGTCACGAGATACTGTGCACAGGCCTTATTTATATTATTTTACTGAAGCTTAGTATCCAGGTTTTTAAACTCTTGTTTCCTTTTATTAAACTCATTTTTATTCTTGTCATTTTGTGTCTGAGGAGGTCTGTGTGTTTACTGGTGAAGCCTTGAGCTATGGAACATTTTTTTTTCATCATGGCTTCTGGTCGTTTATGTCTGAATGATGAAATGTTCAATGTCATGAGTGAATCATAGTTCACTGCAAGACAAATCTACCTACAGGTATGAATAAAGTAACCTGGACCTGATCAGTTTAAAAACCCTACAGGTCTTTACATGGCCAGCCAACCGCTATACCACCAACTTAATTTATATCATCAAATTTATGTAGAAGTGGGCAGAGTTAAGCTCATAGGTGAGAGTGATGTTACACTTTAAATGAGTAAATATCAGCAGAAAACAAAACATCTATAAAAGTGGAACAAACATACTTTCACTGGTCTGTTGCAAGGCTTCAGACATTTGTTTTGCTCACAGGAAGTAAGCATGGTTAGCAACACAGCTAGTGTGTTTGTGGTATTGATTGTTGTTGATAAATGGTGCATAATAACTCTGCACAAAGTTGCATTAATGGATACATTATGTATGCATTTATATATACAGTAAAAGCTATTTAGTGCAAGAATGAATGACTGAATGACATTAAACCAGCTATGGTTTGCAGTTTACCAGATCTTAAAGGAGTAACACTATATACAGCTCACATGCACCTTAAACATTTTCTCAGTTTGTATTTGGATATATTCATTTATTTAGATGAAGTATAGATTTGGATTCCATGTCAACATTTACGACTGGTGTCTTAGTTACATATATTAACCTAAACAAGACCCAAACAACCACAGGCAACCAAAACCATCTACTGATCTAAACAGTTTAATACCTGTTGATCCACTAATCCTATCAATCCACATAAATAATTGGTGTAAAATACAGTTTATCATCTTTTCATGGTCATCAGATATGACCCATTTGGACATTCAGAGGCTCCGTAGAGAACGTGGAAACACCGTCATCTTCTACAACATTGATTCACCAGTAAAACTCATAGAGTTGGATCAATGACAGTGGATGGACACACTGGGTTTATGTTCAGTTGTTTATATTTTCACTGAAAAAGTCACTTTTTCTTGTTTTCTCTGATTTTGATATAACAACCATCAACGTTAGTCTGAGATTTTATTAACATCTACATGATCAGTAAATTATAGGAAAATATCTGATTTTCACCAAAAAATGCAAAATACAGAGGATGATATTGTAATAAATGGTGATAAATCATTTTTTCCGGAACTGCCACAAAAGTAGCACTGGGTCTTTACGGCTTCATACGGTGTTAATTGAAGAGTCGGTGTCCTACCTGCACAGTGGTCTCCTTATCGTCCTTGTGGTAGGTCAAAGTGCTTCCTCTCAACACAAAGTAGCGTTGCTGCCAGTTCTTCACCAAAGACCTTTGCTGTTTCTTGAGCCAGCCGGCCTTCAGGGGCCGCTCCATGGACCTGGTGGAGCGTGGAGAGCCTGGGCTTCCCTCTCCAGGTATCACACTCTTGGATCGTGCTATCAAAGACCACAACAAAGCAGTTGGTGAAAGTGTAAAGAATGAGAAGTGTGTGCTGTGTCACAGGCAGAGCCGTCAAATGTTACCAAAACACCAGCATTGTACAACTGCAGCAGAACACTTCCTCTTTTTGAGATCAATGTGCATCAGACCATCTGACTTGAGAGTCCTGTTCACTGTAGCCTATTTTAGTTCCTCGGTGCTACAATGAGTAAACGGAAAGTGGTCTAGCCTGACCAGTTTCCTGTGGAAGACACATGAATACAGCTGTGATTGTTCTACATACACAACATGGTCTGCAAAAGAGCAGCCACCTCACAATAACTGTAGGACAAAAGTAACGAAGGTCACAGGCTGCATTAACTGTAGTCAGGACACTTGTAAAGGGGGAAAGTGGGACTGACTGTCTGAAAGTCTGGAATGAAAAGTTTAGCTGTTTTCATTTAGTTTTAATTGTCTTAAATTAGAATTAAACGAATAAACTGTAAATTGGTACAGTTAATGAACTTTAATTAAAGGGGTCTTATTTTTGCTTTTTTTAAATGGAATTATGCATTTTAAAACATTTTCCTGTGGTCTACATAAACTAAATGACATGTTTGGGTCTGAATTCTTCATTAATTCAACTCCACAGGTCCTTATATGTGTAAATCTCGTGATGTAGCTGGTTATAAAACATAACAAATTAAGCAGTAATTAAAACAGGTTGTAGAAATCCACTCGACTTTTGCCCAAATGAATCTAAAGATAGCTTTGCAGCACCCGGAGGGTTCAAATTCAAACTGTATGAACTATTAGGGTCCAAATACACAAATAAATGAACCAAAGACTAATAAAAGTGGGTTTAGCTAAATATGACCCATTTAAAGTTGTAGAAATAATAGAGCTTTTCTGAGGTTCCTTCACTTCTCATAAATGACACCAAATGTTTTTTGTTTCTGCTGTTTAAAGCTGCATATGACTTTTGTCACCAATTTTTCATCAAATCTGTAAAACCCAAGTCATAGCCTAAGTATCAGAAATCCGTAAGTATTTCTGTGATTATGCACCTGAATCTCTTCCCTCACAGTGAATCATTTCTACATGTACTCCACCATAAACAGTCCATTTGTTTACAAACAGAGCCGGTAGGTCACTCGGGCATTTTTGGAAATTTGTTGCGATGTGCATTGTGGGAAGTGGAGCTCTGCCACAGTAGCAAGAGGCAATGAAGACATTGCAGCTGCGTGGAGCTCCACGCAGCTGCAATATGACCACAAATGGATTGTTCATGGTGGAGTACACTTCAAAATTGTTCACCGTGAGGGAAGAGATTCAGGTGCATACTCAAGGAAAGACTAACGTATTCGTGATAGTTAGGCTATGACTCAGGTTTTACAGATTTGATGAAAAATTGGTGGCAAAAATCATATGCAGCTTTAATTGTGACATGTATAATTCATTAGTATAAGAGACATGGTTCAGAAAAGCTACAGGCAGCGGACCGGCCTCTTCCTTACAGCAGTCACTTAACCCTATAATGTCAAACCTATCATATGTGACATGAGTTTTAAAGCCCTCTACATGATCAGCGTGACATACATATATTTTTTAAAAAACTGACGTATACAATTAGATACATGCAATAAATGGATAATCCACCAGGGGAGAGGAATTAATTCACCAGAGGCCTTTCCAGTAACACTACGAGACTGTCATTAATGAGGAAGGAGGAAGAACTTTGACAATTTTGAAAAGGAATTACCAATTTGTTCAACATGTTTGTGTTATGTTATGGTTTTGTTTGTTAAAAAATAATAATATTTGAGCATTGAGACCCGATGTATCAAATATGATACAAAATTGAAACTCACATGGAAATTGATATTTGAAAAAAAAAAATTTTTTTGACTGTTCAGAAGGACCAATAAAGGCTCCAGTTTCAAAGAACTGGAGTTTTCTGTCAGTGATTTAATGGTTCAGGCTTTACAGGGTTAAATAATCAGTTAACACTCTCCCTTGATATCTCAGTTGCACAAAAAAAAATTGCACCATAACTTTACATGTTATCTTATCTAACTTTTCCTACATTTTTAATTATATCTTGCATTTATAATTTACTAGAAAGACAACATCTACCAGCAAAGAATTGCATGTAGCCTATGTGTACGCATACTTGGCGAGTAAAGATGATTTATTAAGGGATCCACAGAAGCCCAAGTTTTATTCTACGCCCCTGTCTGTTGCTTGAACTGAAAATCACACAAAATGTCTTTGAGCATGTTATAAGATCAGTACACCCACTGACCCTTTGCTCAGAAAGACTTTAGTGTGTGACTGAAAACGCCCATTATGTGATGCTTTAGTGGAAGGATGAAACAGCTGAGGCAGCGGTGTACGTGGCCCAGATGGGATGGGAGTCAGACGGAGACGGTACAAGCACCATGCAGGGCGGCAGGCCTGCAGAGATGGCTGGAAAGAGATTGGGTCCAGTCGCTCAGTTCTTCTTAAATTCACCGTGTCTTGTTGAGCAAGATGATAGGAGAGAAGAGAAGAAGGGCCACACAGGAGTAAACAGGAAGCAGCCACATCATCTCCAGAGGTCTGAGGACACTTTGAAGGCCTCCACCTAGAGGTTTGAACGTTCTTTGGTCTAATTTTACAAGCGTCACCCTCCCTTGATTAGTGGAAAGTTAAAGTGCTTTTGAGGAACCTGGAGCTCACACACAGAGGCCAGTGTCACACCACACCCTGCAAACACAACGCTGCTTTAAACAGTCCTCAGCAACAGCCCACAGCACCTCCAAGATGTGTTCGATGACCTCCATCAACGCAAGAATATGGCAAATGGAAAACATTATAAACACAGGGGACGATGATATTCAGTTTCCCACTGCGTGTTTCCAGATTTTTACTTAGGAATTTGTTTAATACTAAAAACAGCTCTAATTAAAGCAGATTTTAACATTAAAGAAAAAATTCAGATGCAGACTAGGTGTCACCAGAGGTTATGCTAAACTAAGCTAACAGCCCTCTGCCTAAAACTTCATTTTTAACACATGGATATGAGAGTAATATACATTTAACTATGAGTATTTCCTCCAAATTCAAGCTCCTATGCATAAAGAAGTCAGTTTCAGGAAGCTTGTTATCTCTACAGTCAGCAGTCATTCTTATAAGCTGATCTTAATGTGGTTGTCTTTTAGGCCACACGCAGTGTGAATTTACATAGATTTGACATACACATATACCGAACAGACGTCATACTCGTACACATATGTGGGCATACAGTTACAACTGCTATGAAGGATGTGCAGAGACTAATGCAAAAAGTTTTTGCATCAGTTTCCTGTTAAAAACCTGTCACTTCAGTTCCAGGTAAAAATCTGTCATGAGCCACATATCATCAAGGTAAAACAGTAAGAACACAGATGCTTCTAGTCTTTCAAGTGTGCATGAAGCAGATAGAATAATCAAACTCCAGGCTTCTACTTCCTTCCACTGTGCCAGCACTACAGATTGTAAAAAAAATATTTAGAGAAGAGAAAAGCTGCTCTTTTATAACAATAGCCGGACTGTAAAGCAGGTGTTGAATACACCCAATCACTCATGAGAACGCCTCATTTATCATGTTGCAACTGTTGTGCCATCCAGCCTGAGAGGAAACAACGCATGTTATTGCATTGATTCCACCCTCAGCAAACACTGGTGAGAACAGAATTAGTATGTCTAGACCGCCACCGTACAGTAATATGTATGAATGCATACACAGGCTCAAGTTTGTAGTGCAAACACTTGGAGAAATTTTAGTATCTAAACAATGTTATCTGTCAAAATACTGTTTTACAATATAAAAGTGTAATCTTATGTACTTGATTTAAAAAAAATAAGACAATTTGAAAATGTGGTTTGTATCTCCACCACTAATGTGCTAAAAAAAAAAAAAACACAGTGTGAGAAAACAAGATCAGATTTATCCACCATGAAAACAATTTTCTTTCAGAATTTTGTTGCAAGTTTTCCCACTTCCCACTGTCTGTTGAGCTCTTCACAATCCATTGTTTCTTTTACAAATAAGGCATGTCAACTCATCCATTGTTTGTGAGAGCACATCCCCTCAAATATCTAAAATGTTGAAGTGTGAGAGTGGCACCTCTGGCATCTGCTCCTGCCTGTGAACACATCACATCGGCCTGCTTACCTATCCGGGTGCTGTCAGCCTTGAAGGTGCTGAAGTCCCAGTTGCGAGGTAGTTTCAGAGACATTATCCTTAACTCATAGCACAGGTCAGCACCTCATTCACACAAACAGCCCACCAGGACACACACATACACACACATTCACACACACAACACACACAGCCTGGAGATATCGCAGATCACACTTCCTCCTTCCTGTGTGTTAATCTTTCTTCTTCTTTTTTTTCAGTTCTTCACAACGCGTCCCCTCATGCTGCCTTTACTTCCATGTTCATACTTGTTCTGGTTGTTGTACAAATGAGTCTAAGCTGAATCAGTCAAGCTGCAGAGTGCCACGGCTTCATTTAGTGGTGAGTTCTAAAATGACTAATACACACTGGTATCACAAAACCCATGGGTGTTTTCTCAAAGGAAATGGTTTTCACTTCATGGTCTGACTCCTTAAACAAGTACGTTGCTTCACAACTCAGGAAGCAAAGACACATGAAAATGTAATGCTGCAGCTGCATTTAAGCATCATTTCTGCTGGTATGTCCTATGCATTGTTCTCTAAAGATAGAAAATGATATGGTCACTGTAAGAAAATAGACTTTTTCAAAATGGGGAAGAAGACAAAGAGGGAAGAAACCACTCACACAGAAAACCACATGATTTTTTTTTAATCCTTTAATTTTGTTTTAAACAATGCAAAGCACATTTGAGCATCAAATAGTACAACTTTTCTCTAGACAAATGCAACACAAACCATTGCACAGTTTAAGAATAATATACTGAAATCATACAGCTTTATAAGAGAATCTATAACCACAAAATTAAATGTCCACAAAGAGGAGCCTATAGTATGTGGGGCAGTCACGTTGCACAACTCCCATACATTCCTTATTTAGAGGTCCTGGTTTGGCAGGATTATAACAGCGAAGTGGCACTGTGTTGGTTTAAAAAATGGCACAGAGGTGCATCCTGGGTGCCTTGAAACAAGCAGACAATCAGGGATCTTCATATTAATAATACTTGTACATCTGTCCCTCATAATGTGCCTCAAACAGGTGTGGAATGTATCAAACAGTGTTACTCTAAAGCAGACCACAGGAGCTCCAGCTCTCTCTAGTGGTCATCTGTAACACATGGTAATGGCAGTACAGAGCTGCAGGGCTGAAACCATCCAACCACCACACGGCAGTGAGCCCGGGGAAATATAAAGATATCTACGACTGCTGAGACATCACTCCATACATGACTTTCTGGAGACTTCCTGTTCTCTTGACAGGAGATGATGCAACACACTGCTACTGTATCTGTATCTGTGACCAGAGAGCACAGAAGTCGACACACAACAGCTACCAGGGAAAATACCCAACAGCACTAAAGTCACAGCGAGAGGAGACAGAGAATACTTTTCTGCCATCTTAATACTCTTTCCTATATGGCGGTGATAATAATTTAAATATTCCTAACCAAAAATACTTCAGAACACTCAACATATTCCAAAACATCCTCTTAAATGTACATTATAGTAACTCTGACTTGCTTAGAGAAAATAAAATAAATAGTTTAAGAATAAGACTTAACGGAAACAATTCAATGGAACAAATAATGGACAAATCATGCAAAGCGATGCTTGATTTACAAAGAAGTTCATTTCAAAATAAGACTTCTTCCATCTAAGAAAAATACTGAATCCAACTCTGACTGATTCTTTCTATGAAGGAACAACAAACTCTGGGTTACTCAAGATTCATGCCCATTGATTAAAAATATAAAGATATTTTTGAGGACAGAATCTGATGAAAAAAAATATTTTTTGACTGAAAGCTCCTGATTCAAGCAGTCATTTACTGTACATTAAACAATTGCAGTGTAGGTAGTAGCACGTTTTATATGATTACCAAACAGTGACAGAACACCCCTGCTACACTTCATGTATGTTTATATTGCTGTTTGTCCTATAACACCATGTACAGAAATAGACCTGCCTGCTTTAAGTCACTCTGCAGCCACAGAGCTCATTTGGCTTGCACTGACAAGGGACGAGAAAGAATCATATCTTTCCTGTGATTTGATATTAACAAAATGTGACTTGGACAAATGGGATGAGGTGACTGGATGATATGTATGAACACATGACCAAAGCCAAAACATCTGCCAATACAAAGCTGGGAAGCCCCTCTATTAAATTCCTTGAAATCAACACAGCAATTTGCAATAAATCAACATGTCACATAAATGTGACTTTTTCCAAATAATGCACTTAAAAATCAGGTGGATTTGCAATTTAGCTGCTGCATCCTGTATTTGTATCTTATATCAGTAACAAACGTTAGCTTGCATTCCAGTGGAGTTGGTGACTCAGAAAAGCAAAAATGTCAAACCTAATCAGCCATATGTATGTTGTTAACTTGGTCTGTCTTAACTGAATCAAATTTTTA
>JAPQRP010000030.1:18188710-18208385 GCA_037367295.1 Apogon hyalosoma
TGGAACAAGTGGAAATTATCTTGGTAAGATTTCTTGAAATAAGATTTTCAAGATCCATTGTCTGAAAATAAGTTCTTATATCTCACTGAAAAGTTACTCTTTAAGTGATTATGTCCTATTTTAAGTGTGATGAGATATTTGGACTAGAAATGAGAAAAATACACTCAATAAGATTTTGATTTTTTCCAGTGTATTCTCTGAGTATAATAGGCAAATGTTAGCTAACAATGATTTACACATGACACAACTAACCTTGATGAGGGGGGTGCGGCCAAAAAAGAAGCCAAACATGTAGGCCATAATGTCATTACAGATCACACAGGAAATTGGCACAATGAACCTGTTATGAGAAAAGAAGAGTCAAATGAGTCTGAATGAACAAGATACACAGACAGCAAGAACACCTCATAAACCCATTCCTTTTAGATTTCCTATAAGATATGTACAATGGTATTATATTAAAAAGAGACTGAGATGCTGTTTACTTACCAGATCATTCCCTCAAACAGGTTGTGAATGATAAGATGAGACTGAGTCACAACAATCAGCAGAGTCACATGAGTCCAACCAAACTGTGGGCACAAAGCAACAAGACCACAGAGGTTATTTACTTAACATTTATTTGCAGAGGTACAAGTGTGAAACCTCAACTAATGCCACAAGCTAAAGCATTTATAGTCTTAGGTATAGTTACTTTGCAATGCCATTCCTAGATGGGACCTAAAAACACACACTTATCAACACATAAGAACACTGAAACCTCAGCACTCAATGGAATAATACAGAAAGAACAATGTATGACATAACGCACACATTAAACTGTCTGTTACCAAAGAAAGTATATTATACAATGAACTATGATACTGCAAAAGCACAAAAAAAAAAAGAAAATCATCTATATTTTAGACAGTGATGGGTTTTATCAGGACAAAATGTGGTGGAACTGCTGAATCGTGATCGGCTAATGCCTTAATCAAATCCCAGAAGGTACATTAAAAATCTTGGTGTGGGAAGTAAATGAGGATTTATGTGCTCCTTGCCTTCTTGTAATGTAATCAGAGCAGATGGTTTTGGACAGACTGAGCTGAGCGGCTGCTGTATAACTGCTTAAGATCTGCAAACACTCCCTGGATAAATGCTTAAATAAATCCTCCTGACACTAGTGCAAAGGTTTCTTTACACTATACAAAGACTGCCTTGGGTCTCTTGTTTACACATTTTCAGACGTCTCTGTGCCAGCAGTTTTTATTAGAGCTTGGCCTCTTTCCCTCTTTACTTGAGAGTTGGTATAGTAGCAGGCATCATCAATAAAGCAATGTCCTCAAAGGCGGAGGCCACTCACCATGTAGAACTGAAGGCGGTAATGCTTCTTCACCAAGCTGAGAACAAACATGCAGAAACCTGCAACATGATTAGGAGTGTGTGATGAATAATATGTAAAATAAGAAGATGCTAAGAACCTGAAAGGAGGAGATTAATTAAGGCACGATCCAGGACATATATGGTCAAAGTCTGCCTAAATTTAGACTGACCCAATTCTACTAAACCCCAGTGAAAATACTCAGTGAACTGCTCATGCCAGTTTTAACATAACACACATTACTGAGGTTAAAAGGAGGGTGTCTCAGACCAAGTGTCTCTGCTTTTAGTGGGTGAAAAAAAAAATTAAATCAACATTAAGCTGCTAGACAGGAAGAAAACACATTCAACTAATATGTACCAGTTTGCACATCCTACAAGGTCTCTTCACAAATGAGTGAATGAATGATTGTTTAAGCCTTTTTCTAGCAGTGTGTGGAATAATAGCTTCATTTTCAAAGCTTCTGTATGACAGCATGAGAGAGCTGAGTGTGAGAGAAAAGAAAAAAACTGGTCATACAGTTTCACCTTGAAACTGATGAGCCACAGGCATGTAGAGTTAGCTCTGGTCTCACCACATCCTGTTCAGCATCAGCTAGTAGCTCTGAAAAGCTAACTGTCAGCCTGCAGTAGAGGAAATGGACTCCTTAAAGGGGTCATATTTTGCTAAACCCACTTTTATTAGTCTTTGGTTCATTTATTTGTGTATTTGGACCCTAATAGTTGAGTTTTAATTTGAACCCTCCAGGTGCTGCAAAGCTATCTTTATATTAATTTGGGCAAAAATCGAGTGGATTTCTATAACCAGTTTCAATTCTTTTTTAATTTGTTGTTTTATAACTAGTTACGTCATGACATTTGCACATATAAGGTCCAGACTTCTGACAAACATTTCTCCAAGTACGACATATTTGTTTATCAGCAGCAGCGGTTGTAGTTCATACTGAAAATATGTCCACACTTCAAGCTGATTACCTAAAATGTTCAGTTGTTGGTTGAACAGGACAGAGCAGCACAGTTAACAACTTGGAGGGGGTGGGGCATGAAGTGGCTCATTTGCATTTAAAGGGTCAGTGCTCAAAATGACCTTTCTGGTGTCACAACTCAGACATAGGGTTGAAGATGGACCTGTGGAGTTGAATTAATGAAGAATTCAGACCCAAGCAGAGCATTTACAGTTTATGTAGACCACAGGGAAATGTTTGAAAATGCATAATTCCATTAAAAAAAGCAAAATATAACTCCTTTAAGTTAGAGTGGTGACTGAGATAACTAGTTTAGATGCAAATAATATAACATATTCAAATTTTATTTCTGAGTCTTACTATTTGACTATTTTAACCCTAATGCTAACATATTGAACAGAGGACATGAAACATCAAAGACCATCTGGTACATTGGAACAACAGCCAAACATTAATAAATAAGCAGTATGGTGACAGCAGAGTGCTTTCTTGTTTGACCAACTAGCTTCCACTAACTGTGCAGACTCCCCTCTTAAAGGTCCTGAACATTAAATCTGAACACAAGCCTAGAGGTGCTTTACTGTCAGTACTTTACTTTCACAGCTCTAATAGCTACTGAAAGAAGTACCTCCTTTTTTTGGGTGGCACTAATGGAACAATCATCTTCCAGTGCCATCTTAAGGACCTTTTTAGCTCTTCTTCCAGAGTAGGTACTTTCCCAGTAGTACCTACTCTAGGTAAGCTCACTCAAAGTCCAAAAGGTACATCGAGTGACTTAAAGAGTATGATAATTGGTCTCTAGAAATACAGTATGTTGAATGAAGCACCAAAAACCATCATTTCAAGAGCTCATGTCACCATTCCAGTTCCACGGTGTAAAAAATGCAGTCTCTAATCACACAGTCTTCATTCACACTGTTGTTGTTGCATTATGTGCAGAATTAAAATTCCTCTTTCAACTGTCTGTTGGGTATTACATAAAAAAAAGCCCTTGATGATGTGCAGTTATTTTGGGGAACACTAGTGAAATATGCTTTGCATAATTTTATCAAAATCTTCAATGAAACTCTGAGCAACAAAGTTTTTTTTGTGTGAAAACAAAACACTGAGGTTATCATTCAGTCAAAAATAAGTAGAAAACCTTAACAAATCCTTAGGTCACTGAGATTTCTGTTGTATTTTCAACATAAATGCATCACTATCCATGTAAACACATGTTCAGAAGAGTAACACAGATCTAGGATGTCAGGTGCCGCTTTTGCTTGAGCAGGCTGAGGTCAAAAAAGCAACACATAAGATGTTAATTTAGTTACATTTCCAAGAAGCTGTGCCTTATGGAAAACTGTCCTCTAACAAGCCTTTGCCATGTTGTCTCCTTTTATGGGCAAAATATTGAAGCAGTAAAAATGTCCGTGACTCAACCATGATGATTCCACGACACAGGCAGTGGGTTCAGTGTTGAAAAAATATCCATCTACCTGCTTTATTCTTTTGTTTACTGAGGAGAAGACTACTCAATAACTAAAGTATACACGTAGAAAGATATATTTTCAATGTTAAACTTGGTTCTTGTGTCATGGAATCATCTTGTTTGACTCAAACATTTAGGTGCATCAGTATTTTGTGCACTGCCAAACCAATAGACAGGTTCTACTTGGTAAACCTGTAAGAGTTACCCCCAGTTGAACACGGCTTTTGTCACTATTAAGGTCACTTTGGGTTTAGTGTTAAATATCCACAAAGAGCCAACACCTACTTCTCAGTCAAACAGAAAATATCTTAGAGTTTGTGCCAGCCCACATGTTATAACACAGCCTATATACTGAAAAAGTGTTAATACAGGGCCAAAAATGTGTCAGTATACTACCTTTAGTTACAAAAGACTAAAATATACAGAATTAACTGTCTGAAAATACATTTTCATGGCATGGCGGGTTTTAATTTTAACACAGCCTTTCATTCCACTGGGCATGTCCAGTGGGAGTGTTTGTACCTGTGAGGTAGAGGGCGAAGGAGATGAAGCGGTGATATTTGCTGAGGATGCGAAGTGGCTCCTCCCTTTGTACCAGTGTAAAGAAGTAATCAGTCACCGTTTCACCATAAAAGAAGTAGTTCACACACAGCAGGAAGTACCTATACAGCAATGGTTTAGGGAAAATACACAGGTCACACTCCATAATGATGACAGCGGAGCAGATTTCTGAATTCAGTATGCCGGCAGAAAAACCTGATGTATGATGCAGGGGAAATGCAATGTCCTGTATGACATGTATTTCTTATTTTATTCACATTAAAAAACTATCACATGATTTTCATCAGGGTTTTCAGACTCCTGGCATAGTGAATATCAGTATTGTGGAAAAGAATCACAGTACTCTGTACACAGCTACTGCTAAAATCAAACATCACTGATGATTCACAGTTTATTTCTCTTTTATCTCTCTTGGCTTAGTATGCTACATCTACTAAAATTTTAAACAAGTCATAAAACAAACCTCAGGAAGTCTGCAACAAAATAAAACATGAGACAAACAATAAGAAAATAATACGCTCATATATTTGCTGCATTGATGACACCTCTATAGAATGTGTTTGTGACTGTTCTCACCAGCTCAGCGTTCTGAACCAGGGCAGGTGGTAGGAGTGGTACACACTGTAGCCGATGGTGATGATCTCATGGAAGCACTTAATCTGAACGCAAAGGACCTGCAGGAGAAACACAGTGTCACCAGGGACGAGTCTATGGGAGTATTACAGCTCTGAGTGTCCCGGTGTCCTAGTGACACATAACAGAAAATCAAAGCCCTATTTTCAGGGAAATTCCCTGATGAAGAAGAGCAGAAACCCCGCGCATTATAAGAGAGCACATTAATCCACAAGATTAATCCATGAAGCACGTTTTTCATTGGCGCATGCCATAGTTCAACTGATGAGAATGTGTTGCATAAAAGCATTATCATCCTCAACTCACTATATGTTCACTTTCCCTTTTGAAGCATCAAGAGGCTCAGGTTTTCTGTGACACAACAAGCTCAAATCCAAGGTTTTATTCATACTCACGATCATCATTAACACCATGGGCCCCAAATAGATGATGAAGAAGAAGAAGGAGATCATGGCTAGTGTTAGAATCCCACGAACCCACCAGTTCTTCCATCTGTAAGAAAGAAGTCACACGCACACTTGTGTTCAGTGTCAACTCACTGGTGAAAAAAACACAGTGGTTAATGAACTTGAGATGAGATAAGACTTTATTTATCCCAAAATGGGGTAATTTCACAGTTAACATCAGCAACATACAAGTGCAGAGAAAAAGACACGTGGAAAAGCCACAAACGAGTGAGAAATGAAATATAAGAGAAAAATAAGAAATTTGGTTTTTATGTAAAAATTTATATAAGCAACCATGGGGAATGGATGCACGGATGAAAATAAGGAGAATGGTTAGTTTTACAAAACTATTTTTCCAACATAAATGTTTCTAGATAGGAATGACTTATTTTCATACATCCCCATAATAATTTTGTTAATAATAAAAACAATACCATAGCTACAGTACTTCCCACACACATTCATAAGTAGGCTAGTTTTTAACAGTATTTCACAGAACAGAGACCCATCAGCTCAGTGGTCCACATCAGTGTGGCAGGATTCCTTTGTATGAACTATGACACCTATGCAAATGTTTGAACAGAGGAGGTCCAGGACAAAAACACAGGTCTCTTATTTATATTATGGCGCTCTATAAGTCACTCACAGAAAACTTGGACTAAAAATATTTTTGTTTCGTTTTCTTTCCCTGGGAAAGTTTCTCACTCCATGCCCAGGATAATAATGCATTTCTTACCTTTAACAGAGACTATATTTACAAGCATAATAATATCCCACTAAACCTCCACAGATGACAATATTCCAAACTTCATACAGGTCATGTGAGGAGCATTTTTTGATTGGAGGTTTCCAATCAAAGACATGTAAAATATGGTTAAATTATTTGGGTTTAGGAGCATTCTTTGGGTATGTTTAGAACCTATTCACAATATAAGTCCCGCTTTCTGCTTTTAATCATAGCCACTATTTACAGACAGCTCTGTGTGTCAAGTAGTGTTTTACTAGTCAACATGCGTTTGGTAAAATGAAGAAAAACAATTACTATAAAATATTGTGCAGGACTTAGATATTAAGTTTTTGGATCTTCACAAATATTGCAGCATTAACCAAGGAAGGAAAGAGGACGGCTGTGTTCACACGTTCTACCACAGTGGGAAATTATGCATAGCTGTTTGTAAACTGGAGCACTAGTGCAATATGAATTTTCATCAGCCCTGTAAACAGTGTGTCTGAATAAGGGCACATACTTGAATATTTTGTGCATGTAAACATAGTCAGTGAATGCACCTTGAGGAGAGTCCAGACAGGGCCTTGTTTAGCACCTCAGGGGTGTCATCAGGAGGGACAGGCACCTCTGGGACCCCCGAGTCCACCTTAGACTCAGTGTCAGACACACCATCCTTCTCCGCCTTCAGCTCACTGTCTGAACCCTGGTGAACAGACAGAGGATAAAGGAACATGTTAACAGTGTTTCCATTAAGGTTCTGACACTGAAACTGACAATTAACAGGCAAGTAACAAAAACAGAAGAATCATAAGGCACCCCTCTCAAATACCATGAAGCCTGAGGTGCCATTGTCATCCTTGTGTAATTTAGCTCTTTAAAAGTGATACGGTATCAGATTTAGTTACTTATTTTCAGTGAAGTCTTCTCTTCTACCAATACCCCAGACTGATAATAAATTATAGACCAAAGTAATTTCTATTTCCAGAAAGACTAGAAAAGGATGGTCGTAAACTAAATCACGATAGGACTTTTAGTCCGGAGGGCTTTCCCTTTACATTACAAAAGACCCTCTATGTCATGCACCAGTTACCCCAGTACATTATTTATTCCAAGAAAAAAAAAAAAAAAGTAATAGACATTAAGGAAATTAGTGAGATGAAAAAGGCTATATTGTTTTTATTCAGATTTTCAGTTAGACGAAGTAACATGACTTGTTTAAAGGTCATAGTTTTATACATCTATTACAGTATATTAAATTACTTGGATAGATAAAAACAAAACAGGGCTTTATACTAGTAGGTCAGCACTTATACAAACTCATAAGAACACTAGTGCATTGACCCGTGGGGATCCACGGTTCTAGATGTGGTACTTTTTATGCTGTTGTGTATTTGTGCATGTTGTACCGCATTTGTCCAGCAGTCACTGCCAAAGCATTCTGGCCATAGCAATGTGACTGTAGGCTGTTGTATTCCATTATTACTAAGATCTCCCAAAATATTGGTCCTATCAACTTGCCATTTTTGCTAGTCTCTTCCTTGACCAAAAATACATAAGTATGCCAAACTGCAGCAGTCAGCTCTTTCTGAATTTTGTGTGAATCCCGAAACACACATAGACACACACACACACACACACAGAGGCCACTTGGCTTTCACAATATCGAAGTGGCTATTGCCATAGTACTGTGGGACTACTTTATCATCTGTCTGTTACCACAGAGCCAATCAGCACCCTTGTTATATCATGTGTAGACTGGTAACCTGTCATCTGTCACCCTGCTGCCACAATACTGTGACAATAAGCACTGCACATGCCATGGGCCTATCCCGTTACAGGAAAAAGCTAGGGTATCAGTTACCGGAAGCTGGTTTGTACATCTATTCAGACTTTCAGTTTCAGCATGCAGGCAAACAACATGAAACGTGGCGTGGCGACTGTTTTGCCTCATATGAGGAATTTGCCCGGGTTTTTGATGAATATAAATCAGCCACTGGGACAACATTCAGAGTGCAGAATTTGGATCATTTGATTGGCTCTGTGGCAATAGACAAACCAATATTTTGTGCCACAGTACTGTGGCAGTAGCCATTGCCTTATAATATAGATTACCTTCTGAAGGCGTCTAATGAGTGACACTAAGTCTATAATACAGTGAATAAGATCAATGTATTATCAAATATTACTACACATCCAATGTAAACCACCCTAATAATAATAATTATTATTACTATAATAATTCAATCTGTTCATGGTGTATTGATAAGTGCACAACACAAATATTGATGTGTAATTGTACAAACAGAATCAGATTGGTCATATCAGAGGTGGACATGCACAAACAGTCCACTGCCAGCAGGCGTGCCAGTGCAGGGCTGTGTGGGAGGCTAAATGCAGAGCCAAATCGTTTCCATCCATATTGTTGCTTTCTCTGAACCATCTGTTCATTCATGGCAGCCTGGTTAAAACAGTCTGATCCCAGCCTCTCCATGGTAACTCTAACCAAAGCATGGCTGTCATCAGACAGTGGTAGTTTCTGCTGCAGCTCATCAGGTGAAAACAAAGAGGTTTCCCCGACTCGCTTTGTGCTTTCACTTTTCATCCGACCTCTCTGAGGCTTTTGACCAAATTAGGTGTTCTTTCCCACCACGTGTCCACGGAACAGATGGTCAACTTGCTGTTATGTGACAGCCACAGTGTCTCTCACTACAGTTAGAACCTAATACATTTCTGCAGCTGTACACTTTCCATTTTATAACATACTAAGCTGCTTTTTTATAATTACAACACCGCAGATGTTGACAGATTTTATAAATGTTTGATAAAAGCGTGTAAAGGATGTTCCCTGACTGGATGTCTTGCTTGATCCCTTCTAAAAGAAACCAAAACTGCCCCTTTTCCTTAATTTACAAATCCTCTGACAGTATAACATTCACTGACATTATGTCAAACACAAACATAATGATACACACTGCCAAACAGCTGGAAAACCCACTAAATGAATCCACAACATATACTTGCTCACACTGAATATCTCCTGCTGGTTTCTATGGCGACAATATCCGTCATTCAGGATGCTTGAGTTAAAAATAGACCCTCCTTCCACATATACACCCCTCCCCTCTCATCCTTCCTTTTAGACCAGCGGCAACACCAAGTGTCTTTGTTTTGTTTACTTCAGAGGATGCAGCACCACACTAATATGGAGCAGTGAAAATGCTTAAGTTGTAACACCATCCTTCCTCCATGTCTAAAGCCAAGGCTGTTAGAGCAGTAAAACAAAGCAAAAAGGAACCAATAATGTGATGTGATAAGTGAGTTATCAAAACTGGTTTGTTGTTGGGCAGTGACTTCATCCTACACAAACATTTAGGACCAACTGTTAAATGTTTTAAATAGACACAGACCACACATCAGTCTACTGGGACTACACTGCCCAACTTGGCCTGAAGAAATTCTAAATATAAATAGAAAAGCACATAAGTAGCATCTAAATTATGTGATATGGAGTTGAAACTGAAGCTTGAGGATACAGACTTTGACATGAGTGATTCAGTCAAAATAATATTTATGCAAATTGGAAGAAGTACTTTGCATAAACTGCAGACCTCATTTCAAAAACTCATGGCATTTTCTTTGGAGGTATTTATTACAGTCAAACAAATTCATTTTCCACTTTCATCTGATAAAGACTGGAAATAGGGGCATGTAAGAGGGAATGACCAGCAGTAAATGGTCTGAACTGCATTCTAACTCAGGCCACCATGCTATGGGCTCTACCGGTGAGATACAAGGCCCTGACTTTAATTGTCTTAAAACATTTTCCCCTCCACTTAAGCAGTGAATCTCATGAAATTGTAGGCACAGATGGCAGCTACTCTACATTAAATAACTTTTACTTAGTTTAATTACTATTTTGATCATATGTAGCCTATCTTCAGTTGTACCTCAGTCGTGGATAAAATTATTAGACCACCAAAAACAATGGTTTGCCAATCAAGTACCAACTCCTGTATGTATCATGTGACTACAACAGACAGAAAACAAAACATGGAAAGAATAAAAGCACTGTTTTTGACAGTACAATGACACTGATATTGATGTAAGAACTGAAGTGATTTTGGTTATTATCAAGAAAACATGGAAAATGGCTTGATATCAGCTCTGAAATTAAACTACTATGAGCTATTTTTGTTGTTATCATTGTATTTGTCCAAAAAATGTACCTTTAGTTGTACCAGGCATTAAAATGAACAAGAAATTGAAGAAAACAAGGGGTGGTCTAATAATTTTCTCTGTGACTGTATATACAAGTCAGGTACACATTTGTCCTTGAAACAATAGAAACTGAATCTAAAACTAATGTCATGAACGTAAAATCCTCACAATCAAATGATGAAAGATGTGAAGCAAGCAGTATAACCAGTCCCTTTTTAAAACGGCAATAATAGCCATCATCACCACTATCGAAACATTACCTATAAACCAATAATCTGTATTTCTCACAGCTGTAGGACATGTAAAACTCCATGCCATGACAGTCTGTCAATAATACCATGAAATACTCCCAGAAACAGTGTGATCAGATAAGGTAAAAATCTATAACTCTAGTGGGCTTTTCCAATCCTACAATTTCCTGTCAAGGCCTGTTTGATGTGGTCAGTGCTTTGACTGCTTTCCCATCTGCTTTTAGC
The DNA here is from genome assembly GCA_037367295.1 of Apogon hyalosoma. Taxonomy (NCBI): domain Eukaryota; kingdom Metazoa; phylum Chordata; class Actinopteri; order Kurtiformes; family Apogonidae; genus Apogon; species Apogon hyalosoma. The sequence goes on from JAPQRP010000030.1 coordinate 18,199,567, forward strand.
GAGTCTCCAATTATCTGTAGTAATGTCCTTTCGTCCTAGATAAAGCCACACATCCATCACACCATAACCACGCCCCTTTCTCGGCCCCGACTATTTACTGGGAATGTAATGTTGACATATTGACAACACAAACAACATAAACGTTTCCTTTCTATGGACTGGAACATGAGATTAATGGATTAAGTGCTGGAGAGCTTTATGCCTTAAACATTAGTTATTGCAGTCAAAGCAACAAATCTACTGTTGTCTCACTTGTATTGACATTGTCAGCTCAGGGCATTTAGCATTTCCTCGTTAGAATACAGATAATGAAGTTATTAAATTTACCTGGGCTATATTATATAAGTTGTTTTAAAATCGATAACTGTCATTTTATGTATCTGGGGAGGCATTTGTGGACGTTAAACACCCCTCCGTCCTGATGTGTGTTGCTAGCTGAACCCACCGAACATGGTTCAAAAGTGTTCTGCAGTAAACTTACTTTGTTCACAGTTGAAACAAATACATTCTCAGTTTTACTTGAGATGCTAGTTTACATTTTAAAAGCAGGACTGTTTGTCGGCTTGAACACAAAGCGGCAGCTGTCAACACTTTCAACAAAACTAAGTATTTTGGGAGCCTGTCGTGTTGTTTTCACCACAGAATCACACCCAGGAAGACCGTCAACCACATCAGCCAATCAACACCAAAATGTGAGAGGTCTGGCGGATGATTTGGAAAGAGCATTTCAGTGACTTATCCGTCCTTAAATTCAGACGGTCACTGAGAGTAATGAGCGAACCTTTACCCAGAAAAACAAGGCTGCAGGGTTATTTACTCATGACAGCATTCGTGGCTACACCAGTCCTCAGTGAACGGGTTTTGACGAACAACTAGCCAGTTAGCATTAGCATGGTTTCCGAGCAGCAGCGCCGAGCCGTGGCTGGTGTTACCTTGTCCTCCGACGCCTGGTTCTGTAGCGTCGGGTCGGTGTCTCTGGCTCCACGGTGCCTCAGCTCTGTCATCTTAGCAGATCGAAGCTGAACGACAACAGCGAAGGTCCTGTGTCTCCGAGACACGCACTGGTTTTAAGACAGGCAGATCCCCTACGAGGCTTCTAGCTGTTAGCTATGTTTGGCACGGAACAAGTTACAAAGAATCATGGGATAAATCAAGATACTTCCGCTTTCAAAATAATATCCATGTCGACAAGACAAAATCTTACAGAAAAATGTCGATTTATTTATTTTATATAAAATATTTTATATTTATTTTATATATATCACATCTTACATCTGACATCACATCTTACCAAGATAAATTATTAATTAATTGTTCCATTGGCAGTTGTTTGTTTGTTTTTTGCTTGAATTAAGCAAAAAAAAAAAAAAGAAAAAAAAAAAAAGACTGCCAGTTGAGCAAGTGAAAATTATCTTGGTAAGATTTCTTGAAATAAGATTTTCCAGATCTATTGTCTAAAAATAAGTTCTTTATATCTCACTGAAAAGTTACTCTTTAGGTGATTATGTCTTATTTTAAGTGTGATGAGATATTTGGACTAGAAATTAGAACGATGCACTTGGTAAGAGTAATGAGTATTCCACAGCTCACTTGCTCACAAATAACCCTTCTATTTTGCCTCATAGTATACACAACATATGAGTTCTAGAAAGAGCTTTTATTTGTGTAAAAATAGCGTAGTGGCACAGTAGCACAATGACAGTGTAAAAGCACCCATGAAAAAAAAAAGTCTGCAAAACATCTGTAAAAGTGCATATAATTTTACAATAACATTAATAATGATTTCATAATTATAAGTATTTTAAGAAAGTCAACAAAGTGATTGATGGCCACAGAATTTCGCAGAAGTTTGCAGGAGTGCAGTGACTGTAAGTAGCCCATAATTGTCCATAAAAGCACCTCAATCTAATGTTTTCCTCTTATCTTTGTGCCTATATGCTTTGCTACTATAAAACAACCTATGAGCGCCACGTCCACTACTGTAGACTGAGAGATGTATTTCAGAGTTTGATTCCATTGTTTTTTGGATTTGCACACTTTGATTCTTATATTCCATCATTAGCATTGTTGAATGGTACATCCCAGCTGCTGTTTTCACCATACCTGCTTAGCATTGATGTCTGGTATATGTGTTTTAGTTTGATTATTTGTTTGATTTATAATCTTTTTTTTATAACAGCAACTACATTAATAGCAGTAAAGTCAACCAGGTGTCAAAATAGATTTTTATTTTGAAAGTGTTGTTTCCTACTTGTGGTTTTACTCTCGTGAACTGACGTGTTTGTACAGTGATCTGACATCATAGGTTCCTGGAGGTGTGGGTTGTATTCAAGACAAACACTGTGTCCTGTGTTTATATTTTTTCTCACTGCTTACGAGTCTTGAAGCTCCATTAGTGAGACCGTTAACACTTGTAGGCAATGCATCAGCGCAGTCAGGTTGTTGTTTTATGACACTTGTATTTGGAAAACACTGCATGCAGCTCACTGGATTACTCTTAGTTTAATTCAGTGGTTCTCAATCTTTTTCTGTCGGGGCCCCCCTTTGGAGGATGAAAAATCGCCAGGCCCCCTCAACCCCAACAGCACTGTAACAATGGTGCAATTATAACTTTTATTGAAAGAAACATCGTTATTGTAATGATACTTTTTGTTTTTCCTTGAAGAAGTTTTTGTTCAAATTAAAAATAACGTGCTGATGTCAGCATATCAATTGCCTTTTTACACTGTATGTCCCAAGTCTGAAGTAAATTGAAACAAAACTCATGTATTTATAGACATTTGAAATTTCTCCCATTATAAGAAAATGGGAGAAAAAATAAAACAAAATTCATTAAAAAATGTGAACTTTGACCTACTTTTCCCAAAATGTAACCACATCTATTCTGGGTCACTGGCAATCTATAAACCCAATTTAGTATGAATTCACATGTCTGTAGTTTTGCTGCTACAGACATGTGAAGTTTTGTACATTATCAGTAAATGGAGAAAAAAAAAGATAAAAATAAAAAAAATTATTAAAAATTGAAAATTTGACCTGCTGTTCTCAGAATGTAACCACATCTATTCTGGGTCACTGGCAATCTATAATAATAATAATAATAATAATAAAAAAATTTACAACGCACTTTCATTCAGTGAATTTCAGAGTGCTACTGTAGAAAAAGACAAAAAAAATTGAACAACAATTATAAGCCTTTTTAAATAAATGATAAGGCTTTTTAAATAAACCCAATTAATAAACCCAATTTGGTATGAATTCACGTAAGAGTTTTGCTACTACAGACATCTGAAATTTCACTCATCATAAGTAAATGTGGAAAAAAAAAGATTTTAAAAATTCATAAAAAATTTAACTTTACCCTAATGTTCCCAAAATAAAATCAGGTCTATTGTGGGTCACTGGCAGTCTATAAACCCAATTTGGTATGAATTCAACCAATAGTTTTGTTGCTAAAGTGTTAACAATCAAAGAAACAAACAAACCGAACCAAAAACAATACCCCTTGCCTCCCCTTCGGGGGCAAGATAATAACAGGTGATCCGGCCTTGAAAAGTGTTTGTAATTTGCACTTTTGACACCAAGTGGCAGCAAAGTCTCAGTTATTATGAACACGTGTGTGAGCGCTCTGAGGCTGACAGCAGCCAGAGGTTATAAATACTTAATGGCTTACTACTGTTGCAGCAGAAGGAAATGGGGTGATGGTTGCAGGCCAAATACAACAGTTCAATAGGAGGTGACAGCATACTGCAGGGTGGTACTCTTTGTCTGCAGCCACTGATAAATGGAATTAACTGAAATGGATAAATGGAACACACAGCAGTGAAACAGACTGGGGTTGTTTAGGATTAGTGTGTGATGTTTTGAGGGATGCCATTCTTCTTATCCTCCACTGAGTCATCACACTTATAAATACATGAGAAATCACCTAATCTTTAGGATCTTCTTGTTTGTTTATAGAAGCCTGATTTTTTAAACTATGATGACAATGATTTGATTTCTAATCTCTTTCTGAATCTGGCAACAGTCTACAAAACATCAGAGCTTAAGTTTAACAGCATGCAAGAATGTTAGATTTTTACATGTAGTTTTTTCTTGTGTTGATAACATTAGCAGCAGTGTCCCAGGTGATGCATGGTGAATATATCCAAATACACAGTGAACATATCCTTAGATAATTTGATGGTAGGAACATTTCTGCGATATGGATCACCACAACAAATGCATTATACTGATAATATAATGATAATAATCTTCTCTTTTCATCTATTTCTGCAATATCTTGTCTTAACTGTTGGATTTTTGAATACATTTTCAGTTAACTGTTTTTGAAATATTTTTAGTTTTACATTTGTTGTTAATGATAATTTAAGAAGATACAGTAAATTATGAACTAAAAACATGAAGATAACCATGTGAAAGGCGTAATAATCCCATTAATTCATTTAGTTGCTTTTATTTGACAGTAATTGAAACTTGCTGTGGTTACAGAGTCTTAAACATTACCTTTAAATCTCATTTATGTTTACACATGTTTCTGCTTTTATTAGCATTTTAATGGAGTGTTAGTAGTGTGAGATTTTATATATGATGAGGTTTTATGACATTCTGGTGTCTACTCAAGGTTATTAGTTCCTGATGGATCCAATAGAATTCCTTTTGCTAATTTTTCCATAGTCCTTTGATGCTAAATCTGAAATATGATGATAAAATGCTTCAGAAAATTAGCTTGACAACATGAATATCCCACCACGTACATTTCCACCCACCTACAGATTATGACTGCAGTGGCTCTGACTTTATTCTGCGAGGGGCACTTTATCCTTGCTGCAGTGTGGTGATCGGACACTGCTCAGCGATGCTGCACAGCAGACTGCACATGAACCAATAATGCCAGGCTGTAATGTCTCATCCTGTGGAGCACAGTTAGATTTGTGCTTCTGCTCGTCTGTGCTCTGTGTTCAGCCAGGCAAAATTTTGGCTGGGTCTCTTCAACAGCTCCTCCAGAACTGCAGGGCTCTGGGACATCTGCAATGCAGAAGTCTATATATAGCAGTGGAGTTACAGGGAAAGAGAGGGGGGAGACAGAGAGATATGGACAGACAATGAGACAGAAGGATGGAGAGATGAAGAGAGAAGGGGAGGGGGAGGGCAAGGAACACAGAAACAATGAATTCAAATAGTGATCCTTGAACTGAATATTAGCTGAGAACAATGGAAATCATCATCAAGCCCTTGTAGTTGGTGCAAACTAAATGTTCTGAAAAAAAAAAAAACTGCTTCACTTAAAGTGCCAGATATACAACTGGAGTCCACTGGAGTCCACTGGAGCCCACTGGTGTCCACTGGTATCCACTGGAGCCCACTGGAGCCCACCGGAGCCCACCGAAGCCCACCAGAGCCCACTGGAGCCCACTGGAGCCCACTGGAGCCCCCTGAAGTCCATTGGAGTCCACTGGTGTCCACTGGAGTCCACTGGAGTCCACTGGAGCCCACTGGAGTCCACTGGAGCCCACTGGTGTCCACTGGAGTCCACTGGTGTCCACTGGAGCCCACCAGAGCCCACCGGAGCCCACCGGAGCCCCCTGAAGTCCACTGGAGTCCACCAGAGCCCCCTGAAGTCCACTGGAGTCCACTGGAGCCCACTGGTGTCCACTGGAGTCCACTGGAGTCCACTGGAGCCCACCAGAGCCCACTGGAGCCCACCAGAGCCCACCGGAGCCTCCTGAAGTCCACTGGAGTCCACTGGAGTCCACTGGAGTCCACTGGAGTCCACTGGAGCCCACTCTAATACTTGTAATGGTAAAGTCAGTGAAGAATGTGTTTACTTCTGTCTTTTGCTCCAACTCAGTTAAAAGAGGAAATGTAATTGCATGTTTGTGGACTTATAGCAACAGCATGTAGGTTGTTAAACGCTGAGGTTGAGTATTTATTGCTTTGTCTCAAAGGGTCTCCGGGGACAGTGGAGGAGAAGGAGAGCATTCAATTATGTATGCACCTCCACAACAGCAGAATGTGCTGACAGCAGAGCTCTGCACGCACATGGCAGCACACGGCTGAACCAAGGACGACTCCCCGTCCCACCCAGCAGAGGCCAAAGGCCTGCAGGGCTGTGGGATTGATCAGACTCCTGAAATTTCAATAAATCTGCCCTCTGACACTCTCCCTGTCTCACAGTCCACCACAGAGACTCATGCCAAGTCATAAGTCTCCTGGTGTCTGTGAGGAAAGAAAACGCATCAGTCAAAGGAAACGAGCAAAAGGGAAGAGTCAAGGAGAAACAGAAACCAGGACTGGAAAGAAAACACTTAAAGAAATCTACGGACATTTATATTAAAATGAAAGATTTATTTACAAACGTAACAACATGCTGCTGTGTTAATGCCAGCTGCTTGTGTTTAAGGATGGGTTCATTTCCAAAAGGAGTTAATAAAGTGACTTAACATTTACCTTTTTTTCTTCAAGGACACTCCTATCTGCAGCAGTAGAACTGACAAGATCAGCTTTGGCTCCAGTCGCAGTTAGTTTGATTTTATGATTACTTTGGCTTAGGTTTTCTGTTCATCAGTTCATCCAGCTTTTAATATATTTGAACATAGTTACCTTCTGATAGTATCTCCTTCTTTTTTCTTTTCAGGGAGGGGTGGAGGGGTGCAGCCACTCCTTTTGTTGGATCTCCTCCAAAATGTAATGAGTTTATCCTTGACCCATGCTCTGCCAACATGCATCATGAAAATCTCAGTAGATTTTACATAATCCTCATTAATGATCATATACAAGCAATCTTAGCGGATATTACTATCACGATAACATCACTTTTTTTTATTTTACTTTGAACTACAGATGAAAAAACACAGATGACATGGAATTTACTTGTATTTACAGAAAAAGAGAAGAAGGAAAAAGCACCTGGTACAAAAATGAAACAGAAAATACAAAGAAAGAACAAATTAAAAAAAGAAACATGAAGCAATGTACTGAATAAAGAAACAGCTACACAGATTCCACAGCTTTGTCTAATTACAACACAATCTGAACTTTCAGCTATAGGTAATTCAAGTCATACTGTGCAGGGCTAAATAGTGATAAAGATAAAATCAGTGAAACATTTAGACGATAATTAAATTGATCAAAATTGTTCAGACAGCTTAGGGAGTTGCAGATAACTGGATTTTCTCTTTAATGTAAATCAAAAAAAGGTTTAAAATGTTTGCGGAGCCCCAATAGAGAGAAATGTATCTTCTCAGATTTGACAAAGACATTTTCATTAATCAGTTTCATATTTATCTGTAATTGCCATAAAACTTTAACTGGACTGTGGTGCAGTGGCTGCAGCCCATCCAGTTGTAAACACACACTGAATATGCACCCAACCCTCTCTGCAGATGGAGAAGCAGTGGAGTGACTAATACAGAAACATACGAAAAGAAACCTGGATTCGATCTGTACACACTGTACACATCTGTTTCCTCTGACATCTCCAATACTCCGATCAGGTGATCAGCATTCAATAACCACAATCACACATCTTTATATTGATTGTACACAAAAAGGGATGTACTTTGCACCTCTTGTCTGTTGCTTTCCTGTATCACGTTACCTTTATTTTTCCTGAATCTCAGACATACCCCTTTATATCCACTCAACAACATTTGTTTTTGCTACTTTTCTCTTGCTTTTCTGGCAGGTTTATTGATTGCCTGTTAGTGCTGATAATGTTTTTGCCGTTGTGCTGATTCTACTTCATACACACACATAGACAAGGAGTCCAGTCTGTGGGCAGGGAAACACACCGTCCCAGGCTGTGATAAAGTTCTTGCTGCTGACAGCTGGGCTGGTGGGCCAGCGTTAGCAACTGCCATCCATCTTCCCCGACCTCATCCTTCACCTCTGGGTGCAGGCTGACACAGGGCTGAGATGAGTCGATAACAGAACCCACCACCATTATGCAGCTCCACCCATTAAACACCAGGATCTACTGCAGCCTGAAGGCTCCAGAGGCAGGAGAGCTTGTTCCCACTGCGCTGATGAAAGCAAATGACCAAAAATGTTTTTAAAGTAACGATTGATGTTTTCAAGAGGCAATATTTTGTTTTTGTCCCATTTTTCTTATTCGATTGTAAGACATGCTTAATGAAACCGGGGTACATTTCATCTTCATCATTATCTTCTTAACACAGCAGAAGTTTTCTTTTGCCAATGTGTTCACACTTTTCGCTGGTGTCACACATTTTTCACACCCTTTAGGAATAAAAGTTAACACCTCACTCATAGAGAAACTCCAAACTGCATTAACTGTTTTACATAAATAAAAGGAAAACACCCAGGAGAAATAACTTATATTATCTTATATATCTTCAGTGAATCCAGTGTCTGAGAAACTGTTCAGTACAATGCTTAAAACAGCAATCAGTCCTTATCTGTATTGATAAATTAAGTGGCTCTGTGTATCTGTAGAGATGGTTTTATGCTTAGTTTTTTCTTATTTTTCTCAGATTGGATTGGATTGGATTGGATTGGATTGGATTATATTAGATTAGATTAGATTAGATTAGATTAGATTAGATTAGATTAGATTAGACCAGCGTTTCTCAACCTTCTTTGGACAAACACCCACTAACGACATCAAGAGCATCCTGCCACTGTCCCCCATCCCCGACAAAAAATTCCAACCGGGGGGTGTACATTACTTTGTAAGTAACACAATGGACCCGTTTGCAGAGGACATGGTGGGTTATATAGCTCAGTAAGTAAAGCCCCCTTACCTCATCACTGGCCACCTGGTGCCCCCGAAAACAAATGTGCTGTAGGGGCAACCC
>JAPQRP010000030.1:18208485-18222260 GCA_037367295.1 Apogon hyalosoma
CCCCAAAGAAAAGATGTCCCAATGCCCCCTGGGGAGCAGTACTGCCCCCGCTGAGAAACACTGGTTTGAACTTTATTCATCCCACAACAGGGAAATTCAACAGTCAAGGCAGCAACAGAATAAAGTGCAAGAAAAAGTGTGCATACATAAAGATAGTGCAAAAAACAAGATAGTGCAAAAACTATATAAAATCATAATAAGAAGATGAAGAACAAGAACTATACAGTCTATTTACACATTTTTGTCAAAGTGTTCAGGATTTTTGAGTTTGCAAAGTGTGAGAACAAGAACAACACCAGCCAAAAATAATTAAATAAATAATCTAATTCAGTGAAACTGTTTCTTAAGGACAGTATTTTCACACTGTAGTTTGTACCACAAATGTTACATTCTCGGGATATGTGATCATGGTCAAAGCCAGATCCCTCCATCATAACAACAGCTGTTTATAAAAAAAAAAAAAAAAAGAAAGAAAAAAACCCAGTGTGATGTAAGTTGTGATTGTATTGTAGACCTTTTACCAGAAATGGAAGCTCCATTGGCATAATCAAAAGAGTAGTCAGTCCATCAAAAAGTAAAATGGACTAATGGAAAACTAGCATATTTGTGCATATCATTTGTACTGCAGTAGCTGTAGAAAAAGGATTTTATGATGAGATATTGTGAGTTACACTATCGTGACAGTGATTTTGAATGACTTGAAAACTTCTCATCTTTCAGCAGTGTTTGATGGTTAAAATATACTTCTGTGTTTTTGCTTGAAATGCTTTCGACTTTTTTTCGACTGGTTTTCTAACGACTGATTTTAAGTGATTTTTGATTAATTGAAGCATGATGTTAACGTTCTGTTGTTCATAAAGTTGGAATAATTTTATTTTCAGATACATTCCTCTTCTTTATTCCTATTTATACACATCAGTAATCGCCTTTGACCAGGTACAATAAGTCGCAATTACATTTTATTCATCAAGAATAGATCATATTAGCACAATCATTTCATGAGACGAAGTAAAAATATTTTATTCCAAATTTATGGAGAACAGTGTTACAGCATTTTACAAACTGTCTTGACCTCCAGTTTTGGCCTGTATGTCAACTCTTTTGAATGGTTGAATGTAAAAATAATGAAGCTTTGATTGTCAGACTCTCTTCAGTAGTTTCTATAATTCGAATTTAGGACTTGTGAGAGAAGAAAGCTGTAAAATGCAGAGAAATGTAAAGTAACAAACTAGCTCTGGCTTTGAAACTCTGAATTACACACCAGGGAGTGAAACACAGCAATAGCTTAAAGCAGGGGTGAACAAATTTGTTTTAGTTCAGGAGCCACATTTAGCCAAATTTGATCTGAAGTGGGCTGGAACACTGAAATAATAATAATATAATAACAAGTGGTACCAGGCACAACAAACGCTGCCCTTCGCACATTGTAGCTTATTTTGGCATCAATCCAGCTGATTTCATCATATCAGTTATCTCTATATATGTGCCGAATTTGAAGTAAATTAAAACAAAATTGATGTTTTTATAGATGTTAGAAATTCTGCCCAGTATAAGTAAATGGGAAAAGAAAAAAGAGTTTAAAAATGTATTAAAAACTTTGAACTTTGACCTACTTTTCCCAAAAAGTAATGACATCTTTCTGGGTCACTGGCAATCTATAAACCCAGTCTGGTCTGAATTCAACCAATAGTTTTGCTACTGGAGTGTTAACAAACAAACCAAACCAAAAACAATACCCCTTGCCTCTCTTTCAGGGGGCGGGGTGATAATATATAAACAATGTCAACTCTAAAGTTTTTTCTATGTTTTAGAGTGGAAAACATTTAAATTACATTATGAAAATGTTTACATCTACAAACTTTCCTTTAAAACAATGTGACTAACAGAAACAAACTAAAAAATGAGAGGAATTTTAACAATAATATGCTTCAGTTTATCATTTTCATGTGCATTTCAATTTACATATCACAGTGGAGTTACAAATACATAAAACATTTAATGACAGACATAATGTTATTAAAATTGAACTTCTTAAGACATTTCAGATTGTTCATATTCTTTTTTAAGAAAGAATAGTTTACTTTTGTAAAAATACAGTAAAATTCCATGAAAATGTTTACATTTACAAAGAGAAAATTTCAAGTTGTCATTATTTATAGGTTGTTATAATCGTATTTTACTGGTCCAACACACTTGAGATTGAATTGATCTCAATGTGGAACCTGAGCTAAAACAATTGTTAATATCTTTGTGTATCTTTGTGTATCTTCTTGCGTTTCACGAATTCATCCCATGGGCCAGACTGGACTTTTTGGTGGGCTGGATTTGGCCCCCAGGCCGCATATTTGACACCCCTGCCTTAAAGTGTTTGGATTGAAACAGTGAATTGCAAAAAAAAAAAAAAAAGGTATAAGAGTTAGCATTAAAGCTAACATTCACAAGCTATAATCCTGTTTGTCACATTCAGCCACAAAGTTTAACCCACTTCTTGTAAACGTACAAAGATAAAGAAGATATATGTCCCCTTTACTACATCAGCAATGTCCTCAGACCAACATTAAACTGGTTTTACCCTGCACACATAAGGACGGCATCGGCATAGTAGTAAAATTAGTTGATACGTCAGCTTAAGTATAAGCACTGAAAGGCTGAAACGAGCTGACGCGATGTGAACACGCTGAAAGTATCTGCTGTGTCATTTGAAAGAGATGGAAATGTCGGATAGGATATGACAGATGGAAACAAGTCGACAAATGACCAGGGATAGAACTTAAACAGGCATTTTAAAGAAAGGAAATGTCAATGTGGCTGTAAGTTCTGAATTTATCTGACATGCAGAGCTGAAACTCTCAGTTTAACAGGATGGAAGCAGTTACATTCAGCTGAGTTGAGCTGTTGAGATGTTTATTGGCGTGTAAAAGCTTAAAACTGCACATTTTACATATATTAAGTTTTATTGCAGGATTGTTTTTATGACTGAGACACAACAATTGTTTGATTCATTGTCAGCTACTAAATATATTATCAGTTTCAGTCATTTTCTGAAGTCAAAATTGTCTGATTCCAGCTTCTATACCTTTATCTTCTTCTTTCTCTCCTCCTCTTTGACAGTCAACTGAACATCTTTGTGTTGCATAACAAACAAGACATTTTCATATATTTTTGCACCAATTTCTGTGATTTCATCCACACTGTTAAAAAGTCTTAACCAAATGTGGGAGGTGAAATGTTTTGAATTCACCCAATAATGTCATCAATCCTTATACGTTTTGCCATATATTGTGTTCTGTGTTAATTACTTGTGCTTTAGTGCTGTTGATTCAAGATTAATTTTCAATATTTAGTATTTGAATTTGTCACATCTTTGTTCATGGTATGAACAGTGAACTGTCCACAACAGCTGTGCAATAGAAATTAGACAAATAAATGATATAGAAAAACATACTTTTACAGATTGAAGTGATATAAATATAGCAAAATATAAAATTAAAGTGAATATATAAATACAATAAATTACAGTATCTCACTACTCTATCTGTATTTGAGAGTGACATCAAAGAATTTCCACTGGTCTTTCAATGGATAATAAAGCTTTTTGTGATTCTGATACTCATTTTGTACTCCAAATAATTAATCAATTAATTAATTAATCAAAAAATAAGAGACAAATTAATCAACAGAGAAAATAATCATCAGTTGCAGTTGTAGTTAAGAAATCAGTGCAATAGACAGTGAGTTTAAAGTATAGATAGCCTTCGTTTGATTATTATTATTATTATTATTATTATTATTATTATTATTATTATTATTATTATTATTATTATTATTATAGATTGACAGTGACCCAGAATAGATGTGGTTAAATTTTGAAGTAGTAGTAGTAATACTAGTAGTAGCAGTGGTGGTAGTAGTATTAGTTGTAATAGTAGTAGTAGTAGTAGTAGTAGTACTTGTAGTAGCAGTTGTAATAGTAGTTGTAATAGTTGTAGTAGTTGTAATAGTAGTAATAGTAGTAGTAGTAGTAGCATCAGTAGTGGTAGTAGTATTAGTTGTAATAGTAGTGTAGTAGTAGTAGTAGTGGTAGTTGTAGTAGTTACTAGTACTAGTAGTAGTAGTATCAGTAGTGGTAGTAGTATTAGTAGTAGTAGTCATGAAAACAGACCTAAGTGCAGTGTGTGTTTGGTTAATAAATGGTCTTTATTTGGCTTTGACAGGAATATCACTGCATGACATAGCAGCACATACAGTCACAGTTGTTTAGCAGAACGATCTGTAAAGTGTCCACACTCCTCAACTACCCCGGAAACAAGTGAGATGCAGGTGAAAATATGTTTTGTTGAGTTTTGTTTCATTTTTTTTGTTTGTTTTTTACTTCCGTTAATGGTTAAGGCAAGTTTTTAATTGAACACACAACAAGCAAAAAATCTAAACCCATCCGCAGGTATTCAAGCTCCAAGAGTCAGGCCATGCATTCATAACCATCGACTGATTCATTTGTCAGAGGAGAAGGCAAAGGGAGATGAAATGAGGGACAACATTGATAGATAGGGTTACAGTGCAAATAGCCCTTATAAGTGACTCTGTACCATATCACCATGACCCCACCTGCCATTTGCAGTCTGAGCTGAGGGCTGTCAGTGTCACCGTCAGCTGCTCTGACACCAACAGCCACGCTCACCTTCACCTCCGCCCAAATTAAACTAAATCACTGACATGTTTGCATTATGAAGGTATTTCAGTTTTCGGAAAGGGAGGGAGAACACCTGCAAAGAAAAGGTGATTTGGCAGACAAATACTATTCACTGACAAATGAATCAATCAAAGGTGGGATAATTCATTTTCCAAAAAAAATTATATATATATATTTATATATATATTTATATATATAGCAACTCTGTATATTTTTCATTCTTTATTCTTTATATTCATTCCCAAAGATGCACCTCCCAGAAGAGAAGCTGCAGCATAACCCACTCCACCCTCCACACACATTTGTATATACAGTTTTTCTGAGCTCATTATTGCCGTGCTGTGACACTGCAGTGACAAAAACAGCATGAAAAGGGGTGACAAATGATAAATGCCTACATTTCATTTTGTCGTTGTGGGGTTGAGATGCAGACCCAAGCAAGGGATGATGGGAAAGAGTAGAAGAAAGAGGGGAGGAAAGCATTCACATTCTGTAGGAAACATAGGGGTTGGATTTGCAGTTGAAATAGACTCTAAACTCCCCTGTTTGACACGCCAACTTTCAGGAATGAGCTGGTAGAGCATCTGTCTGGTTAAAATCCTCACTTACAGTACTCCCCAACTTTTATATGTAAAAATCAAATAGCACCGTAAAAGTTGGACCGGCTGTTTCTCGTGCTTCAGATGTGTGCGTTGAAGTCTGTGCTAACAAGATTGTGACTTTCAAAGATAGTTTGTACTGTAAAGATCAACCATTAATGGCACATTAATGACGGTTACATATGAAGAAAACATTGTCCTTTTTCCGCCTTTGTGGCATCGTGCTAGCTTAAATCATGACAGATGCTGATAAAACAATCTCTGCTGATGATGTACATGAATGACACTCTTCTTCTAACTCACTTGCTCTTTCTAATAAACTAACTACTTCTGAGTTACAGAGCAAACAGACAGAAGGACACAACATGTGAGGCATCTCGACTGTGCACATGTGACTGTGTGTGTGTGTGTGAGTGAGTGAGTGATGTTGTGAACAGGAGATCCATATGAATGACTGGACTGATGAAGAATGTGAAGATGAGGATGATGATGTTGACATTAGCCGTTTAGCTCTTGCTGTTCTTGCCGGTGGGGCTCTCCTTCTTCTTATCGTTCTCCTTCTCCTCCTTTCCCTTCTCCTTCTGCTTCTCTTCCTCCTCCTCTTCCTCCTCTTCCTCACCCTCACCTTCCTCCTGGTCATCTCCCTCCTCTCCCTCCTCTCCCTCCTCCTCTCCCTCCTCTCCATCCTCTCCCTCATCTCCCTCCTCTCCCTCTTCTCCCTCCTCCTCTTCCTCCTTCTCCTCTTCCTCTCCCTCTCCATCCTCTTCCTCTTCATCCTCAGGCTTGGCGCTGGACTTCCTGTAGGCTCCGAGGGTGTAGGTGCGGGCAGACATGTAGGAGAAGCCGGGATAGCCGGACTGGACCATGGCTCCGCCCACTGAGCTGAGGCGGCACTCTTCGCCCTCCAGCAGCTTCCTAAACGGAGGCAGACAGGGCAAGAGATAACGTCACCTCCTAGTCTGGATCTGTTTCTATTTTTATCTCAGTGTGTGTCTCCTGAGGGATCTAATGTCACGGATACCACCTCTGCTCTGTGTTTTGGTACGTATATCAGCCCAGAACATCACCACTGCTGCTGAGTTCGATCATTTCACATCCGATTCATAATGTTACACTGGCTAAAGCATCGATTTATCTCTTACATCATACATGTAAGCCTTTTAACCTGTCATTGTGGATAGAAAAAACACTTCTTTACTCCTTGTGGTCCTGCCGCATTGACATAACACACTAGGTCTTCCATTTTTCTCCATTAACAGCTCGTTTTGGGGACGTGCTCCTCATTTGACCAAAGGATCAGTGTACAGATGGTGTCATATATTGTACAGAATGTAAATCTCCTCAGGGCAGATTTGTTATTTTTGGTATTGGGTTAATGGGTTTGTCAAAAGTAGGCCTTTCTATAAGTCTGGAAGAGCATTTAACTGCATGTGACTGAAACTGAGCTTTACAAATACACTAGAAAGAACAACAACATACAAAGTAATTATCAGTTATTATCACTACTACTTACTACTTTGCCACTTGTTGCTGCTAGTACTTTCCAATGTGCAATGGTGTTTTTTTTCACCACTGTGTTTTATAGTTATGTTATTTTTTATTTGTTACTTTTTGTTCTTGTGGGGTTTCTCATATGCATGCTTGGTGTAGTGCAGCTTTTGGAACCTCAATTTCCTGAAGGCTCTGCCCAAGGGATCAATAAAGTTCTATCTAATCTAATCTAATCTAATCTAATCTAATCTATCTAAATAGGCCTACAAGTATTATTCTACAGTCTCACACCTACTATAATCTTCAAAACAGCTGCTAGTGACCAAAAGCATCTACTGATCTAAAATATTCAATAACTTCTGAACAATTGATTCTGTCATTGCATTTTAATAATTCAGCTAAAATGCACTGTCTCAGTTTTTTTTTTTTTTTTTTTTTTTTAACCAGCAGCAGGTATGTCTTTTCTGACATTCTTTCTTTTTTTTTTCTTTTTAACAGTCTTTTTTTTTTGCACCTTGATATACTTACTCTTTGCATATAGTACTCACTTCATTTTATTTTATCTATTTATTTTTCCTTGCTTAGTGTACAGTTAATTTCCTTTTTTGTGTTTTAGTTTAATTTAAATTGTTTTAATGCAATTTATTTCCTTTATTTCGTTTTAGTTTAGCTTAACTGTTTACGTTCGTCGTGTGAAGGGAACTCGCAAAGAATGAATTTCATTGCTCAATATAAACTTCTTGAAACTTGAATTCAGAGGCTACATAATGAACACTGAAACAATGTTCACTTTTACAATGTTGATTCACCATTAATACCCACGTAGTTTCAGAAGTGGCAGTAGTTGTAGACACTTGTTTTATGTTATGTTAATGATATATTTAGCTGAAAAAGTCACTTTTTCTTCAGTTTTCTGTATTTTCACACAGTTGCCTTTGAATGTACTCTGAACTTTTATGAACGTCTACATAACCAGTAAATACAAAACAGAGAACACCTGTTTTCACTGAATTAATGCAAAATGCAGAGAAACATATCATAATGAATGGTGATAAATCACTTAAGAAAGGTTAAGTGAGTTAAGAGAGGTCACCACAAAAATAAGTGTCAGAAAACCTCCATCCTGGGATCTATGTATGACATATATTATAAACCTGAAGTGATTTTATTCTGATAGCCTGAGTGATGTTGCATTATTTTAAGAGTAGAGGACCTGTAGGCAGCGATCTCAATGTCCAGCGCCATCTTGACATTCAGCAGGTCCTGGTATTCACGCAGGTGGTGGGACATTTCTCCTTTGGTGGAGCGCAGGGCAGCCTCCAGCTGCTGGATGGTATCCTGCAACACACATAAACACAAAGAAATCACAACAAGAAATAATTTTGTCATGTTTGTCTGAAATACTGAAGAAGCTACATGATATTTAAGGTCTAACAACATTTATAACTAAATTATGATTATTAGTAGTAGTTTTATGCTGTTTTGCCTCTGTTATGCCTGCTTCATCTTCAGTGCAAAAATGTCTTACATAATAGACTAAGAGGTTTATTTTTTCATACACACCTGCATCTCTCCAATTTCATTGTTGTGGCGTTCCTCCATCTCTGCGATCTGCCTCTCCAGGGCCTCATTGTGGCCCCTGAGAGCCTCGATCTCCAGGGTACGGGCCTGCACCTGCCTGCGGTACTCACTCAGCTCCTCCTTTGACTGCTTGATGGCGTCCTGGTTGCGGGCAGCCGCCTCGGTCACAGTGGCAAACTTAGAGCGGTACCACTCCTCAGCCTGGGTCTGGTTCCTGGCCGACAGGTTCTCGTACTGACTCCGGATGTCCTTCAGGGCAGCGGCCAGATCAGGTTTGGTCATGTCCATCTCCACCGACACCTGGATGTCGAAGACAGGAAGGAAGGAATTTATTATTAGAAGTTTCATACAATTAAGTAAATTTGTTTTATATGAGCTTTTAAATGTTTTAATGTTATCAATATTTTTGTCTTGTCTCTATTCAATTATTGCTCTTTGAAATTCCTACTTTTATTGCATTTTGTTTCACTTTCCCCACAATCTTCACACCTGTATTGCATGGTATTTTATTTTGTGAAAGACTTTGAGAGAATAATAACATAATATGTGTCACTGCCAAAGTCATCAGGTTTGACATAGTGCCCTTAAGTATTACACTTAACACCAGCTTTTAAAGCTCATTTGTCCATTTAGTGCATGTAACATGATGATGCTGTAATGCACTGGTTTGCTGAACATATTGAATTTCACCGTAGATGTCAAAGAGGCTTTCAGTCACAACTTAAAGCTAATTTTATCCTAATAACAACAGCTGGAGATATTTTATATAGCATATTGCGGTAATCCACAAACTTAACTTGTAAATATGACACAAATATAATCTACAAATATTGCAGGTGAATTCCATTTTCCTCACATGTGGTCAGTGCTTAGGTTGCTCTGTCTTTATACATAAATGTATAAGGTGAGTGTGTGTGAGCTGTGTCCATGATGTGATCTGCTGCAGGACTGATGAATCGACTGCTGACTCAGACCTCTCTCTGCTGAAGAAGCCTGTGCTGTCAATAGCTTAGAAGGCAATAATACTCCCTGGAGGGAAGAAGAGAAACCCTCAGAGAAATCTACCCAGTAACCATCTCCTTTCTACGTGACTTGCTTGATTCTGCACCTTTAATGAATTGATATGCGCTCAGAGTAGTAAAGCTGCCTGCTGTCTTCATTCACTTCATTCTTGGTTTACATCCCTTGTAGTTTTTTCTGCTTTTGCAACTTGATGAAATCTAATAGGTTTCTAGGAAAGAACAGCTTTGTCAACTCTCAGAGGAGCGGAAGTCCCTCTATTTTAATACCAATCGATAATATTGATCGTTTTGTTAATGAAAACAACATGAGTGTGTATTGATTGCAATGGAGGGAAAGACCTACAAAAGTTTTTTGTTCAACTATTTGGGCTATTTGAAGAGTTTTCTTGGTTTAACTCTAATTTTACTTGAAAAAGTCTAAACAGATGTGATCGTCTACTGTTCCCTCCAGATGGCACGACCACACCCCAGGATAATGCGCATTCCCCCCTCCCTGTGCCCGTACCCCCTCTCATCACTACCTATAAAAGCAGCTCTAACCCCACAGTATGGTAGGAATGTTGCACCTTGGTGAAAACAGGCCCTAATACACTGTTCATTATTTAATATTTTACACCGAATATTCACACATGAGACTAAACTGTGCGTCATGCGCTATAGCTGCACAGTAAACGTGGTTTAGTCTAAACATGTAGGCGTGGACCTGCTTGGACTAAACTCCACCTTAAAGTTTGTCCGGGGGCGTGACGGCGCGCGGGGTGCTGCAGGAGAAGTGCACGAGACCCCAAGTTTATGAGTGGAGGGAGGGACGGCGCGTGGAGCTGAAACGGAACTGCAGTGCCATCAATTACCCAGTGCGCAGTGTTGGTCTGAGGAGGACGCAGCAGTCCAGCACAGAGAAACTGTTTGGTGTTTTGATTTTATCTGTGGGTCTGCGTTACTCTAGGCTTCATAAACGTGTTGAATATTTCACGCCATACTTATTATCAATTATAGTATAGACCTACCGACAGAAGGATATAGTAACATTATTGCACATACATTGACGTTATTATGACTCTAAGTTCTGACAGGTCGCACTCAGCCCTCATGGCACCGGATTACTGTTATATTTGTTTACAAATGAAAGCGTCTCGGGGATGGTCCCCAGAACAAATAAGTACATGTAATGAATGATGGACAGTAGCCTATATTTAAGTATTTAAGTATTTTCTGACAATAAAACAGTTTTAATATGAAACGTGTGGGACTGCTTTTGCCTCTGCAGGCCTGAAGGCCGTGGAAACACGGTGCAGTTGACGGCACCGTGGGCTGTGTACCTGCGTGGCCTGCAGTGAAGTCTGGAGCTCCTGCAGCTCTTCCTCGTGAACTTTTCTGAGGAAGGCAATCTCATCCAGCAGTGACTCTACTTTCTTCTCCAGCTCCAGACGGGCCAGAGTGGCGTCGTCCACGTCCTTCCGGTAGCCCTTCAGAGCGTTCTCAGCCTCTTCCCGCATCCTGGTCTCCTCCTCCAGCTTCTCCCGCACGCGCTCCAGGGTGTCGTTCATCTGCACGCAGTCCAGGTGCATCTGGCTCTTCTCGTGCGTCAGCTCTTCCACGCGCGCCCGCAGCTCGCGGATCTCTTGCTCGTACAGCTCGTGCAGGCGGGAGGGCTCGCTGTTGCGCTGCCGCAGCAGCGTCACCTCGGCCTCCAGAACTTTATTCTGCTGCTCCAGGTTGTGAACTTTCTCAATGAAGGACACGAAGCGGTCGTTGAGGCCCTGCAGCTGCTCCTTCTCATTGGTGCGGATGATCTTGAGCTCGTTGGTGACCGCGGTGGACTGGGTCAGGTCCATCACGGACTCCGGCATGGAGGAGAAGACGCGGCCGGGCGCCGCTGTCCTGCGGTAGGTGGTGGAGGACATCACGGATGGAGAGCCATAGGTGCGGTGGTTGCTGCGGTATCCCGCAGAGTGCAGGCGGGACGGGCTGCTGCCCAGACCCACGCGGCCGGACCGGGGAGCATCTCCAAAGATCTTCCGATAGGAGCTGCTGCTGTAAATGTCGCTGGAGTAACTCATGTTTCCTTGGTGATGTCCGGTCCCTCTGCTCTGTACGGGAGACAGTGTGTGTGGAGTTTAGGAGTGTGTGAGGGTGAGTGTGTGAGAAAGAGAGAGAAAGTGAGATGCGAGTGAAGTCTGGCCAGGACAGGTGCTTTTATAGTGAAGGCGGCGGCGCATCATTTGACGCAGGAACAACAGGAGATGAGGGAAACCTGCAGGCTTTTGCAGAAAGCCTCCACCCTCTGGGGAGACACGAATTCACTCATGCAGATCCGCTTTTGTAGTCCAGGCATCAACATACAACTACTCTAAATGAAAACACGCCTAAATGCTAATTGGCCTGACTCAACTTCAGTTATTGTTAATTTATTGAATTACTTTCATGGGCTGAGCTGATGACATGAAAACAACATTTCACTCTCATAAAGTACGTAAATTCATTTTCTCCGTCTATATAATTTCCCAGTGGACTGTGTCATGTTACCTTCAACTACTGTCCACTGTCATTGCAGTTTTGCTTTGCTGTCCCAGCAGAATGGTAAATGGGATCGATGTGTTGAGCTGTGCACCACTGTGTTTTGGTGCTGCAGTCTGCATCCAGCCGCCCTCATCCTCCGACCTCCGCAATATCAGAATACAGGATGAGACTCATTATAGTGGCGTGATTCTTGCACTCCCACATGATCACAGCCTTAAGGGGAAACATGTTGAAAATGAAAAATGTAAATTAAAAAATATGTGTCTCATGCCTCTTTTTTTTGTCTTTATACAGAATCAGAATCATCAAACCTGTGTTTGTGTAGTTGTCAACATGTTTTTGTTTTTTTTTTTTTTGTTTTTTTTTTTAGATTGGAGATAACAGAAATAACAAATCAGAATGTGGTGAGGGATACACTTCTACATAGTGAGCTCGGACCACACATTATTCACATGATTCTGCAGATGTTTGGTGAAAGTCTCATCATCAGGCCTGTGTGATGATGGACTGCTAAGTGCAGCACTGAGCTGTCGCTGGCCTTGGTCCTGATCCAGGGAGAACATGGACCACGCCCCTGCAAAGGAGAAAACACCCACCCACAGGACTGCAGCCTCCCCACCTCCAAACACCACACAAGGAGCTTCCTGTGTTTAGGTTCACATTGTGAGTCTGGAAAACAGCCAAATCTGGGAAAATGTGCATCAGATGTGATGCAAAGTCATCATAAATCTTATGAACCTATTCTGTAGAGACGGCTGTTACACGTTTATCGAGTTATTAACCAAGGAAAACAACCATGATATGGTTATTTTGTGCAGAGAATTTGTTAAAGAAAGTGATTTTAGCTCGTCTTTACACCAAATCAAGTCGTTTTTATATATCCAACAATGTTCAGTCCCAATTAAAGCTGTTTTCATGAAGGAAATGTTTTATAGCAACACTTCATCCAAGTCACTAATCAGTGTTTTAAAAATGAATGGATGCTGAGTTACAGTACTTCATCTTGTTCTTATTCCTGATCGTCTCACTGCATTACCTGATTCATCAGCTGGTTTTAAACTATGCATTTTCACTTACATTTTTCAGCCACTGGGGGGCGATAAATACCCAGAACTTAACTGCCCTACAGACAAAAGCTGAGGCTGAGGATGTGTAAACAACAACCTCATCCTTCATTTTAACAGAAACACTTTGAGGTTATAACTTTTTGACACTGACACTGAGTCTTATTTAAATAATATGTCTGTAAATATCTGTTGATTTAATGCGGCATGTGCCATTTATCGTTCCTCATCTTGTCAACTTGGCCTCTACGGTTTGCAATAAAAGCCTCCAAGGTCATGGAACTAGTAAGTATCAAGGATGAAGATGTGGGGTGTCACTGACAATGCACATGTCCAGACCATAATCAGACCAGACCAGAGACAGGATCAGTCTGTGGTGCTTTACCTTGTTCATTCAGCCATTTTGACTGTTGGTTGTAACAAAAGAGCTTATTGAAGCTGGGCCTGTGCAGGCTGTGACTCAGCAGCAAATAACAGGGAGCCACAAATGTTCAGTTTCTATCATTATGGCATTTACTTAACCTCCCATTCCAAATTTAAAGTTACCAAGCAACCACACAGACAAGGGGCTTTTTTTTTTTTAGACTTTGTTTAGATGAAAACATTATATGTTTTAGTTGCAAATCCTCAGCAATTGGCCACAGAATTCCATCAGGAATAACCTTAACCCTTTATCAGGCAAGTGACAATTTTAGGCAGTTTCCACTTATGTTACAAGACAGCAACAGTTTCAGTGAGGACAGTGAGTCAACAATCTCAGGTCCAGTGTGGTCTACAGGGTCTGTAAGGTCCACCTCTGCATGAACAG
>JAPQRP010000030.1:18244384-18260285 GCA_037367295.1 Apogon hyalosoma
TAAAAATTCAAACCAGATGTAGACTAATGTTATGAAGCAAGTTTGGAAGCACTTTGGGTCTATTTTAAAACTAAATACTTACTGAGATAAAAGAGAAACTATTTTCAGATAAAACACATTTTTATATTATTTTACAATATATTTAATACAAAAATCTCCATGTAACAGTCAAAAGGAAATGAAAATTACGCGATACAATTTTTTTTAATATCTTATTATTTTCTCACAGGTACATTTTGGGAATTTAACTAATCAAGCAAGGCAGAGTGTTTCACAAAAATGACCACTGTTGCAAAATCACTCACAAACTGTTTGTGTTTAAATGGGCAGGTTCCACATAAAACCCTAGTGGACACGATGGGTTACACACAAAACCTGGAATGACATTGACATTCATGAAAAACCCAAGTCTGGATCAGAAAAACCACTAGAATTGTCAAATTTAACACAGGGTCTTTGTTTATAGCGGTATATAAGACAATTTACAGCCATATTTTCAGATCAAATGCACTGACACCTAGGTAGCTTTAACTGTCCCAATTTTGGTCCCATTTTTGGCTACAAAATTTTATTAAAAATTCCTTAATTTTGGGATGGCTCAGAGGAAGAGTAACATTTTTTTTGCATTTATCTGAGGTCATCATTAGGTACATCCTGGGGGGAAATATGTCTAAATTTTGCTTTATTATTGGATCTAAAAAAGCTGGCAAAGTGCCAGATACCAAAATGAACCCAGTTTCACAGAAACACCCATATTGTTTCATATAGATAATAACCAATAGGAAATGAACATTTTCCACCCACTTACATACTTAAACGACATGAACAGCACGCTATACCTGCCTAACAGTAAATCAATCTACAATTTCATATTTTATTCTTATACATTTTTGTATATTTGAAGTGCTTGAAATGATGTTTTAAAGAGTCCATCAATTTCCAGACTCTCTCCATAGTGACAGTGGGGGAGGGATCTGTGTGTTGGGAGCTGGACTTCATAATAACTAAGGAACAGCATCAGGCAAACAATCACTAAAACACAGGGACATTTTTACATACCTGTTCTTTTCCATTTCATTGTGCGTAGACCTGCGGAGATGAAAACAAAACATGTGAGAAATTGAAAGCACACATAATAACAGAGCAGAGCTGAATGAACAGACTAAGGAACCCCCATCGCTGTGAGCGTCGCTACAGTCTAAGGCCTTACTGCAGGGGAGTGTGAGTGAGAAAAGGCTGTGTGGGAGTTTATGAGCAGTTGGAACGGCTGGAAAAATGAGATTCTAGAAAAAAAGATGAAGAAAAAGAAGAAGAGGAGAAGCAGGAGGAGGAGGACGAAGAGGAAGAGGAGGGTGGGATTGTACTGTGGAGGAAACCGGTGCTTTTTAAGGATCACACACACGCACAGATACGTAGAGGAGGCCAGGGGTAAACATAGTAACAGTAACTAGTAAAACAGTAGAACCTGACAGGAGTAGATGGGACTATGCCCCTTCATTATCCACTGTGCATATGACACAGAGAGCGAAGGTGGGGGTGGGGAGTCGTCACAGCGCTGGAGGTACACAGGAGATGGAGGTGTGCTAGTGTCCAGCCTGCATTGCAGTTTCAACACAGTATGTTCCAGAAGCCTTAGTGACAGACATGCATGATACAGAAATGGGGTCAAATGTAGTTTTTGGAAGGAATGTCCCGGCCCCATTCTGTGTGGAAAGGGTCTAAGTGGGAGTTGTGTGGTGTCGGCATGGGGTAAAAGGCATAGGAGAAGAGCCGCTCCGCATTCCTGAACTCTCCTCTACCTCCTTCTGACCTCCTGAGAGCCTAAAAATAGCCTCTGCCCCTTTAGCTCCGCAAGGGCCATTGCTGTCATCGCGACATGACCGTTCACCCCTGCACACACGCCTTCGCTCACTTTCAAGCTCTGAATTATTGACCTCAAAACAGGATTTCTAGATGGACTCCAGGTTGTTTTCTCCCATTCGCGTACCCACCGTGGCTGTTTTTTTTTTAGCTGTGGGTGCTCTTGTCTTGGCCACCCTTCTAGCCTTTGTGCATTCCTGTGCAGGGCAGACAGCCGCTGGTGACATAACAAGAGACATGATACCACTCACTCAGACTTCTGCCCCTTGCCCCCCATTCCCCCACCTCTCTAAAAATGCACCCATATCATGCCACAGAGCAGATGATATGAAGTAATACTGACTAATGCTGGATAATAACTCCATGCTGATTTGACTAATAGTACTGCTCAACAAAATATCAAATTAGATTTATTCATTGAGGTTTTGCTTTCTGAAAATTGCTAAATCAAGAATATTCCCCTGGAGACATGCAAAATGCAACCTATTTTCTAAACTGATGCATAATATATTAACTGTGAATGTATTTCTTCAGTCTAATGTGGTTTTCTGTTTTACTAAAAAGGAATAGATTTCAACCAAGTATTGTCTTCAGTTCATGTAGCCATGAAATAGGTGATTAAAATTATAAATTGTCAATTACAGTGAAGACAAAAAATTGGCTATTTCTAATTAATACTAAAACCCACATTGGTGTGTTTCATTTGAACACATGGTCTACTGAAATCCTGTTGACTGTAAATGTGCGCTTGGTTATTATATTATTAAGATTTCCTTTCCTTTCCATTTATTGCATTTTGGAATGAGTAATATTTTTTTTTCCAGAGGCCAATTATGATTAGTAGTTTCAAGTAGACAGACATTTGGAACCAGTCAGAACCTTCATTAAAAATGAAAATCCCAATGTCAAATTAAAACACAAAATGTAAATATAACTTGCCATAAACTGTCAAATCAAGGAAGTATTTTTTCCACCTTAAACTGAAAGTATCCTAAATAATAGCAACTAAACATTATTCTCCAATTTCAGAGTTGATAGGCTTACGATATGGAACAAACCAGATGGCGTTATGGACAGAAGTGGCTGCATCAGAACTAGAGCAGTACGTCTTAAAATTTATTTATTTTGTCAGATATTAGAGCTGGGTGATATGACCATATTGAAAGATTATGCCTGTTTTACAGTTTTGTTTTGTTTTTTCAAGATTCCACCTTTATATAGGTTTTTTTTACTGTCAAGAGTAGACTGAATAGAAAAAAAATTATACTTTTAACTGTCTACATAATGAAGGTTTTGATTAATATAGAGTTTGGCTTTTTAAAAATTATACAATACATCTAAGTAATCATTATGCAAGCACATTTGCATAATGTTTAAAAATTGCTGTTTTCCATTTTATTCCTTTTCAAAAGAAAATCCAAAAAATTTACATAAATACATATTTTGCTTCCCAATAACATATTACAGCTGTTGGAACATATACACTACCAGCCAAAAGTCTGGACTCACCTTCTCATTTGAATGACATGAGATGGACCTCAGATGGTCAACAAGTGCTCAGCAACACTGAACTCTGTCAAGACTTTTGGAAAACATTTCAGGTGTCTACCTCATGAAGCTCATCCAGAGAATGTAGAGAATGTGCAAAGCAGTGATAAAAGCAAAATGTGACTATTTTGAACAATCTAAAATATAAAACAAGCTTTGAGTTATGTCACACTTTTTTAAAACTACATAATTCCATCTGTGTTCATTCACAGTTTTGATGCCTTCAGTGAGAATCTACAATGGAAATAGTCATGAAAATAAAGAAAAACCAGGTGAGTCCAAACTTTTGACTGGTAGTGTATAGTATAGCAAAGTGGTTTATGTAAAATACTAACATTTATACACTTCAGGAAACTAAAACCACTATATCAGTTCATCCAGTATCTCTCAATCCTATTGGATGTTGGATAATAAAAATGATAATCCAGGCATTTATTTAACTGCTGTATATCTCATCCAAAAACTGGCCAGACTAGTTTGAAGGCTTCTAAGGCCATCTCTGGTGCACATTTTACTTTTTTTTTCTTTTAAATAAATTATGTGAGGCTGCTTTCACCTTTGGCCCCATTTACACCTGCTTTTAAAATGGCCAAACCTAATATGTGGCCCCTTTACACCTGAGTCTACCGTGTAGCTCAAGGTCATCCAGCTGATCATTATATTCAGGTTTTATTAATGAATATGTCACTTCTGAAGAAGGATGAAGAGGTGAAAGGTCAAACAGCCCCAGGCAAAGTTATTATGCGAGTCTGCAGCACAAGCACCTGATCTGTTTTCCAAGGAGAGCTTGGAAGACAGAAATCTTTCAATACCTACTACAGTCTTCTTGGTAGTTCTTCTAGGTTCAACTGGGCTAGTTTTGCTCTTTTTTTGCATTCAAAAGAGCAAAACCAGTCCAGACCTGGGCAAATGAGAACCTACACAGAGAACTGCTACACTCCTCTCCTCCTGTATTCTTCTATAAATGTTCTGAGCCTTGGTGTCTTTTAAACAACCTCAAGCACTGATAATACATTTTCCTGTTTGCTTCCTGCTCATGGTCCAGGAGGCAGTAGTAGTTTACACTGAACTAGATATGGAGTCAAATGTTACCAAACAATCTTAAAAAATGATCCAATCAATCTGCGATTTGCACTTAAATTAACACTGTCCACTTGTGATCCTCTCGCTCAGAAACCAAGCTTAAACAGGGCCCCCATGTCTTCATGTTTAGCAGGTAGCTGAAGTCACCTGGCAGTGTGCAACATCGAGTAGTGAGGTTGTCAAGGGTGGGGGAGGTGTAGTGTAGCAGGCAACAAGGCTGAGCCGGGAAGGCATTTTGAAGCAGTGATGGACACCTGCAAGGGCACTTACGTTAAGATGAAAATCTTGCAATACATGGTTATTTACTTTATCAAATACGACACAGTGCTTGATGGTGACTCATATGGACAAAAATCTAGAAAAGTAATCACTGTTGAGATGATTATTTTCAGTCTAATTGCTGTGCCTACAGTGGAGACCTTTAATTCAACCTTTAATCTGCTCATTCTAATGCCGGCTGCATAGCCCTCTCAAATGGGGTCAGTGGTAAATGATATATTTGGGGTCTTTGGCGAGGCTTGTAGGTGCCTGATTTGTATCAAAGGGATTTGTCACTGCCCTTCAGCAGGTTTGAGATCAAGATTCATCCACATTAATCAAGCATCAAAGTGTATTTTATGCCACCGTTGCCTCTGGAAAGACTCCATTTCCCTGCACGACAAAGATGACAAGATCACTGTATGATTTCCATAGTGCAATGTAGTTTCAATGTGTGTGTATATATATGGGTGGGGGAGGACTCTCCATCTATGTAATGGAGGAGCTGGTGCTCTCCAACGCCTGCCAAGAGTCAGAACAGAGCAGGAAAGACACAGTGGGTGGAGGAGGTGAGGAAAGAGAGAGAGCACGGGAGAGAGAAATGAGGGGGAGGGGGCAGTCACTACTATTAACACACATGTACAGAAACACGTTGACTCCCCTCCCCCAATACTCACACATCCATGCCATGGGGAAACAACAGAAACTGTAGGGCTCGTGCATACTGGGTTGAATGACTTCAAATACATAGCTGCCCTACATTTCACAAAGTGTTAGCAGCAGCACTAATAAAACTCAGCATGCCCAATCAACTGAAGATCTGTTCCTTCAAGCCACAATCCAACCCTTTTTCCACACCAAAATGCTGGTCTGTACACTAATAATCCTCATATATCAAATCATCTAGTTTCATTGGTAACAAGTGTGGCTTTGCAGCACTATAGTAATGATGGTAATATGCAATAGATGATGAAGATGCTGCAGTGTTTGGATGAAATGTGTAAAATTACACTTTCGGTTGAATAACAGTAATTCAGTTAAAAGCAGTATTAAACATAAGCATAAGCCTATTGAAGCTACTGGTCTGTCTAACAAAGCAAACCAACAACACATTTTCCTCCCTCCATCTCTCATGCCACCAAAGCGTGAAAAACAGGCTCAATCTTGCAGTGTTTCTAGTCTCAAAAGGTTACAGAATGCTTCAAATGATATTCTTGGCAGGTAAGTGTACAAATATGTCAAAAGAAAAAACGGTATGTATCTGTTCTTAATACCTTCAAGGTAAACCCAGGAGGAAAAAAGGGGTCAAATACAGCAAGCAGAAAAACTGATGTTTTGCTCAACCTGTCCATCTTGAAGATGAAAAATGTGTCATGTTAGGTTATGTTCGGACCTAAACACACTAATGCAGGAGCCTGTGAGACATGAAGTACACATGAGGTAGTCCAATGTGAGATGGATGGTGCAGAGATTGAACCTGGCAGTAACTACCATGAAAGTGGAGCCAATGCTGATGTACATCATAGTGAAATACTGCTGTACTGCCAACGATTCCCTTTAAATACTTTTTGCAGGACTATATGTGGTCTCAGTCGCTTCATTTGAGCTGTCTTTTGTGTTCTGGTGGCTGTTCTGTAAAAATATTTCTGCATGAATAAGACTTCTACCTTAATTATGATATTTAGCCTGCTTGTGCAATGCCGGTAATTTGCAAATGTGAGCTTGATTCAGTACTGCATGTGTTTCTGGAAGATGTATTGCAGCACTGTTGAAGCTTTATTCAATGTATAACTGGGCTGGGATTTTTCACACTCAGCTTTAAGAATGACTGTCAAGCCCAACACTCCAAACTAAGAGACTAAACTAAATATTTGAGGAACATCCTGCTCCTCTGACACAAAAGTATTTCATGCCTAGGTAAAATAATGTTCTGTTCATTAAACAGATTGATTCTGGTATTCTGTGAATGTAAATTTTCCAAAAAAGGATATGAGTGAATATTAATGGCGCATGTATAGACTATGTCCTCACATGACAGTGTTTGGCAGCTCTGTACTTTATGGCATGCAAGTATTGAAGGAGGTTGCACATTAGGTTATCCAAGGTAACAGGACTATATACAGCCTACTTATATACCTTACCTCAAGTGAACCATGCAACCATGTTCAGACCAAAAGCCACTTCTCAAACTCCAGCACATTTATGGCCTGAAGGGGAATCTGTATCTATATGGAATAGTCCCTTCTGAATCATCAATCAATATATCTTCAACAAGCTTTATGTGTGTTTTTGCAACACTTTGTTTTTCAGCTTTGTTTCAACATATAAACTCTCTCAGGTCACAGAGAATACATTTCCCCCTATACTAAATTTAATCAGAGGCATACCTTCCACTTCACTACACAATCAATGCACAGAGGAACATAATGCTCCAATAAATATTAAAACTTTGCAGCTGCCTCATCAGTTTTCACTTTGCATGGGTCCCAATTTACCCAACAAGTATTACATCAGCACAAAACCAGCGTGGAACTACAAACTGCTCTGAAGTGTGAATCCAAATCTGCAGTATAAACACAATGAACAGGGTACAAACCTGCCAGGATATTATTGATAATTATGATCATATTGTGATAACACTGTCTGAATGTACACTATGTACATGCAGCTGTGTCGACTGAGGTGAAAGAACCTGCCAGGACGTGGCCCTGACTGAAGTGTCTGTTGCAGTCACCTTGACTGACCCAGTTTGCCTTTACCGAATGGCCATCCACTTTAAGCCAGACTGATGTTTGCTGCTGTCACTCACACGCTTTAAAGTACACTGCACATGCACACGCTATCGCCGCTTCTAACACTAAGGAAGCTTTTCTCTAATACTATGTGTAATTCATCTGCATTACATAGCGGGATTATAGAGTTGGAGTCTTAAAAGGTTTGTATATGTCTAAATGCCTTTTATTGGTGCATGTTGGTTATTCAGCTTGTGTGACTGGACAGTTTGAACAACCTGATTGAAATCACATCTTAGAAAAAGGATTTATTTTGCACTCAGATCTGACATATTAGTAGTCAGGGAATGATGGACAGCTTGTTGCACAAATGAAAAATTCTGTGTATTGCTGCAAGCCGATAATAACTCAATAGCATTTACCTGCTACTTATGTTTTTCTTGCTTTTGCTTTTCCTTTTCAAGCTTTCCCTCTCTTGACTGCTGATGAAGGGTGGCATGGAGGCATAGCCGTGTTCAGCTTCTGCAGGCAGATAAACAACATAGTGGTCACATGTTCAGATCTCTGGCAATGCAAAATATAGCAGCTGTGAAAAGAAGCCAAATCAGGAACAGGAGAGCTGCAAACTGAGCCACATTTGATCCTAATCCTGTTGGAATTTAATGTCTTATGCTCAAGTGCAGGCATGCGATGAATGGAGTTCGTGCAACATGTTTACACAGTATTTGCTCCTCTCAGCCTGGACAATGATGTCATCGTGAACTGGAATAAACCCCACAAGCTAACCACAACAGTGAGGAAGGAGGGGCCTCCACGAAAACAATGTCTCCCTGCACGTCTGACTGCATCTGCCACATATGCATTATTTTTTTGGCATTATAGAAACAAATGCAAATGCATTTGTGTATTTGCACCCGTGTAGTATGTAACAAAATGACTGACTACTGATTAGCACATATTTGAGTGGGCGGTGCATTATGCTGTATTGTTGTGAAAATCCTTCACGGTGCTATTTTTAATTCATGCCTCGGTAAGTTGATGTGAAGAATGAAGGGCAAAAAACACTGAAGGGTGCACACAAATGACAGGTGCAAAGATAAGCCTGAATATACGGGGTGTCATTATAGTTTCTGCATGAATAAAATAGACTGAAACAAACAATACAGTAATACTTTACCTCGTTCCCTGCGATCAAGGAACTCGGCTGCTTCGATCAACATCTGCACCATTCCGATCGCCGCCATTTTCAACAATAACACTGATAATGTAACAATCCGATGGGGGATTCCGTGGCTGTACACAACCTGCCTCAGGTCCTGTCCTCTTCTAACACTCAGGTGGCTTGCGTTGCTGCCGGTGGTTATTTTTAAGGCGAGAGGTAACGTTAAAGAGTAACTCCTGCGATGTATCAAACGGGCTATTTAAAAGTTAAAGGTCGAGATTACGTTACAGCACCAATCGGTTTAAAAAACACACCAGTTCCTTCCTTCTTGATTGTTAAAATGGTTCAGGTAAAGCTAGGGGTTTGGCATTAGCTGGCTGGTCAAGGCAGACGTCAACAATCTTTAACAGCGACGGTTGTTTTTGCCTCCTTTTAAAACTAAATTATGCTAAATATCGACTATTTTCTAGGTAGTTCTTCGACAAAAGGTGGCTTGTTGTGAACCCCAAAACGAAGGGCTTCTTGACATATAAAAACTACTCAAATGTCGTTCTATTTGGCAAAAAAAAAAAAAATTAAAAAAAAGTTGGATATCGTTAGCTCTAGTTAAAAATAACGATGAAAGTTGTCGCCAGCTCGATTGTATATCGTCTATATTCAACCAATTAAAAATAAAAATAAAACAGGAACGTTGGCTTGGTCAGTTTTCACAGACTTGCCTGAAGTGAAATGGATGGAGAAAAAAATCAAGCTAGCTGTTTTAAAGTTCAACCGACGATGTCATCCAACCTTAACGGTTCAGGGCTGTGTGGCTGGCTAGTTTTGTGCTGGTTTATCGCTGATCACGCGTGATAACGTCTCGCTGGAAACGCAGATAGCGACTGACATGAACTGCAGAACTGCGAGTGTTTATCAAACTGCTTCCAAAATAGTGGCTTGTTGATCTAGACGACAGCTAACTACTGTACTTCACCACAAAGCTCCTGTTTGCTGACATATGATTGGGTACTGGACTCGACATATTAAACTATGATTGGCTTACTGAGATGTCAATCATCACGACAGGTTGTTACTCGCGGCAACTCAGCGCCTCGTTTGGCCATTTTGGTTCTAAGCACCATTGGTGGAACATTGCTTTTGACCCGCAATGGACGTTCGTTTCCCTGCCACATCTGTGCGCTCCCTCATTGGTTGCTTTCCAATACAACTTGATAGCCATTGGTCGAGGAGTGCACGAGCTGAAGCGACAACGCCCGCTTGTGACAGAAAGACACGCCCCTCTGGCCATGCTGTTTCGCGGTGTATGTCAGTGATTGGTTCGCGTACTGTTGTTGGTCTTATTTCGAGATCAGTGATTGGTGAGATTCACATGCTTTTTTGTAATTGGCTTATGCCTTCTCCTGTCGCCAAACCTTTAAGCGCATGCGTACAGCCACAGTTGAAGAAAAATATCAATTCCCATTTTAAGGCAGGCTGGTCAATCGTCCAAACATAGGAGGGATTCGTCAAAAAGGGGTCTAGTTGAGTGTTTTACTCAGCCTTTAAACATACACCGACATACTGTGTACACATATATTTACATGAAATAAGTTGACACTGAAAAGAATAAAAAACATCACATGTATGTTGTATTTAGAGCCACACACTGTCAAACATCACCCCATTATGGTGAGGATTTCAACAAATACTTTTATTTAAAATCAAACACCTTACACTGCAATTACATAAAGCTCCATGCAATGTGTACATATATGGGGTCTTCTATCAGTAATACACTGCACTTGACTGCAAACATTGAATTTATAGTTTCAAGTTTACTCAAGAAAGTTCTGCAAAAAAACTGCTGAAATGCACAAAATGAGAAAAAAAGAAGCATAAAATAACATCATCCATTAATGTGAAGAACAGACAAAGTTTCTCAGGAGCCACAATAGGTTGCTGATACTTTCACGCTATGAAGTCCAGAGGTCTGTTGAATCCACCTTTTCTGTTCATGTATTGCCTGAAAAAATATATAAGAAAACATTACATCACTGTTACCCTCGCAACACTTGCAGATTACATCATCAAGGACCAATGGGAGAGCTGAGATCTCTGCATGGAAACACCTGCAGAGGTGATTGGCTACAGTGACAGAAGTTGATGCTGAGAGTGCTTGCTGTGAGAGGACTGACAAGTTGACGTTTCAACTCAGTGGTTTTGGCCATCACTAGGGCTTTCAAAAAATAACTTCAAATGCACAATGTGTTCTTATGAAACACAAAAATTTCTCTATCAGAATTACTCCGCTCCAAAGAAGTGGAAATGACTGTATTTTTGACAGAGCACTCTAGACCCACCTGTATTTTCTCTTCATGCTGACATTGACGGCATATGCGTTTACTGATCCATCCGTTTTCTTCCCCTGTCAGCAATAAAAATGTTAGTTCCACCTCCATATGCATGAAAACATATTAACCATTCTGCAGATCAAATAAGTCTGAAATGAAAAGGGTTTCCACACATGCCAACAAGTTAATTCTAAAGATATCTTAAAGCTGCAGGAGCTGAAATCAAGAAAAAGAGAATACACTTTCTGCAGCTCTCCTGTAAGAACCTGAATACTCAGTGTAAAACAGATGAACCTGATTCACAAATTAACATCTTTCCAAGCTGAAGCAGTGCAGTCAACTGTGAAGTTTTTACAGCTGTCAGTCATGTATTTAAGCTCTTACCTGTTTGAAACTACCTATGATTAAAAAAAGTTTACAAAACAGTAGTATCCTTGTGTACTATTCTGAAAGGTAATGTGGATCTTGTTTGCCCAGTAACACCAAAAAACGATCAACTACTGCAGCTTTAGGACTGTTACCATTCTACTTTAAGCCTCTTTTCATGCCTGGTTGTGCTGGATCCTGTTAATGTTCCCGATGTCAATACAGATCTACACTAGATAGTGACTGTATTTTTCTAAATTCCCATGAAACTAATACATTTGTACCCAAACTTCTTAATATGAGCGCAAGATTTAAATTAACTGCATTGAACATGCTTTGGCCAAACACTAAATCAAATTATTTTATTAGATCATATAAAATTGGATTCAAAACATCTAAAGGCTTAAAATTCATTCATTATTTAATTTAATCATAGACTTTGTAAGACTTTCTATGAACGTGCAGAAATCATGTTTTGTGTTAGATGGAATAAAATATCGAAGTTGCGACTCAAGATTTGGTTAACACAAACTTGAACATTTGTGTATTTAATCATACAAATAATGACATGATTACAAAGTGTTAAGATCCACTAACAGAACCATGTCAAGAAAGTGAAAATGACTTCAACTTATTTGTAAAACCTAGAGTTGTGTCCTCTGTGATTCTGTTTAACCATAAGAAAACATGACTGGCTCTTATTTTGGATCATCTGCAGATACAAAATAGAAGTCAAGTATTTCTTAGACACCTCTTTTGTACATAATGTTTAGTTACATTAAAATAACTGAAATACATAAAAAGGACCTGTATGATTAACTGCATTTCTACGAATACAACATTATAAGGAAATAAACAAAGTAGCAACAACTATAACCAAACCAGTTCTCAGAAATGACACATAAAAACATCATATTGTCAGAATTGAGAAGCTACAACCTTCCAAAATATAATAAAATAACCATGAAGTCAGTCAGATAGGGCTGGCTTTGAATACAGTTGTACTTGCTTCATTATTGATGGCTGTTGGCATTTACCTTATTTAATGTTTATTCTTATCACAGTATTAGTAAAATACAACATGGAGCAGGCTGACTATTATTAAATTGTGTGTTTACTGTCTTCAGTTTAGCTGCAGAACTGATGGAATTAGTGGAAACAAACTGCACCCCCTTGTGGCGACACAGCAATAAACACCGTCATGTTCTCACCTTGCTGGTGTCAAAAGATCCAAATCCCATCAGTTTCATCATCTCAATTTCCTCCTCTGTTTTGCCTTGCATGTCCTCAGCTGTGAACGAATCAGTGGTATTGAAATTCAGTTTCAAGCAAATGTTGTGCAATTAAATAAATATCCTTTAAAGACTCTAGTACCTGAGATCTGGATGGGCTTTGCGTTTTTTTCCTTCCCATCTTTACGCTCATCATCTCGGCGGTCTTTCTGTCTTGCCGGAGAGAGGGAGGAAGAGCGATGGCGTCGAACAGGAGACCTGCAGAGGAAAACAAAAACAGCTGCATGGTGGGCTTTCACAACTACTAAAGGCAGACACTTTGAAGATGTCTGGTCTGTTAGCCTAAACCATGTGCAAACAGTCATTCTGCAATTGCATCACATTCATTACCACATTTCAGTGGAAATGGGGATTTTTTTTGTCATTAATTATCAATTAAAAATGTATGATGTGAATTTTACTGGATTCTGTGCTAAATGTATATATTCCAGGCAGGCTTTATCAAAAATTGCAGCAATTTAGATACTGTACTTCCTTCTCAATACTATTGAGGTTAATCATTTATCCCTTCTCTTGAGTTTTAAAACATTTTCTTAACCTTGAGCGCCTCCTGTGAGGAGATCGTGAGCGACTTCTCCGCCTGTCTCTGTCCCGATCTCGAGAACGGGAGCGATCCCTGTCCCTTCGCCTTCTGTCACGATCCCGTGAAGTGGAGCGAGAGCGTCTTCTCTCTGCAAGCAGTGATAAAATGACAGATTAAGAACTGGAAAGTTTTAATGAAAACAAATCCATAAAACATTCTTCTCTACAATGATTGTGTCTTACATTTGGCAGCTGGATTGTATGTTTATACAACATATAAAACTTACGCCATGTATGGTTTCTTTTGGAATTTTGAATTTTCTACAGATAATCTTCAGGATGCAAAATGAAGAAGCCTTTTACTTTTGCCAAGTTGCACCATGTTCATGTTCACTAATGGAATGTTCAGGTTCACAATGTTATTAGTTAGTTTCCCAATAATTTTTGTCAAGTTACATCCTTTAATCTTTATATCAGTTTCATGTGGGATATTATTTAGGCTTGTGATTTGACCAATTAACATAATATTTTGACAATGTGCACAATTAAGAACATAGTACAAGTATGTTCCATGCTAATGTAATCCTTGCTTTTTTTCCCCCATTCTTACAATAGTTAAATATAATTCTTCCTACAAATGTAGGACCACTTCACTGACTTCCGCATTGGCCTTGAGCATTTTTGGCAGCTGCAGAAAGACAAAAATTCCAAAAATACTGTCATTGTGATACTGAATTAAGTAAATTTTATAATCCTTTGAAAGGGTGTTCAAAGACTTAGGTACTTTCTGAGTTCGGGCATTTTCCCTGAGTTTGTGGATGATTAAGACACAAGAGGGGTGGGGGGTTCAGGGTCCTCCCGTAAGAAAACATTTTCTTACTTTTTCAGTATTAAATTATACAAGCAATTTTGCATCAGTTTTGACCGTTACTATTACTACTGTGTATATGTAGTTTGGAAGAGCTAGAGCCGATTGTCAAAAATAAGTTAATTTCCACATTGATTTCACATTAACGTGCCCCTAATGGATATGTTTTAATGGTAATGAAAGCCTTCATTATTCATGAAGTTCGAACATAACTTCGAGCTTTATTAACGCTATGTGCACGTAGAGTCCGTGAAAGTAGCATTAGCATTTCTGGACCAGATGAATTCGATGCAACAGGGGTTACAGTCGACGATAGTAAAGACATTGCTACGTAATACCACTTGTATTTGATTCCCCATCACACGTAAAGGTGAAATATGCGTTTCTTGAGCTGAAACTGCGCGCTAACAATCCACACACCTGTGTTTTGACAAGCTTTGCCTTTGTTTTTCTGTTCCTACCTCGTCTGGGCGGAGTTCGACTCCTGCTCCTGCCCATTGTCGGTCCGACACTCTGTTACCTAAACGAAGTGATTAAGTTAGTTCGAAAAATCCCAATTGTTACTTCGAACAAAACTGGATGCAGCTAGTATTTGTTTTTATAGTACCCCTAAAACCTCTTTTCTGTGATGGTTCTTATTTCCGGTGGCTTCATCACAAAAACTTCCGGTGTAGGGTTTTTGAAACAGTGCCCCCTATAAACAGGAGGTCAGGTTTCTTTCGTTCCTGCCTTTAATTTTAGTAGTTCAT
Organism: Apogon hyalosoma; assembly: GCA_037367295.1. Classification (NCBI taxonomy): domain Eukaryota; kingdom Metazoa; phylum Chordata; class Actinopteri; order Kurtiformes; family Apogonidae; genus Apogon; species Apogon hyalosoma. The sequence continues at coordinate 18,259,155 of JAPQRP010000030.1, forward strand.
CCATAAAGACCTAGAGCTTGGCATTTCCCAAATGAATTTTTCTCTCTAGTTAACCTTTCTGCAAACCCTGTTAATGGTTAAAAGAATTTCAGAAATACGCAAAAGTGGGTTCAAATAGGAATGAAGAACATTTTGCTAAGACATCATTCACAATTTTGTAATAAAGCATTTTACACTTAGAGGTGTGTTTGTCTCTGTTTCTGTTTCTTTGCTCATTATGTTATGTAATTTAACACCTATTCCCTCAGGTAACATCTATTATTCTGGATTATTGTGCAGAGTATTCTGTGATTAATGGTTTCCTGTATAAAAGAAAACTAAAACCTTTTATTTCAATAATCAACAATCTACAATCAACAAGCTCACCAGAAAACCACTGCTGAACCTAAATGACTGTTTATATACCATCAAAGCATAATTTATAGACCCATGGAGTAGATTTAAAGGCAGATTCATGGTGGAATATATTTGGATTATTACTGATTTAACCAAAATGCTATGTTATGAATAATTGTTGCATTATTTAGTCAAAAATGAAACAGTATTAGTCAGTGAAGGACATTCATTCTGCATTCAGGGCCTTTTCCCACCACAGGGTCCATCAGAAAACAGTCAAGGGTGTCAAAATTCTACAATCAGACCAATGTGATCTGAAGTAAAGTAATAGCATAATAACCTATAAATAATGACAACCACAAATTTTCTTCTTGGTTTACTGTGACAAAAATAACATTACACTATGAAAATATTTACATGAACAAACTATCCTAAAATACTAATAAATACATAAATAAAAGTTCACACAAACAACCTGAAAGATGTCATTTTAAATATATTCTGCCTGTTCCTGAATGTTTTGTGTATTTGTAGATCCACTGTGATCTGTAAATTGTGTTAATAATAAGATGAGATGAAATATTGTAAAAAAAAAAAAGTTCTTATTTTAGTTCAAAACTTTAAAATTTTAACAATATTATGCCTGTTACCAAATACTACTAAAATATACAAAAAGCTAACTCTATACTACAGATAAGAAATATATACAACATATAAAGTGTGTGTGTGTGTGTGTGTGTGTGTGCGTGTGTGTGTGTGTGTGTGTGTGTGTGTGTGTGTGTGTGTGTGTGCGCG
>JAPQRP010000030.1:18294165-18333491 GCA_037367295.1 Apogon hyalosoma
TGGATCAATGACAGTGGATGGACACACTGGGTTTATGTTCAGTTAATGATAGATTTGACTGAAAAAGTCACTTTTTCATAATTTTTTTTCCTGTTTTGATATAATTACCCCTGCCTACTCTAAGCTTTTATGAACATCTACATGATCAGTGAATTAAAAATAGGAAAATACATGACTTTAATTGGAAAAAAATGCCAATTCAGAAGATAATATTGAAACAAATGGTGATAAATAATTTAGAAAAGGTTAAATAGAGAGAAAAATGCATTTGGGAAGTGCCACAAAAGTCATAGCGGGTCCTTATGGGTTAATAAAAGTCAATAGTACCTTAAAGTTAACAGAAGTAACAGATTTCGTGGATAGTCAACATTTCTGTCCATAAACCAAATTCTTAATGGTCTGTTTGTATATAACAGTACATTTCCTCTAAACACTGCTGATCCTCAACACGTTCAGCCTCAGAGTTTGGCATTTTACAGCGGGAGATGTGCATCCTTTACCCCACGCCCACAGAAAACTCCGTGTTACTGTGCAAAACACTGATGTGGACGCATGTGCCTCAAGCTCCGATGATGCAACAAATCTGCATGAGCCGTTTCGTGCATTTGTAGCATCCTCCGGCTAGCGGCCCGCGCTCTGCATGGCTGCCTAGCAACACTCGCACACGCTGCAGCATCAGCACCAGCAGAGGACCAGGATCCGCTAATGGCCACCCGCAATACGCACAGCAACCACGGCACACACTGCACGAGGCCCGAGCGCGTTCCGAACACCCCTGAACCCAAATACAAACCGTTAATAAACACAGACTTCGCTGCTGATCTGAACACAAAGAGGCTCAGTGAGAGGGAAAGAACAAATAGCCAGAACTGGAACGCAAATCAAGCAGATTAGAGGCGATGCTAAGGCGGCAGGAAAACACTGCCCTCATCACTGATGTGCAGCCTGTGCCTTTGGACACAGACGCGTCCAAACCTGCACAAACGGGCCTTCATCCGCAGAATGGAAGCAAACTGACAGGCGGGGAAAGCAAACATGTGCAACTCCTTTTTTTTTACGATCATATAAGCGATTTTCTGCATCCGTGGGCTAAATAAACAGCAGGTCGTCCGTGGAGCTTTGTGTTGTCACGCTCAGGCGTCGTCAGTGAAAGCGCACTCATCGCTCATGCACGCGTCAGGGAGGACCCGCATCCGCCTGGACCCAAAACCACCATCACCCTGTTGGACCCATGCAGACCCAAATAACAGCAGGGAGTGGACTCACCTCAGTGCATCCTCAGGACCGTGTCTTCTGTGTGGGTGCGCCACACCCACTGCCCAAAACCCCGTCCACAGGAGTCACAGATGTTCCCGTGGACAAAAAAAACCTGGATACTTTTGGGTTCAGCGTCAGCGGGGTTCCTTTGTCAGACTATTTCAAGGCCTCAGATGATACCAGATCAACGGACCCTGATGTTTTCCAACGCTGAGCGCGCATGGACCAGCCCACTGCCACGCCTGTCCACAGTGTGACACCCCGAGGCTCCCACTCATACAGCTGCTGTGGACATCAGTCTCAGGCCCGCGCTTTGTTACGGATGTGTTTGTGGAGCTTTTTGGTGCAAGCTCCGCTGGATGTTTAAAGCACACTTCCACAACACTGTGCAGTTTCTCAGGCCCAGCTGGACTCAGACTCCGGTCTGATGTCGAACCGGCGCCACCTTCTGGGACAACATGGAAGAGTCTGGAGACTGCAAAGTGGGCCGTGTTTTGGACTGGAGCCGAGTAAATGAACCATAAATGACATAAATATAAAGGGCTGCAAAAATAACGTCTAAGGCAAAGATCGAAGAGAAGAAATCTTTTAAGTTGAGACAATCCATTATTAGTTTCACACCAGGGAAATGTACCATGTTATAGCAGCAAAAAACAAAGAAAAGTAACAATATTAACAGCACAGAAAGGGTGGATCTCTGTATTAAAATCGTTAAAGAGATTAAAGTATGAAGATAATTTTCTGCCTTTATTATTTCAAGGAATTAAAAAAAAAAGAAAAAGCCAAACAAAAAATACCATTTTGAAACAAAAAAATCAAGATCTGAAAACAAAATAAAGCTTTCCAAATGTTTAAGCTTAACAACTTTGTGTTCTTATTTTATTTCAAATCTGAATCTTCTGCTTGCAGGCCAAAATGTTTTGACATTTTAAAAGTTTTGTTTGCAAGTCTAAAGGTTTTCCACTTCTAAATCTTGTGCGAATCAAAACTTTTCATTGCGAGTTCAAGTGGTACTTACTTCCAGGTCAAAAAGTTTTGATTCCAAGTTTAACTGAATGTGATGGGTGGGATCTACACGAGCAGAAGGGGTGGATTTCTGTTGGTAGCTTGCTTCGGATTGACAGTGTGCCTTGGGAAAACTTTTTGATTCACACAAGATTTAGAGGTGCAAAACCTTTGGACTTGCCAACAAAACTTTTAAAATGACAAAACATTTTGGCCTGCAAGCAGAAAATTCAGATTCAGAAGGAAAGAAACTGACAACACAATCAATTTTATACTAAACTTAAAAATTTTCAAACCATTTTTGTTTTCAAATTGATTTTTGCTTCAAAACTGTATTTTGTTTGCCTTTTTTTTTTTGCTTGAATAATAGACACAAAATTATCTTCATGTAAAATCAGTAAAATAGTCAAGTGCAAAATGTTTAATGGAATTCAGACCATAATAACAAAACAAGCACAATCCATAAAAATTAGAAGACATGGCTGAAGAGTAAAACCTCCTGTCTGAAAAAGGCACTTTTCAGAAAATTAAAAAAGATCTGTTTGAATTCTTGCAGAATGTTATTTATTCATGAGGTTCAATAAATACACTGTTTTATTACTTTTATTATCGTTTACATAAGCTTTTTATGGATTTCTGCAAGAAAAAAAGATTTAAAAAAAAAAGTTTCACACAGGAGGTTGATATAGTAGTTGCTAGATCTCGTACTTTTTACTAGATCCAAATTTTGGTTGCTGGTTTTGCTGCAAAAATAACTTGGGGAATTCCATGGACCATGAACAAGATCTGGTGTCATCATCTTTAAGGCATTTATGAATACCTTTTTTTTTTTTTTTTTAATACATCAAACGATAATCCTGTTGTACAGTTCTTGCTCTTTATCCAAATAAAAATTCCAGACTTTTTCCAAACTGCTATATCTATCTATATATCCATCTCTCTATATATAGCTTTATACATTGCAATACTTGCACTCCTACTTTGGTTGAGATTGTACCTGTTGTGTGTAGCAGAAAAGTTGATTTTTCATAAATGTATGAACGAATGCATAATATATAGTATATTATGTTTTTCTGACAAACGTTTTCAAAACATTAAGAAAAAAAAAAAAAATCACAAAACTGCATTAATATCACACAAACAAGTTTCACTAGAAGAACTTCAGTACCGACCTGTTAGAGAAATCATAAAGTTTTGTTTTTTGTTTTTTTTTATGTTTTCCTCATGTGCCTTTGAGCAGATTCAAAAATTCAACTGAGAGAAACTTTTTTTCCGTACTTTAAGACTTTCACACAGAATTCCAGACTTTTCAAAATCTGGAAAAACAGCATTTCAAAATTCCATACTTTTTAAGACTTTCAAGACCTGCGTAAGCACCCTGTACACAACTAGGAGTAGAATACATAAAGGAATATGAAATACAAAGCTGTGTTGTATATTTATTTTCACAGTTGTCAAGGATACAGTATGCAAGATGAAAATAGAAGCATTACCATCCAATCAAAGAAATTTATTTCAAAAGTAACATTAAATAAAAGCTGTTCTATGAGGAAAACTCTGTCTTTGAGGCAACAGGTCCATGGCAAAATGAAATTAAATATTAATCTGAGTTCACAATAAGCAACACTGACAGAACTAAGACATCTAAAGCTTTTTCCATGTTATCCTTGATCTAAAGAATAGTCAACAAAACCCAATCATAAGGCTTACTGAAAAGACATTAACAGAGCTTTTCATAACACATTCATGAGCAGAAAGTTTGTAAAGCACAGATAGAAGGAATACCAGAGTCAATAACAGAACATCAGAAACAAGACTCAAACCAGTTTATCACTTACATTTCTTTGTGTTCTTGCTATGACACAAAAATCTAAATATCTGCTGAGAAAAACAATCCTGAAAATGAAATGAACATTAGTGACCACATGGGGGCAACATCTACATACTCTACAACAACTGCCACGTTAATTCCTCTGACCCCGTAGAGCAGAGTTGGTCTACAAAATAGCCAACTGAGTACTGAAAATACATTTTTGACGACAGACTCGAACACAGAATCGAGGTTCCACATTTAGGAATCCAAGCTTAGTGGGGTTTCGTTGTTTCGCCATCCATCAGCCTGGAGGAGAATTCAGCAAGGTTGAGACATCTGTTGAATGGGGAAGCAAATCCGATTGAATAAGAGCAGAGTTTAAACCCGCAAAAGAAAAAAAACAAAAAATGCATATAAGAACAGGGTGAGTCATGAACAAAGCCTGTAGTCCTATCGCTGTTCACTGCTCAGTTCTCCTTTAAGTCAACAACTAATAGATTTTAAAGGCTGATAAGGGTCTTTTAAGCATTTTTCACTTTATTTCATGCTGGATACTTTTAGTGATAAAGTCATATTGTGCAGATTGTTTGGTGTGAAATTTCAAAATGAGCAGTCAAACTAGTATGAAAAAAAAAAAAAAATCTAAGAATGCAGTATCAGCGCCACCCACCGAGTCCAAAATATCACCATACATAAACATATTTTCCCCCATTCCTGCCGTCAGATTCCCATTAATTTACCTTTAAATAGCAGACTTTTTGTAGTTCCATAATTGCATTTTCAGATTCTTTTAACTGTATCTAAGTAACAGTTGAACGGTACATTTTTAAGAGGATAAGTACTACCCACAAATACAAATCAATAAGCCTGAACTCAAAAAGTAAATGTTTTTGCTGGAAGTTATACCGGGTGTATCAGAAAAAAGTAGATGCTCAGAAAAAAAACAACATAAAACCAAATTGCAAAGACACTTTGAAAATCTGGTCATATGTGTTTATTGACCAAGTCATTCTCCCTTGATTGACACAAGTGTCCTAGCTCAGTTTTCATGCTTCAGTGAGCTACGTTAATTTGAATTGTGCAAAATACAAGTCTTTTACGCATGGAAATGTAAGGGTTAATATGAAATCTGTCGCCATGGATGACAAGTTCCATTGGTCTTTTACTTGCATGATTGACAAAAGAAAAAATAATTATGTTAATCCCCTACCATCAATAGAAAGACTTCACATTAATGACAGGTTTGAGTGTATCATGCCAAACACACACTGCAAAAATCTAATTCTTACCAAGTGTATTTTTCTCATTTCTAGTCAAAATCTCATCACTTAAAATAAGACAATCACCTAAAGAGTAACTTGTAATTGCGATACTTATTTTTAGACAACAGATCTGGAAAATCTTATTTCAAGAAATCTTACCAAGATAATTTTCACTTGTTCCATTGGCAGATTGTTTGCTTAATTCAAGCAAAAAAAAAAAAAAGTCTAAAAATAAGTTATCTCACTGAAAACTCACACTTGGTAAGAATTATTTTTGCAGTGCAAGGGGTTAATGTTGTTAGTGAGGATTCTTTAAGCTTGTTTTGAGCTGAGCATTTAAAATTTGAAACATTTCAGTCAGCATGTGATGATGTGATGACGAACATCTGGGTATTCTCAGCGGAACCTCTCAAGGGCCACTTGTACTTTGATTTAAATCGGTGACCATGAGAGCTCGCTGCTGGGGTGTGAACTGAGGTCCATCTACCAAGCCACATGGACATCCAGTTGAACAGGAAGGCCAACGCATAGAATGTGCACAGATTTATACCCATGAATTATACAATTTTGAGGCCAAAATTATCAGTGGATATTGGCCTGTTTCTAACTAATGAAATTACCAAGAGGGAACACCCAGATGATGCAATGAATGACACATGCTGACTGAAATGTTTAAGATTTCAAATGGTCAGCTCAAAACAAGCTTAAAGAATCCTCACCAACAGCATCAACCCCTTGTGTTTAGCATGATAAGACTCAAACCTGTTGTTAATGTGACATCTTTGTGTCAGTGGTAGGGGGTTAACATGTAATTTTTCGTTTTATGCATCCAACTACATCCACAAATGTTCATCCATCAGTCCTGGTGCATCTATAGTCTGTCCATCCATGGGAGTGGATCTCTCCTTCACTGTGGTTCTCCCCGAGGTTTCTCTTTTTCCCACTGGGTTTTTGGAATTTTTCTGTGCAGAGAAGGAGGGTCTAAGGACAGGGGATGCCCAGGACATTAATCCATTTCCTTCATCTACTGTTTATTTGACTGATGTCTGTTTTCTTATCCAACTAATTCTGTAAAAGTCCTGCGAGGCAACCTTGTTGTCACACAGGGCTCTATAGATAAAACTGAATTGAAGTAAAAGACCAATTTAACTTGTCATCCATGGCAACAGATCTCATATTAACCCTTACATTTCCATGCGTAAAAGACTTTTATTTTGGACAATTCAAATTAGCGTAGCTCACTGAAGCATGAAAACTGACCCAGGACACTGGTGTCAATCAAGGGAAAATTACATGGTCAATAAACACATATGACCAGATTTTCAAAATGTCTGTATTTTTATTTTATTTTTTGAGTCTAGTTTTTCCTGATACACCCTGTATATTCTTTAAACTATTCTCTCTAAAAATCAGTAGAAGTCTGATATTGATAAAAAGAAATGAACCTTCAAGGTTTCTTTTATATATTTATGCCAAAAGATTTCAGTGGAAACTCTCCATGTCCAGGATCCTGCAGAGGCAGAGCTTTTCCTTTTGAGAATTGTCAAGGTTGCTTCCATGGGTTCTATGTTTGAGTGTTTAATTAACAGCCGTCACTGTGCCAACCTGTTTTATCGAGTGGGGCACAGTTGTCTACTGTAACCTTTATCATTCTGTACACTTCCACATACCACCTGGCTGCATTACAGAGGGAGGACTGGTGTGTGTGTGTGTGTGTGTGTGTGTGTATACCAACTGTTACTTTATCAATAAATGCAGGCTATGCCGACTCTCTGAATGCCCCTTAGAGAAAAAAGAAAAAGCTGACATCCACAAACAAAACACAGAGAAAGGATACAGAGCCTGACATAAAAAGACATAAATAAATGTGCTTATAAACAAATGTGACATCCAGAGGGAAATAAAATCAGTCAAGACAGACATACTGAAAGCAGCACAGAATAAACAAAATCATATTGAGTGAGATATAATTAAAAAAACTAATTAAAATGATTAACAGAAGGTTCAATACTCAAGAATTAACAGCTAGTCACACAGGTTAAAAAGACTTAATTAAGTGTAACCACTGATGTATGAAAATAGAGACATTTTTAAATGGGCTTTAACATTTCTATATTTGGGGTCAATATAAACAGTTTGGTCCATTTAGAGGCAGAACAGGTAAATGCTGCTTCACTTATTATTGCCCCTATGGAGGAATTGGTTTGATTTTGTATTAACCCTTAAAGATCTAGAACTATTTTCGTGGTGACTACCAAGTGATTTTTTTTTCTTTGCATTTAATCTTTAAGTGATTTCTTACCATTTATTGTAATACTGTCTTGGCATTTCGAATTTTTTCATTGAAAATCACTTACGTTCTTATATTTAATTCACTGATCACGTGGATGTTCACAAAAGTTCAGTGTAAATACAAATGTTATATCAATAAGAGAAAATTGGGAAAAAAAGTGAGTTTCAGCAAAATACTGTATATCATTAGGCAAACTGAACATGAAAACAAAACAGTCATTTATTAAATGACATGAATGTTATAGGAGATGAAGGTGTTTCCATATTCATTACGAAGCCCCTGAATGTCCAGATGGGTCTGATGACCATGAAAAGGTGAGAAACTGCATTTTGCTGGGATTATTTACATGTATTGAGTAAAGGTTAAACATTTTAGATCAGGTAAATCCTACAGTACTATCATATGTCAGTTTGTAACGGACCCACTGGCCTTTTCTGCCCTCAGAAGACTGCCATTCATGGATTTATTGATCCAGAGTCAAGACTCTGGCTTGACCTGTGAAAGACGTGACTACCAAGGAAGTGTAAAACATGCAATAATTGGAGCCAAATTCTTCCGATATTGATCAGCACTGATCAACCAAAGTGATTAATCCACCTTTAAATCTTGGATTATCTTCAAATTCTGCAATACTTATATCATTGATCTCATCCTTGTGAATGTTATATCGATTCTACAGCCACATACTGTTCTGGCAATGGTTCACAAATAGACAGGTGATTATTAAGCTGAATGAAAAACACCACCGATACCTTGTCAATTACAACTATTTAATGTAGATATTTTATTAAATCAACATCCTTCTCTACGTTTAGGTGTGTTGTTTATGTGGTAAGAGCACTTTAGACTGGAAAAAAGTTCATGAAGCAATGGCATCACACCTCAATTAACACATGCCCATTGTTGCTTTACGTAATGAACATATGCTATATCTATGTGTGACAACGGTGGTACATCATTTCTTTACAGTTTAGTCCTTGTGATTGCGGTTACAGAGGGCTGGTTTGAACTTTGCAGTAAAAGGCAGTCAGCAAGGACACTTTGAAGGACAAATATGTAACAGTGTCACAACAAAAATGTTTATATTATAAATAATATGCTTTAAAAAAAAACAACCCTGAACCAACACTTTATAATAAAAATATGGGCAGTCTTGAGGACAGTGAACAGGACATGTGCATGATGAGAAAATAACTGATGATAAACTGGAGTGGTGTATAATGAAAGGTGGAAGTATCTGAAAGCTGAAGGGCTCCATTTTCAACTCCTATAGAGGTGGCAAAAGTACTCACATTCTGTTCTTAAGTAGAAGTACAGCTACTTGTGTGAAAAAATACAAAAGTAGAAGTACTGATTCAACCTTTACTTAAGTAAAAGTAAAAAAGTACAACTTCTCAATTGTAAAGTACAAAAGTAAAACTACAGTTTTTGTCATGAATGAAACAATACTTATTTAACCAGGCAAAAGTTTCTGTTTTCTAATTCCACAGTGAATGGTACTGACCAGAGTCCTGCACCAGGTCTGATACCTGTTGGGTATCAGACCTTCAGGAAGTGAAAAAAATAAAAGATTCATGGATGAAAAAAAATGTGCAGGACATTTAATAATGATGATCATCTAATCATTATTAATCATTATTAGACCATGGTTGATCCACAGCCGTTTGCTTTATTTTGAAGTGATCTTCACCTTTGTTTACATTCACCCACAGACGGCATTGAGCAGCACATATTAGAGGTTTATTGATGGCTTACATTCTAGTGATCTATAAGTGACCTTTATTTGTCAGTTTGTGTCTAGTGGACTTGAACTTTCTTGACTTCTAGGTTGCTGTTTGATAGCTCACCCACCTTGATTTCACCACTGGTTACAACTTTCTGTCAGAGAAGGTCTGGGCCTTTGAACCAGTTTGAAGCTACAAGTTGTTCTCCTGCAAGGCCTCTTGAAGTGTGGTCCACCGGGTTATCTTCAGAAGCCACGTACCTCGATGGTGTTGACGCGGTACTTTGATGCATTCCACTCAGTTTGCAATGAACAGATGAAATCTCCTGGCTTCCTTGCTGATGTATCAGAGTACAACCTTCGAGTCAGTCCAGTACCTTTTTTCTGAGATTTTCATTTCCAATTCCTTTTTAGCACATCACCGGTGCAAACAGCAACAACAGCCCCTGACAACTCAAGATGTGGTATAGTTGTGACCTTGGATGGTGGAACTTCCCATCTTCCCATCACCAAGGAACAGTGGAGTTCACCAGAAGTGCTCACTGCTCTGAGGTGGGTGCACATACTATATCCAGATGCACTGCATTGGAGAAATGATCAACTTCGTATTGCTGTGCCTTGAAGTCTGAAGGATTGTAGCATCTCTGAATCTCTACATCTGCAAGGATTCTCAGGGTCAAGTAGCCACGATTCCAAATGAGGTCGAAGACTTCCAGGTAAGGTGCTGTCTCAGCTGAGTTTGTCTTGACACATCTGTGTCAAGATCTGTTTTCCCAGCAAGATGAAAGGCCAAAAAAATCCAAGTGGATGGAACACAGAGATGACTGTGGGTAATGTTCCTCTTTGGGAGAGTGGCTTTTCCTTAATCACTCTGAACTGGAATTGATCTGATGCCACACACCATTGTACACCAAGTGCTCTCTCCATATGTACTTCACCGAGTGCCATATCCAGATCTTTGGCAGCTGCAGTGCATTCTTCTTTTGGAAGCAGGGCTAGAACTCGGGTGCCGTTTGAGATGAACTTGTGCAACCAAAGTTTGCCTGTACTGCAGAGCTTCTGTGCTTCGTTGGTGAGCTGTATTGCTTGACCTTTGGCGTCGACACTTGCTAATCCATCGTCGACATAGAAGTTTGTTTTGATGAACTTGATGGTTTCCTCATTGAAACTTCCTTCTCCTTCAGTTGCAAGGTACTTGAGGCTGTATTTGGTGCAACCTAGGGAGCAAATGGAGTTTCAAGGTCACTAGTCTCCCACCACAAGAACCTTAGATAATCTTGGTTGCGAGCACACACGACATTGGTGGAACATGAGTTCAATATCACATATGAAAGCCACTGGGCCTCTTTGGAAGCAACACGAGCCTGAGCAGGGTGTTTGCTAGCTCTGGACCGGTCAGGAAATGGTCATTTAGTGAAGTGCCTTGAAACTTGGTGGAGGCGTCAAAAACAATGCAAATCTTTCCAGGTTTTTGTGGATGATATACCCTGTGGGGTGGGATGTACCAAGTCGGTGTCTCATCAGTGTTTTGCTCTGTGACTCTTTCAGCATCTACATGAGCCATGATCTCATCCATGAACTTCTTGTAGTCCATGCAGTACTGCTTGTTCCTCTTGAGCTTTCTTTCTGAACATTTGAGATGAATAGCGCAAGCCTCGTTATTAGTCATGTTAGGGCCTTCACTCTTTAATGGGACTGGCATCTTGTAATGACCATCCTCCTTGCATCTAATGTCTTCCTTTATCTTTGTTAAAAATCTGAGATCTTCTTGAGAAACCTTTCCATCTTCTGAAGCCTTCTTGAAATCAGACCAACATTTTTAGTACGTCTGCAGGAGAGAATTTCCTTTATCCGAGTTCTGTAGATGTAGTGAACCTTGTTGGTGAGGTTTGAAGAGGGCTGAATGCCTGGCACCATTTCCTTCACAATGACTTGGTGACTCACTCTGAAGGCATCTCCATAATCAAGACATGGATTGCTGTATCCCACAATACTCCATCCAAGATCAGTTTTTTTGAGCAAACAGCTGATTTTCCTCACCGGCCAAAACTTGACAGGGAACAAGTTCTTGAGAGCAGTTCTAGCCAATTAGAAGCCCAACATAACAGCTTTGTAGATGGAGCGATTTCATCTGCAGTGTGTTCAAGATGAGGCCATGCTTTGGCTGTTCTGGGCACTGGAATGTGATCTCAACTTGCAGGTATGAAGTCTCTATACTTTACTGGTAGGGGAATGGTCTTATGAGTAAAACCCTCTTACTTATAGACCTAAGAGCTTGGGACAGGACACAAATGTGTTTCTTGAAGACATGGTAGTGAGCTTTAGCTGAACTGATTCACTTTTGATATGCAGAGCTCTTGCCATTTCTTCAAGAATGAAGGTTGTATCACTCTGTGCCAAATATGGGGGACTCAAGTCGAGTGACTTGACTCAAGTCAGACTTAAGTCACCAGATTGAGGACTTGTGACTTGTTTGATTAACAGTGATAAAAGAATTTACTTGATTTTGACTTGCTTCTCATGACTTGAGACTTGACTTAGACTTGAAATGACTCGACAAGTCATTGCTGTCTTGGTTAATATGTAAATTATCAAAACTTTTTTTTTTTTTTTACCATCAGATGTTTCCCGTTGCGTGTGGGCAAACATGACAACCTGTAATCTAATCCCATTCACTTTGAATGGGAGATTGCTGGCTCTGTGGGAAACGCCCGCAGATTCAGAAGCCTTAAAGATGATTATGAACACAGACGCTGACAATTCAAGGTATGATGAAACTTCAGAAGAACTTTTTAGAGACCTTGACAGAGAAACAGGGTACGGGAGATGGACACAGCGAAATGGAACAACCCGGGGAACATGTGCAGAGCTCGACATTAAACAGAATCTGCGGAACACTGGTAGGATGAGTGCAGGTAAAAAGGAGTTGGGTGGAACCTTAACACTATAAACAATTGTTCCGTCTACAGTTTACCACCAAATGGCATAAGAGCATAAAATTTGGACTAACAACTCAATAAAACATTAAATGTGAGAGACTGTTACAAAAAACACATAAAATAACACAAACCCAAAAACAGCAGTTCCACCACCATATACCTGCCCAAAACAGCAAACAATAATTCAACCCCCACACATATCCAACTAACATATTACAGTCTCTTTAATGATTTGTTAAGTTGTGTTATTGCATTTGAAATGAAGCTTTTGCTAAATTTAACTTTTTTCCAATTTATTGACCTGTAGGAGTGACCAAAAGGAAGCAGTATGAAATATGGATTAAGAGGGTGGCAGGGGTCAAGTGAATGATGTGTGCTCTACGTACAGTGGCTGTTCTATTGAGGTCTGAGAGGTTGAGGGTGGGGAGTCGAATGATTTTTGGAGCTTTGTGTGTGATCTGGAGGAGTCTGTTCTTGTTGGGGGCTGACAGCGTGGCGAAGAAGCAGGGAGAGCAGTAAAGGAGGATGGGCAGGACAATGCAGTAGTATCAACAGATGGAGGGGGGGCAACTGAAAGTGCTCTGAGTGTACGGATGGCAGAGAGTCTTTGTTGGCAGCGTTTATGTCGGTGGTGTGTTATTCAAAGCTCAGTTTATTGTCCTGGGTGAGTCCTAGGTATTTGTGGCTGTCCATCTCAACTGCTTCAGCAGCTATGTAGACAGGGTTATGGGTGGTGTTAGGGGCTGTTATGCTGAAGGAGTTAAAAACCAGTTCCTTTGTTTTTGAGACATTTATCTTTAGGTGACTGTCCATGAACCACTGTGTGAGATGCAACTGTAGATGTTTTTCCATTGGACATATGCACACAACTTTAGCGATATTTATTTAATGTTGAAAAAACAGAAGTGCGTAATGTCGATTTTTCCATTAAATCACAAATGCAATGATTTGTTTATCACGAGATGACACGAGAAGTCATATCATAAACATGGCAACAAACATAACTATCATGTTGATTTACAGATATATTCATTATTATTATTATTATTATTATTATTATCATCATTATTATATATTACCCCTCTATGCTGTACTCAATTTTTTAACTAAGTTTCCTGGTGTGTCCACACATACCGCGCCATGTTTCTTTTAAAACTCTTCTTCACTTGTAACATCCCTCAACATTGTTTTTTTGTTTTTTTTTATTCATGTGACAAGTTGTGGAAAACGGTCTTTCCATTGTAGTTTTGCATGATCTACCATTTGTGCTACACATGAAAAACCACCTCTTGCCAGCACAAAAAGTTTTAATCAAAAAAAGAGTTTTGGCAAAATTGTTTTTCCATTAGGTACATTTTTATGTGCAAGTTATATTTGCGCAATTTGAGGGTCAATGGAGAAGCGACTTGTGATGGTCTATTACAGAGGTGTTGTTGACCAGTGAGACTACTGCAGTGTCATCTAAGTATTTCAGGTAGGTGGTGATGGGTGAGAGGCTGATGCAGTTATTAGTGTACAGGGTAAATAGGAAAGGGCTCAGGACACACCCTTGTGGGGCACCCGTGTTGGTGATGGAGGGTGAGGAAGGAGGTGGGGCTGCCCACTCTGGTGGATTGTGGTCTGTCGCTGAGGAAACTGTGTACCCAGTGGATGAGGACAGGTGGGACACTGGGGTGGTGGAGTTTTTTAATCATCTAGTGGCACTGGATGGTATTGAAAGCAGAGCTGAAATCAATGAGGAAGAGTGTGGCAAGATTGCCTGGGGATTCAAGGTGCTGCAGGATGGAGTGAAGGAGGCATGCCACTGCATCCTCAGTCCCCCTCTTGGCCTTGTAAGAAAACTGGTTGGGGTCCAGGTGTGGTTTGACAAACTGAAGTATATTCAAAACCAGCTTCTCCAGGCATTTCCTAACTACTGATGTAAGTCCAACTGGGTGTTAGTGAATGGGTTCTGATGGGCGGGATTTCTTGGGTACTGGTACAATGGTGGATGTTTTCCAGAGGGCAGGTACTGTGGCAGTCCTGCAGGAGTCCTGTAAGAAGAAGTGCATAACAGGAGCGAGTTCCATTGCACATTCGTTAAGAACCCATGTCTGAATGCCATCCAGCCCAAGGGCCTTCCCTGGTTTGCACCGGCTCATCTCCACAACATCCTCCACAGAGAAGGGGGCAGGGTGTGCTGGATCAGGGAGGAGCACGGTCTCCAGGAGTGACCTACAGACCTCAGAGTAATTCCTGGTGTTGAACCGGGAGTAAAAGGTGTTCAGGTTTTCAGCAGTGGAGATGTGATCAGTTATTGCAGATGAAATGCCTTTTGTGTTCTGGCCAGTGAATGTTCTCAATTTCTGGAAGGCTTGTTTTGTGTTCATGGTGCTGAATTCCCATTAGTAACCAGGATCACTGATTAACCAGTTACTGGAACTGAAATACTCTCACTGCACCCATGTGATCCCCATTAGACTAACTGAGAGACTACTAGCACCAATTAGCTGGTTGAATGCATTAAAGATTTTTTTTTTTAAATTGTTGTCAAAATAGCCAAATTAAATTGAGCTGGATTACATTTTTGAATTGAGTAAAGATGTACATGTTTGACTAAGTAATAAGGAAAAAATTGCTGTTTGGCTGTAGTTTCCATGGTGACCCACAGACTTGGGTCAAAATGTGAAATTCTGATAATTAATAAAACAATGGGTTTTACTCAAAATTAATATTTGTTTCAGAGCTACCAGATCTACTTCAAAATATTGTCAACATATTACAATTCATTTGTTTTTCAGCTTCTTAATACTGGAGGAAGCTTCATCCATTCTTTAAAAATTTTGGAAGTGAAAACCCATTTTACATGAGTGACATTAACTCCCTCTGACTTTATTAGAAACACAATGACTTGTAAACAGAACATCTAAGTCCATGTGATGAATACCTACATAAATCTAATTCACAGAATATTAAACTAAAAGGAATTGATCCATTGTGTGGAACTGAACATCAAATTAATGTTAAATTAAAAAAAAAAAAAAAAAAAAAAAAAAAAAGTCCAATAATATAGTCAATACAATCTAATCTAAGCTAAAAAAGCAAAGATTTTTTTTTCCACATAAAATTTAGCATTTGAATTTCTGAAGTTTTTCAACCCCTGATCTAAAGATCAGTGTTGTGGGGGTCCAACATGGCAGCAAGCAGATAGGATGTGTCAGTGGGAGCTCTTTCAACAAACAGCCAAAATCCTGTATTTAACATTCTGCCTTTTTCCACCTGTGCAACATAGCCAAAATTAGAAATACTGTGTCTGAAAATGATGCAGAAAAATGTATTAATGTGTTTGTCACATCTAGATTAGATTACTGTAACTCCCTACTTGCATGTCCTAAAAGTTCTCTAAAAAGTTTTCAACTGGTTCAGAATGCAGCAACAAGACTATTAACAGGAACAAATAGAAGAGAACACCTCACCCCTGTGTTACAAGCCCTTCACTGACTTCAGTCCAGTTTAGAATTAGATTTAAAACCCTCCTTCTTACATACAAGACCATTAATGGTATGTTCTGGTGCTGTACCATCCCAACAGAACACTTGGCTCTCAGAATGCAGGTCTACTGGTAGTTCCCAGAGCCTGTAAAAGTACAGTAGGAGCTAGAGACTTTAGTTACCAAGTTCCTGTCTTATGGAATCAACTTCATCTAATATTAAAGAGGCTGACACAGTCTGTACATTTAAGATTAGACTGAAAATATTCTTCTTTGAAAAAAACTTATGGTCAGGATAGTTAAAAACAGACTGAACCCCACAGTTCAGTCTAAGCTGCCCTAGGAGCAATAATGCTGGGGGAAGTACAGGCACTGAGTCCTATCACCTGTTCCTGGTACTACGTACCACTTTTGTCTGTACTTATAATTTCTAATATCTAGTCTACTTAGTCTGTTCTTTACTATTCACCCGGTGTCCCATTTCCCCACTCCCCTCTACAGGAGTGGCTACTGTTTCAGTTGTAGCCGCCTGAGGCCCAATGATGACAGGATCTGAGGCGACTCGTCTGTGTCCTGACCTGTGACCCTGGACCTCCTCCCCCATCCTCACCTGTCTGGATGGACTTCCTCACCCTCACCTCCCTGGATGAACCTCCTCACTCTCACCTGTCTCATCTGACTAGATGGACCTCCTCATGTGCCCCCACCCTATTGCATCCATACAGACTGGAACTACATCTGCAAATGTTCGTCCATTAGTCCTGGTGCATCTATAGTCTGTCCGTCCATGGGAGTGGATCTCTCCTTCACTGTGGTTCTCCCCAAGGTTTCTCCTTTACCACTGGGTTTCTGGAGTTTTTCCTTGCCAAGAAGGAGGGTCTAAGGATGGGGGATGCCCAGGACAATCCATTTCCTTCATCTGTTGTTTACTTGACTTTTATTTGTTTATATCCAACTAATTCTGTAAAGCCCTGTGAGACAACCTCGTTGTGATATAGGGCTCTACAAATAAAACTGAATTATTACTCACTATTCGAAAACAATGTCAATCAGATTGACAGAGTCTGAGATGACACAAAGTCAATATAAATGGCTGATCGAAAGACATCGATGAAAAAAAAACTTCCAGACAGACAGGGAGAAAAGCCTGAAGAAGCTAACATGCCACTGCTTTTTACACAGGCAGCAGCAGGAGCTAAAGCTAACAATGAAGAAAACCAGGTGATGAAGGCCATTTCAGAAATGAAAAGCGTATTCTCATCAAAAATTGACAGGGTTCTGACTACTATTCAAGATGGAAATTCATGATTTTGCAGGCAGGCTATCTGAGGCTGTGCACTGAATTAGCAACACAGAAGATAGTGTCAGGGACATGTAGAAAACAGTGCAGACTCTGGGGATGCAGGTGGAGATGCTCAGCGCCAGGCTGGACAACTTGGAAAATCAACACAGAAGAAATAACCTCAAATAAACCTACCAGAAAAGGCAGAGGGGGCAGACGCCATCAAGTTTATGGAAGAATGATTATGATAGGTGTTTGGAGATTTTCTGTCAGTCTGGTGATTATTGAACAAGCACACTGAATTGACAGGCAGCCAGCCTCTGAGCAGTGATTCCCCCAAGTCCCGATCATAAAGTTCTTGAACTTTTGTGAACGGCAAAGGGTGATGGATGCTGCCATATACAAGAAAACGGTGATATAACAACAACACAAAGTATGATTTTTCTGGATTTCTCCGTGGAGGTGCGCAAACAACGGAGACAGTTTGATGGTGTGAAAAAACATCTACAGGTACTGAACACTGAATACAGGTTCAGACACCTGGCAAAACTGACCATCAGACACAGAGGACAGATGATGACCTGCAGCATTTCAGAGGGAGTGGAGAGATTTACTGAAAGAGTCTTTTAAGGACACAAGAGTCTTACTTAATCTTTCATTCATTTTCCTTATCCTTCTTTGTCCATTACTCAGCCTTGTAAACATCTATAAAGCAGTGAAGTGCAAGTGATATTCTTCGAAGAGACCATTGCCATCAGAATAGAAATATCTCATTATTGGATATAGGTGATCTCTCAAACTACTTTGCATTGATTTAAAGTGGCAATTCCCTATGGGCAAATGTCTCAATGCATGGATGACACACAGAACAGACTTGTAATGGGACCATTATGCATCCTCATCTCCATAGACAAGTGCAGATGTTCTCTAAGAAGGACCACTTCAATCCACATTCATCCTTGTAAAGAGACATTAAATAATGCAGCCATTCTGCAGCACCCTTTGTGGAACAGTGTTATTCTATGAATGAACTAATGGATTCTCAACAACCAGTTCTTTCTTTTGTTTGCCTGCAAAACCTGGGAATAAACCACCTGAAATACATCTGTGGTCTGGACATTTTGTGTTTTTGACTGCGTAAACCCCAAACCCACGGTGCATCTAGTGGTTATTTGAGTTCTGTTAAAGTCTGAAGTTCAGGGGAGTCCCATGATGCGCTTGGCGAGTATGGCTGCTTGAGTGGGCTGCTCCTATCCCCGTAAATATCTTCTAAAATGCAACAAACAGTCCTGAACTTTGCATCACAATATTTTGGATAGTGTCTTTCCGACTGTTACTATGCTGAATGTCACCAGAAACTCCGCCAAACCCGTTTCTGGGGCCGGGGGGAGTAAAATATGCAAAACAGCAAGTGGTAACCAAGCTAACCCGAAGGCCTCGCCACTAAGGGACAACGGTGACACTGAAGAGGTGGGGGCAGTAGTGAGGCACATTCCCGGGGAGGTGATGAAGGAACTGGCCCGGCTTTCAGTTTTAATAGTGGAAAAGTCGGACAGCCACGACAAGAAGCTGGAGGAAATACAGATTAGCACAAGCGCTACACAGAGTAAACTGGCTGACATAGCTGACCGGATTGGTGAGGTGGAAAACCAGATGTGTTTTCTGGAAGATGAACACGAGAGGCAAAAAGCTAACCCTACGGCTACTGCTGATGAAGTCACAGTACTCCAGCAGAAGCTAGACGACATTGAAAACAGGGAATGAAGGAATAATCTGTGCTTTGTGGGATTCCCCGAGGGTTGTGAGGATAATGATGCTGTGCAATTTTTGGAAGGAATTACAGTGACGATCTTTAACTTGGATTTTCCAAAGGGACTGGAAAATGAGAGGGCACACAGAGGTGGCGCTTTATCAAAGAGGCAAGACGGAAACCAGTCTCCGCAAGCTAGACCCCTTATAGCCAGATTCCTGAGATTCAAAGACCACAATCGCATTGCTGAAGCCACACGTAAACTGGGTGATGTTACCTGGGAAGAGCACCGCATTATAGTTTTTGCTGACTACTCTAAGCTTCTGAGTGAAAAGCGTGCCAAGTTTAACAAATGCAAGAAGCTTCTACATAACAAAATGCATTCATTTCTCCCTGATTCCGCAGTACTCGTGAAAGCCCCTCAAGGACTCCGCTGCTTTGAAGACCACAAAAATGCCCTGACCTTTACTCGCTCCTTGGAGTAAATAGTTTTGTACAGCAGGTGTTCTCTTGTTTCTCCCTTCTGGACTTGTTTGTGTGAGTCGCATTATACCCACAACACAAATGGACACTGAGGAGATATGGATGGACATGCTGTGAGAACCGAGTTTCTATATGAACAGTAACAAACCAACAGGAAGGACATTTTGGGTTTTCCCACCTTCTCACAGAGGACGACTTTGAGTTTACAATGTGGACTGGACACTAGGTAGTGGTAAGGTGAACAGGAGCTCATGTTCTGCATATTCTGAGTAATATTGTGTTAGATCATAAGTGCTCTTTTTTTTCTGTTTAAATCACATACCAGTCTAATGTCTACAGTAGAGGCTGGATTTGAACCAACGCATTTCGCTGATGTGATGACGAGTGTTGTTAGACTGTTACGGTCTCACTCTACTCTAGGTTCAGGTTTTAGTTTTTTTATCTTGCCCTTTCCCTTCTAACATTCCGTTTACCTTGCCCAGAGTCTCGGGGTGCGGGGGACTCAAAGGCAGCGCAAGTTAAGTGTATGATCACGGACCTTACTGAGGGAGGAGTTGGTGTCTGGATGTTTAGACACTATTTGGGATTTGATCCAAATGTATGTTGGTGTTATTGTATTATTTAATTTTTATTTATTTAACCTTCCTTTTTTTATGCCAATGACACTATGCTGTTTTGTAGGTTACTGTGCATCCTGCTTTGTATGTATCTTTTCCAATACCACTTAGTAATAATAACTTGAGCTTTATGAGCTGGAATGTCAAGGGCCTTAACATAGTTACAAAAAGGAAAGTATTGTCTTTTATAAAATCTAAGAAATGCAATATTGTCTTTGTCCAAGAGACACATCTCTCACCTCAGGATTCACAGAGGTTGTGTGTAAGCTGGGTGGGCTTTGTGGGTGCAGCTAGTGGCAGTAGCAAAAGCAGAGGGGTGGCAACATTGATAAGTAAACACCTGCAGCTTAAATGTCTCAAACAGAGCAAAGATGAAGCTGGCAGAATGGTATTGATGCTATGTGAAATTCAAGGGAATATTATAATTTTAGCCAATGTATATGCTCCAAATGTCAATGATCCCATTTTTTTTGGACAACTTGAGAAAAAAAAATTGTTGATATGGGGGATTATCCAGTTACCTTGGGGGGTGATTTTAATGAGGTGATGGACCCAATACTAGACCGAAGCTCTAGCCTGGTACATGTTTCTAAGGCCCATACTGTTTTCAAGGGAATGTCCAAGGCGTGGTAGATGTTTGGTGTTTACAGAATCCCTCTGGGAGGGATTATACCTTTTTTTCTTCTCCCCATCACTCTTTTTTGAGAATTGATTTTTTTTTGTGTCCAAGTCACTAATATTGACTGTTGCCTCTAGTAATATTGGCAACATAATTCTCTCAGACCATAGTCCTGTCTGTCTCCACATGTTGGCTTTTAACGCTACTGTTAGGACTCGTAGATGGAGACTAAACTTCAGCCTTCTACTAGATGAAACTTTCAAAGAGTCTCTTAGGTCACAAATTAATCTGTACATAGAAACCAATCTGCCCACTGCCCCTTCAGTTGGAGTGGCATGGGAGGCATTAAAGGCCTTTTTAAGAGGTCATATTATTCAGTACGCCTCTTTTAAAAACAGAATGAACATTAACAAGCTCCAGAACCTCAAACAACAGGTCAAAATCACTGAGTCAAATTTTAAGAGACTCCTCCGCATCAAACTTGAACAAACTGACCCAACTGAAATATGAATTTAAGGCAATATTGTCACAAAAAGCTGAATTCTCACTTTTCCACGCTAGACAAAAGTATTTGGAAGAAGGAGATAAGGTAGGTAGGCTCCTGACAAGATATATTAAACAGAGGGAAGCTATGAGCACTATTTCAGCCATTAAAGATGACAATAGACATCTCCTTTTTGAGCCTAAGCAAATTAATGTAGCATTCACCAACTTTTATACAGACCTCTACAGCTCAGAGTCAAATGCTTCAGAGAACGATATAAAAAATTTTCTGTCACCTTTAAATCTCCCCAAGGTGACAGCTGATCAGCTTGAATGTCTGAACTCTCCCATTACTATTGAGGAGATAGTTGGTGTTATTAAACACCTGCCCTCAAGTAAAGCTCTAGGCTTTACAGATTTACAGCAGAGTTTTATAAATCTTTTCCTGAAGAACTGGCACCTTTACTTCTGAATACCTACAATGACTCCTTTCAAAAGGGAGTGCTCCCACCTTCTCTGTCAGAGGCCATTATCACTCTCATTTTGAAAAAAGGTAAAGATGTGTCTGATTGTAAAAGTTACCGACCGATAAGTTTGACCTCATATGACAGTAAAATTTTATCTAAAATTCTGGCCAATTGATTAGACCAAGTAACAATGTCTCTTATCCATGCAGACCAGGTTGGATTTATACCATCGCGCTCTTCAGCTGATAACATTAGGAGGCTGATTGACATCATGTGGACAGTCAGTCTCCTATGGCTGCTGTCTCATTGGACACTGAAAAGGCATTCGACAGAGTTGAATGGCGATATTTATTCTTAACTCTGGAATTCTTTGGCTTCAGCAAAAGTTTTATCAACTGGATCCGGCTTATATACTCACATCCTAAGGCTTCTGTACTTACAAATGGCGTAATAGGTCCTCCTTTAGAACTAGGTAGAGGCACCAGGCAGGGGATCCCCTCTCCCAGCTTCTTTTTGCCCTGGCCCTCTAACCATTAGCGGCTATTTGTAAGGAGCCCATGTTTCCTGGTATTAGCATAGGGGGTAACACTCACAAACTTATGTTGTATGCCAACACCATTCTCCTTTTTGTATCAGACCCAGAGCAGTCCTTTTTCCCTTTGTTCGCAATAATAAATAAGTTCTCAGATATTTCTGGTTATAAAGTAAATTGGACCAAGTCAGAGGCCCTTCCGTTAACTTGTTGTTGTCCCAAGACCCTATTTAAAACTGGCATGTTCTCTTGGCCTCAGAAAGGCATTAAATATCTTGGTATTACCTTTGCACCACATCTATCAGATTTGATAAAAATAAATTTTGAACCTCTACTAAGTAGGATGAGAGCTGATATTGACCGCTGGTCTCAGCTACATCTCTCCATGTGGGGGAAGGTAAATGTAATAAAAATGGTCTGTACACCCAAGTTTAACTATCTGCTACAGGCTCTACCTGTTAATGTTCCTTGGAACCATTTTAAACAATTTGACCAACTTTGTAATTCATTTATATGGAACAATAAAAAACCCAGACTAAACTTGAGAAAACTAAAGAAGCCAGTGGACAAAGGTGGACTTTGGATGCCTAATTTACTCCTTTATCACTATGCCTTTTCTCTTAGGCATCTAGCACATTGGTTTTTACCCCCTGAAAAAGCACCCCCTTGGTTTTATCTGGAGAGCATCGCTTGTTCACCATTTACACCACTTTATAGTTTATCTACTAATCTCACCCCTCACAACCTGTCACATCCTGTCCTATCTCACTTGAAAGGAGTATGGAAGAAAGTGTCCAAATTTTTTTAAATTTGGCCCCCACCTCAATCAAAATGCTGGTATTTGGTATAATCCTAAACTCTGCATAGCCAAGTCACCATTCTTTTAGAAGTTGTGGTTTCAGAGAGGTATAAGAGAACTGGCAGATTTATAGAAAAACAATGCATTGAATTCTTTTGAAAAACTGGCACAGGATTTTAATTTACCTCAGCAAGATTTTAGGAAATACTTGCAATTGCGACATTTGGTGGCAAATACATTTGGCTCACTCACAAAGCCCCCATGAGCTGTGATACCCTGGAGGAAATAAAAAATATTCTTGGGTGTGGACATGAGGTATCAGTTTGTGATAAATTGTTATTGTCAGCCTCTGAGCCTAATATATTGTCTCTTAAAAGAACTGGGGAAACTGATTTAAATGTCAGCTTCTCAGAATAGGAATGGAGTAGAATTCTTGAGAATATGAAAAAATTGTTGCGAGAACTACGTTCAAGATTGGTCCAATTTAAGATCGTAAATCGAGTATACTGGACGCCTTCTAGGTTGCAGAAGGTGGGAGTAGTGGGTACTGATGTCTGTTGAAAGTGCCAGCATGATAGTGGCACACTTATACATAAGCTCTGGGAATGTCCCAAAGCCCGGGAATACTGGTCTTCGGTTCATACTGCAGTGGAGAAAGTTGTGGGTCAGGGCATTCCCTTTAATAACAGGCTTTATGTGCTAGGAGATGCTTCTGTTTTGAGTTTTTTGCCCTCTTTTCTTGCGCAGTGGGTACAAACTGCCATCATGCTGAAAAGAAAACTCTTAGTAAGGGAGTGGAAGACCCCACTGACTCCAACTTTCTCTTGGTCAACTAGCAGCATTTGAAAGATCGTATAGACTGTTAAATAGAGTAGATGATCACAATGACAAATGGGCATGCTACTTCTCTTACACAGGTCAATGACGTATCCTGCTCAAGAATTTGAACTTGACTGAGTGATAAGTAACGACTGCTGTAACCATGTATGTGTATTGGTGGCATCATCTTTATTATTATTTAATGTTTTGTCTTGGAGAATGTCCACGTCTTCAGTGTATTTGCATTTAAAACTGGCTTAAGGTGTGGAAAGGTATACATTTTGTTTGGTGTTGGTTTATATTTTTTTTTTTCCTTTCTCCCTTTTTTCTCTTTCTTGTAAAAATAAGGAAAAGCTAATAAAGTTCGTCATTTAAAAAAAAAAAAAACAAAAAAAAAAACCAACCAGTTCTTTCCCGTTTTTCTTTATATTGCACTAATGTGCACACTCGACCACTAAGTTTTAATCATAGATGTTCTTTCCATCCAAATGAACTGTTTCCTGCCACCTGGGCACCAATTATAGACCCTCTTTCAAAGTCACACAAAACTATTCTACTTTCCATCTAGAGCCAAATCAAAAATCAGTACATTTATAGATGCCACAGAGCAGGATAAATTGCTCAACCGTGCAATGCAGTGCACCTGCAAACAAGCGTCTGCATTTGCTCCATCTCTAAACTAATTTATTCAGGTTTTTCTTTGTCTTTGAGTGCAGATGTCAGCTTAGTGTGATGTTCACAGGCTGATGCTGTTGATGAGTGCGCTAAATTGATGCTGTGTGCAATATCCATATTAATGTTTCAAGAGAAAAAAGTGTCACACCACCAGTTTAAAAAAAACCCCAATAAAAAAAAAAGTATCCAACAACTAAAACGTCATTTAATAAGTACAAACACAGCAGCTCATCCTCATCTTTGGAGAGTATCAGTGTCTGTATTAGATGAGTTGTGTAATATGATAGAATATTAGGGCCAAATTAAGGATAAAATTGCATTGAATAAGATCCAAATCAGAGTTGGGTCATTTTCCGGTTACGTGTAGTGTATAAATTTAAACTGGGTTAGATTGTTATTTATCATAATAGGTTGGGATAAATTAACATATTCTACATTAACAACCTGAGGGTGACTGTCTTGTCAAAATATTTTTTTCATACTAACATAATATTCTTATGAATGTTATTATGTTACATTTTCATGAATAGACTGACAGAGCTGCCAGTGTTGTAAGTAATGACTGATTTACTGCTGAGCCAAAGCCAGTAACATGATGGAGACTGACATTTCGGCAGAAGAGGGGGAAAATGTCTGCAGTGCATGTTGTTTACTATATAATTCATGTGTTTTTTGGGGCAACATGAGAGGAGACACAAGAGACTAAAACTGTACGTACCTTGGGTATGTTCAGATTTAGATCGTGTGCACCCAAGTAAGAGAACTGTAACCACTGTAATTGTGAAAACAGTTGTTACTGAGAACTGTTGGTACCAAAAGAGAAAGAACTTTTATTCAAAATTGATTTTAATTTTCTACAACTTTTTCTAAAAATACAAGCCGGCATTTATAAAGTTCAGCCTTTGTCTGAGTCTCATTCAACTTACATCTCATGTGAAGCAGCCTTTCCTTCTGGTCTAAAATCATAAAGTTCTATATATTTAATTTATAAGTGTATATCAGCCCTAATTTGACATCCTCACAGTAGTGAGTGTGCTACATGAAGCTATGATTTTTCTGTACAAACTTTATTAATAGAAATTAAATCATCTAGTATCAAATAATTTATTTTTATGCTCGCTGTGGCATGAACTCCATAGTATGTGGAGGTTGAATGAGTGATACAAGTGTACAAAGTCTGGAGATGCTCATTGAATAGTAAACAGTAGTTTAACGTTTTTTTTTGTTAATTGAACTGCTTTGTATTTTTTTTTAATTATTATTTTTATGATCAGGTCCAGGTTTATTTAATTACTGAATTGTTTCTGTATTCATTATTTTGCCTCAGATGTTCATTTCAGTAGTTTATCTAATTTCTAATGAAGTCAAAATATTCGATTTCTATCCGTGTTAAATTGATTTCAGGGGCAGCAATGGGCTTCTGTCTGAATCATTTTTACTGTGATGCAAGAACAGATAGAAAAAGCCCAGTGGGAGAGAGGCTTACCTCAGAAGATGTCTTATTTAAGCCTCTTCACTTTGAATAATCAGCCAAGATTGTACATAGAACTTGTGGCGACAGAGGGAATGTCTTAAATAGACTTAACATTGGACTCACTGGAGAAGAAAACATAATGTACCTGCACTTGAAAACCCTCAGCCTTTAGTCCATGCCAAAGTATTTGCACATATGGACAGACAGACAACAAACTGATGACAGTACCCTGCGGTGAGGGCTGAGGGTAAAAATGCTTTGTGTTGATGGTCATTTGCAATTACACCACCTTCCAGTCAGACTGACAAAGATGCCTGATTGCCTATTGTTTGAGGATCAAGTCATGTCAGTGTGTGTTGATTATTAGCATACTCAATGACCAATCACTAGTTCTATCCCTTTCAAAAGGCCGATTTCTGGTTCTGAGTACAAGCCAATGGTCTGAAGATACCAGTTCCTTATGATCGTCAGGTTTTTTCCAAGTTGAGAATGTTTCAGAAATCTATAGGTAGGACTTTTAAAATTAAATGATTTCAATCATTATTTAATGTCAAATTAAGCAAAACAATTACACTGAAGCAATATACCATGACAATACAATCAAAATAAACCTTAGAGGTGAAGAAAATTATAATAGTGACAATCACAGAAAATTGTCATGATAATGCAATATAATAAAACTTTATATTGTGTTAATTATAGCACTATAAATATGATTTCATCATACAGCTCTACTTGATACACCAATTATCTTTTTTTTTTGGGGGGGGGGTCTCTGGGTTGCTGACCAGGTTGGTGTGTTCTGCCCCTGACTCACCTGATTTTTCATTATTTTCATGACTATTTATATTGTAGATTCTGACTGAAGGCATCAAAATTATGAATGAACATTAAATTATGTAGTTAAAAAAGTGTGACATAACTCAAAGCATGTTTTATATTTTAGATTCTTCAAAATAGCCACCCTTTGCTTTTATCACTGCTTTGCACATTCTCTACATGGGCTTCATGAGGTAGACACCTGAAATGTTTTCTATCAGTCTTGAAGGAGTTCCCAGTGATGCTGAGCACTTGTTGACCATCTGAGGTCCATCTCATGTCATTTAAATGAGAAGATGAGTCCAAACTTTTGATTGGTAGTGTAAAGTGTGACAAACTTTCCCGTCAGAAATAGCCCGAGCATAGCAGCGTTGCGAACCTCTCCAGAGTCAGCCCGTCTTTCACCATCCCACAAATGTTAGCGTGGATAGAGTCCTCTGCCTGGAGTGACAACAGCTCAAGGATCTCAGCATCTCCCCTGTTTAACATCTTTTCAGCCACGTTGATATGTTTGTTTACTGTACATTATCTGCGGTCATTTTTAAATTCCCCCGGCGCTGGGGTCACACATGCAATATGTCATCAAAATGTCACACCTTGGTTGCAGAATGAGAGGTGTTCCTTTTACATAGTGCTTCGGAATCATGATTCCACCTTTATCATGGCTCTGTTATTACCTCCAGAGGCATTACAGAGATGTAACAGAGGTGGGACCAAATGATCCACCATTTCATTTACACAGACATTGTTCCAGAAAAAGTGAAATATTCCCAGCACAGAAGTGCTGTGTAAAAGGGGTTAATGGATGCTTAAGAGCACATCAAATCAACTGGTGAAAGGATTTAATAGTATGAATACTCACGAAATTTTCTAACCTTCTCCACCTTGAATAACTGAATGGTGCCTCTGAGGGCACTTCGGATGTTTCAAAAGGATGAAACATTCAACTCACTGGAAAAAAAAAAAAAAGGGGGGGGGGGCAAATGCTATGTATTGTTCGACATCTACATTTATATCATTTTGCTGTCAGATTAATAAATCAGACATGTCTGATTGCCTATTGTTTGCAGCCTCTGTCTTTCTTAAATCATATATTCAACGCCTCCTGCCTCTCTACATTTGCACATTAATGCAGATTAAGGCAGACTCCATGGCCCAATCCCATTTCACCCCTTTCCCTCTCCCTCAGCCCTTCCTCTCCATTTTGCGAGTTCAGTGAAGGGGTAGGACTGTCTCGATTCTCAATGAGTTGAGGGGAAGGGCTAAGGGGGCTCTTGAAAAAGAGATTTTGCAGGACCACGCTGCAAACGGAGGGGTATGAGAAATTTCCCATAATTATGTTCAAATCATCAGCAAGATGGAGGCAAACACAGCAAAAAAGTGCAGCAGTGTGACGACAAACACACAAATGTATGCATTTTCTTTGTAAATAACTTAATCAATTGCTTGTCCATTTAATGCCACTTCAATCCGCGACCCAGCCCCGGATGAGGGAGGGATGGATGGATTATAGATCGCATTTCTGCAGTTTGCGGTTGACAGCCACAAAAGGATGCCCAAAGCCCATGCAACAGAGACAGTTACAGCTGCTGATGGCCTGGTGAGTTCTTTCGCAAACAAAGTTGTCGCATCTGTTTATAGTGGCATCGATGACTACTGATGACCTCACAGGTCAGGAGGGGTTGTCTCATTTCATAAGGGAATTTTTCATCCCCTATCCCTTGCAACGCGTTTCAAGGGTGCCACGTGCAAGGGCCAAGGGATAGAGGTGAAAATGAGAATTGGGATTGGGCCCATAAGTTACACTCGTTTTTCTCAATCTGCTTTCAGATGTTATTATTACTACTATTTATTGTTATCTCCGTTTTACCTGTGTAATCTTGTAACTGTTTTGTACTTGCTGCTGCCCATCTTGGCCAAAACTTGTAAAAGAGGTTCTTAATCTTGTCGGGATTTTCCTGGGTAAATAAAGGTTAATAAAATAAGTAATATTAAGGGTACTTAAACATTAGATAGGAGCGACGTGGACAAAAAATGTTGATTAAAATATTCCCATCAGTTGAAAGATAATTATCATGATAAAAGGTAACTCACTAATGTTTTTCAACTTTCCTATTTTCAGAACATTTCAGAGAAAAAGGAGTAGAACAATCAATTTGATGAAAATTAATAAAAGATTTGTTCAATATCAAATTAAAGGTTAAGTGCTTCACAGACGTTTGTCGTCATTAAAAAAAAAATCATACTGTTTCAACTTAATTTAAGTGGTCTGAGAAGAAGATAGGATTGTACCCACCTTATGAACTCCATTATCAGGTTGTAGAAATCTACACCATGATGCAGATTTATAGTGACAGGTATTGAAAACATGATTGACAGCCATAACTACTGATCACTTTTGAGATTCTGTGAGACACGACTGTTTTACTCCATGGCATGATGTGGAAGCTTGGGAAAGTGGATTCTCTTTTCCACAGCTGTGTCAAATGGCATTGGATCATCTGTAATTATCTTTAGTCTGTTGTCTTTTTGGACCAAAAGGACACAGCTACAGTAAGAATGTGTGCATTTGAAATTCTGGGTTTTTCCCCCTGATTTTCACTCCTACTTTGTTCCTCTCCATCTTTATTTCATCACTTCCCTTTGATAATACATTCTATACAACTACATGGGTATTGTACTGGGCTGTATAGAGATGTAAATATGTTGCTTGTATTATATTCTCCAGTTATTTCAAAGCCACCCAAATGTAAATATTTATATTATCTACATATTTATATAAATACCACATTTCTTATTTGTCTCTTCATATTTTATTTTTCACTCATTTGTGGTTTTTCTACTTGTCTTTTTCTATGCACAAGCTTGTTGTATGTAGCTGCTGTTACCTGTGAAATTATAATAGTCTTATCAAACAGAGAGTGTGTGCAGCCAATAGGCTACTCACATCAGAGTATTGTATGACCAGAGTAAAGTGGTCTTGACTGTAGCTGTCATGCATGTCATTCATCTCATTATCTGAGATGTTGCGTTTCTGAAGGATTTAAGTTCTTGTGGCTCACAGGTAACAATACTCCCATTCAAGTAAGGCTGAGTAATGAATAATTGCAGAGATCATCTATGACCTAAACCTTACAAATCTGCCTTATCTGTATTTTGTATTAAAAAGGAGTGATATTTTGCTTTTTTAAATGGAATTATACATTCTCAAACATTTCCCTGTGGTCTGCATTAACTGTAAATGCTATGCTTGGGTCTGAATTCTTCATTAATTCAACTCCACAGGTCCATCTTCAACCCTATTTCTGAGTAATGACACCAGAAAGGTCATTTTGAGCGCTGGCCCTTTAAATGCAAATGAGCCACCTCATCCCCCACCATGTTGATTGTGCTGCTCTGTCCCGTTCAAGCAACAACTGAACATTTTAGGTAATCAGCTCGAAGTTTGGACATATTTTTAGTATGGACTACAACCACTGCTGCTGATAAACAATTATAGTGTACTCTGAGAAATGTTCGTCTGAAGTCTTGACCTTATATGTGCAAATATCGTGATGTAACTAGTTATAGATGCAACAAATTAAGAAGAAATCAAAACGGGATGGAGAAATCCACTCGATTTTTGTCAAAAATGAATATAAAGATGGCTTTGCAGCACCTGGAGGGTTCAAATTCAAACTTCTGGAACTATTAGGATCCAAATACACAAATAAATGAACCAAAGACTAATAAAAGTGGGTTTAGCAAAATATGACCCCTTTAAGTGGGCAGGTTCCGTGTGTAATGCCAGTGGACACAATGGGTTACACATGAAACCTGGAATGAGACTGCCGATTCATGAAAAACCCCACGTCTGGATTAGAAAAACCACTAGGATCGTCACATTTAACACACTGTCTTTATTTATAGTGGTATATAAGACCATTTAAAGCATGTTTTCCAGATCAAATGCACTGACACCTAGGTAGCTTTTCAGGTCCCAATTTTGGCCTTATTTTTGGCCCCAATATTTATTAAAAATTCATTAATTTTGGGGTGGAGTATAATTTTTTTTTGCATTTATCTGAGGTCATCATTAGGTATATATGTCTGAATTTCTCTTTTATTATTAAGTCTAAAAAAGCTGGCGAAGTGCAAGATACCAAAATGAATCCAGTTTCATAGAGGCATCCATAAATGTATATTGTATTTTACTGTCTTGGAGCAGATTGATATTTATACAGCAATCAAAACAGCCAACAGAACTCACTAATAAACCATTAAGGGATAAAAGGAAATCAGCCAAAACTTGGTCTCCTCATAAGTTATCAATTTAAATCTGCTCTGGCCTAGGCTGTGTCGCTTTTAACACAGTGTGCAATGCTGCTTGCCCCTAGCCATATGCTACTTTTGATTACTGCAACAACTCATTAAACGCACACAAACACAACCCATAAAGTGAAAAGCGGTGCTGCTCGTGGCTGTTTAGCTGTTTTTTTTTTTTCCTTTTGTGTGTGTGAAGTGGAAGTGAATAACTAAGGATGATGATTTTCCTGACCATCAGACGTCTCTATCGCTCTATTTCTAGACACTAGTCACTCAGGAGAATATGCAGATTAGTTTTCAAAAGCAATAAAAGTCAGCCAGTCAAAACACAGGGAGCTATTGTCAAGGGGGTTCTTCTGTAATGTGTCGTGAGATCGTTCACTCCTCAAACATGTGCTATTGTCATCATCACCATTTCCTTTGCTGTCACCGTAATTCTCTTCATCATTATCACCTCTTCATGATTCATGACTTCATTACCCAACCACCTTTATATGTCCTAGATGAAGCCAATCCTCACAGATACAGTAAGACTGCACTAGTTTCAATGATCAGTACAGCCTGCAGGGGTCATCTGATTGAGATTTATGACCAGGGAAGCAACAATTATGTCTCCATTACACAGGGACTGACCACAGATACATGTGACGCTACTTTCTACATGTTCACCCTATGAGCCCATCAGGGAATGGGCTCAGTTCCAGTCTTTATCTACTATTCATGTGTCTGTAATTTAGAGGCAGCTTAACAGATGGTGGTGTGTCTGTTCTATGGCACATTGTTATAAATTACATCTGAACTCCTCTATGGATGGATGTAGCAGAAAAAAAACAGGAACGATATAGGTTTTGTTTGAGAAATGCTCATAATTTGGTGAGTATATTTCTTCTTGACAGACTGGCTGAAGGGCTCAGTGCATGACTCATTTACCCAATCCAATCACTGGAGAATAATGTCACTATTTTATATGGAAATCACAGGTACATGTTATTTGTCCAACACAGATCTGTGACTTAATGGTGAATACACAAAATCCAGTGCTTTTCTACTAAAAACTGGAGTTGTGTGCAAACTGAAATTTTAGCAACAAAAGTGCTTAAATATTAACCTATCATGGGTGCTACTTTTGTGGCAGTTCCAAAACTTTTTTTTTCAATATTTAGCTTTCCTTAAGTGATTTATCACCATTTATTATGACATTATCCATTATATTTTGCATTTTTTCAGTGAACATGAGGTATTTTCCTACATTTAATTTAATGATCAGGTAGATGTTCAGAAATGCTCAGATTAAAGTTGATGGTTATTGTATCAAAAACAGAAAAAACTGAAAAAACAGTGGCTTTTTCCAGCTAACTATATCATTAACTGAGCATAAACCCAGTATCTCCATCCACTGTCATTTATCAAACTCCACTTTACTGGTTTTACCGGTGAATCAATGTTGTAGATGACGGTGTTTCCACATTCAACACGAAGCCTCTGAACGTCCAAATGGGTCATATCTGATGACCATGAGAGGATGACAAACTGCATTTTACACCAATTATTAACATGTACTGATAGAATAATTGGATCAGCAGGTAAGCCATTTTTTCATCAGTTTTCTCTGTTGTGATATAATTACCATTGATTTACTATGAGTTTTCATGAATATCCAAATTAAATATAGGGAATTAAATATAGGAAAATACATGATTTACAGTGAAAAATGCAAAATACAGAGGATAATATTATAATAAATGGTGATAAATCACTTAAGAAAAGTTAAATATAGAGGAGAAATTCATTTGTGGACTGACACAAAAATAGCACTGGGTCTTTATGGGTTAAATGGGGAAAAATAAGTGGAAGAAACCTCAAAGAAGAGATGCCTATTGCAGTGAATATAGATAAATACAGATACGTGTGGTACCTGATCCCTTTAACATCAGTGACTTGCCATAAATGCTTTCAGGACATGTTCTGGTGTCCTATCTGTTTTTCTCCACTTTGAATTTATTTTAAAAATAGGTGTGTCTGGCTCAGTAAAATGCATAATTATGTTTAGAAAATAATTTGGACCATGTTCAGTGATGCATGACTCATTTGCTGAAGCCAAACAACAATTTCAAGCATCTCCAGAATGGATCCCTTTTAGCCTGATAATATCTGTAATACTAAGTCTGGAACTCTTTTGTATTATATCAACATGATTTACTCAACTGGAAAGGAGATTACTTTAAAGCGACAAATACTTATGATCATAATAACAACAAACATTTGTAAATTAGACATGTTTAGGTGATCAGTTGGGATGTTTCTTTCACTTCTGCATGGAATGTATAATTTTTAAACCTTCTTAGTTTACTTTCAAATTGAACATCTTGCCCTCCTTGCAGATTCTAAAGCTTGATGTATTTTATGTATAAATATAGTGTGTTTAACATGTTTCAAGCTATAGAATCAACAAGGTGGGTACGAATGTTCTTTAGGATTTTAAAAGTCAAATCTAATGATTTTGCTGTATTTTCCAACATGATATTCAAAAGAGTTCAGGTCAAAGGTCATGTTTGGTCATTGTATGGAGCTGGACATGAATTGAAGGCACGATTTAAGTATTATATGTATGAATGATATATAAGTTGATAAAATTGCATTAGAGCTCTGTTGTGATTTTTAGTAAATATTGCTGGTGTAAGGTCATGGCATATGGGGCTGAGTTCAGCTGCTTTTGTAACAGCATCTGGTGGTCTAGATAGTTGGAAAATATCAATATATGGCATTATAAGATGGATCCTTCTTGGAATCAAAAATTCAATAATTTCTGAGTAAGTCTATGAAAGTGGGCCAGGTAGGGACACAAAGGAGACAAACCCTTAGCTTTAACCCATAAAGACCCAGTGCTACTTTTGTGGTAGTTCCCAAATGAAATTTTCTCCAAATCTAACCTTTCTTAAGTGATTTATCACCATTGATTATAATAATATTCTCTGTATTTTGCATTTTATCAGTATAAATCAGGTATTTTCCTGTATTTAATTTACAGATCATGTAGATGTTCATAAAACCTCAGATTAAAGTTAAGGGTTATTGGATCAAAAACAGAAAAAAACTGAAGAAAAAGTGACTTTTTCCAGCTAACTATATCAATAACTGAACATAAACCCAGTATCTCCATGCAATGTCATTTATCAAACTCCATTTTTACTGGTTTTACTAGGGAATCAATGCTGTAGAAGATGACGGTGTTTCCACGTTCACGGAGCGTCTGAACATCCAAGTGGGTCATATCTGATGACCATGAAAAGATGACAAACTGTATTTACACCAATTATTTACATGTATAGATAAGATTAGTGAATCAATAGGTATTAAACAGTTCAGATCAGTAGACGTTTTTGGTTGATGATGGATGTTTGAGTCTTTATGGGTTAATAACACACAACAGTACAAATAAAGTCACTGACTACAAGATAAATGGATTCAGTGAATTCATAAAAGTGTTAATTATCCACATTGTTCTTTAACTGAGCATTTACATTGTTCTGTATTAACAATGCGATCGTGTTGACATGCTAATATAATTACATTATTACACAAGCATTGTGACCAGCACAAAAGAACCGCTTGTACTTGGTTACTCTATGTCCACAACTCATTCATGGCTTTGTTTGATGTGACATAGTCTGATCGCTGTAGTTAATTTCCATGTGCAAATAACCATGATGCTATGCCAAGCATTTGTCTCAAGGGGAAGTAGAGCAGTTGGAAATGTACAGCTTGTCCGGCCCTTTCTGCTCCGAGGTACCGGATCCAGTGATACCATCATAACTTCACCCTGGTGTTATGAAAGGCTGCGCTTCTAAATATGGGCTTTTGTTGTCACTGTGTGAAAGGGACTTGAGTTGGTGGGTTCTCGGCTCTTGAACATCTCAAAGACTTCAGTGTGGAGGAGGTCTACAAGACAGAGACAGCATGAGGCTTTTGGGTCGTGGATGACATCGCGTTGAGCCCAGTGCATCAATGAGCAACATCACTGACATAAGATCTGTAGACTTTTTTTTTTTCAGAAGGGTCCCTTCTTTTGCAGAAAGCTGTGCATTTTTTGTCTGGCTTGGATGGTTAGTCAGGGAGTAGGAAACTTTATCCGCCTGGCAGCAGAGTCAGCAGAGCAGACTAAATACCTTAGGCTGTTTGGCACACTTGTGTCCCAGTGTGCAATGGGAAAAATCTCAGTTTAATTTAACAACAATGATTTTGCATCTCACAGCTAAACAACGTCCTCAAGGCTGTTATGAACTTTGTACACTGTGTCATCACCCCATCCACTGTCCAAAATGTTTCTCTTGTTCACACTAAAAACAGAAAATAACCTCATGTGGTAAATATTTACTGTTTTTATCATCAGAACCAATGCAAGATGAACAAATCCAGGACATTTAAGATCCAAGTATAGTCTACCCCTGCTACAGAATATATAAGTATCATTATACTTGTCTGCATCTTACAGTGTCATTCTATACTCTGACTATTCAGCAGATCTGTTACATGTCTGGAACAATAATGAGACTACTGGGACTGAAACCATGTACTGCATTAGTCATTTGTGAACTGAAGTCATGCAGGGTTTCTGCAGGTATTAGCAAATCTAATTTAATGCTTTTAATGCCACTTTAAACTAATTTAATGCTCATGTCCAAATGCAGATACAGTTTTATATCTACTTTTATGATGGTTTAAGGCTTTAACCAGGTTCTGAATAGTTCCTCCTCCAATCACTTCTGCTGAAACTTGCTCTTACTCATTTTTCCGACATTTGCTAATATTCCCTCCACTCTTTCACCACGGCATGAGCACGCCCACAGCACATTGCATTTCAAGCATCCAGTGTTGTGACTTTGTGTATCGGCCATAAACAATAGCTAATTAAAGAGTTCCGCCTGTCAATCATCACACTATACTTTCAATCAAAATGATTAAATGTTTATATAAGCAAAATAAATTGTGAACAACAATGCCTTTTTTCCATCAAGTGTATTTAATTTTTTAATGATTCTGGACATAGAATTTAATGCTTTTTAATGCCATTTAAGGCCTTAATTTTCATAAAATCTATTTAATGACTTTTAATGCAGAAACCCTGTCATGAAGAGGATAACATGTTCATTCATTTTGTTAATGATTTGAACACAAGTTCTTGTTTACTCCACAGCAATGGCCACGTTTGTATAATATGTAAAGCAAATTTGAAGTCTCAAAATAAGTAAAAGTACTGGGTGAATGGCCCCAAGGTGGAAATATGGACTATGGCGCATGTAAACAAAACAAATTAAGAAAAAAGAAGCAGTGCCTGGGTATTATAGAAGATGCCGCTCATGTGAGATGAACGTAAACTATGTCTGAATTTATTGAAAAAGGTGTTTCCTTCTCCCTTCATGTACATACAAACAGATTATTTTGAGCTAAGTAAAAAAAACACCTCAAGCAACAATAACAACTTTTTAGCAGAACAGAAAAAGGAACTAACATCTAAGTAGGAAACTTCCATGAAGGGACTATCTGTCATTTGACTGATTATGATTTTCATAACAATCTCAAAGTAAGAATTATATAACATATAAGAATTAAGAGTTATACATAACAGAGAACACCTAAACGCGAGACTGTAAGATATATGGAGAGACACAGAGCACATCATGGAACAAGATCAGTATAATTTGATCTGATAAATAGTTTTTTTTTTTAAAGTGTTGTGTCAATACATAGTCATGGTAGCATCATGGTTTAAGGCTGCATTAGGGCTGCTGGGACTGCATAGCTCCAATTCCTTAACAAAATTTTGGATTCCCATTCTTGGATGCCCTGCGATGAACTGGCGACACGTCCACGGTGTACCCGCCTTCAGCCATAGGTAGCTGGGATAGGCTCCAGCACCCTCTCGAGGATAAAGCGGTTCAGAAGATGAATGTATGAATTCTGGATTCCAGTCTGTCCTGTAACATTTAGTGGTAGGTCTCTGTGAAAGTGTGGTCTGAAAGCTACAGTATATTTCAGCTGGACAATGCCAAAAGCATTGCTCTAAGCAGACCACTGCCTTTCTGCAGGAGTGGCCTTCCAAATTACCTGATCTGAACCCAGCCCAGCACTTGTGGGTCATTGTGAAATGCAAGGTGAAGGAAGGTCAGGTGTCCAGCTTCAGGCAGCTCACAGAGGCCATCACAGAGGAGCAGAAGAAGTGACTGTGCTGTAAGGGTGTACTCTCTTTTGTTACTGATGTTTTCAGAAAATTCAGCTGTATTCCACTGTGTTTGTTCAAAGGATGGGAGCAGGAGAAGCATAAATAATTCTTCTGGCTTCAGCTTCTTCCTTTTTCAGTTACTAATTGTGTCAGTTTTATGTTTTTTATATGTAGGCCAATGTGTTTTGTACGTAACCAAAATAAAAATATTCATTCATTCTTTATTCAATTTTAAAGTTATGCCAGCTTAATGACAGCTTTATGTGTACAAGTCAAAGAGTGTAATGAGTGATTGAGGAGTGGCGTGTACGAACAACTCTGAGGTGCAAGGGTCAGCTTAGTTAATTTACTCCATGAGTTATATTTGTACTTTCTATCTTTGCATATTTGTGTGCTGTAGTTCATTTTTAGAATAGCTGCATTTGCAAAAATGTTCATATTTGTATTTATATAGTTAATACTTGTATGTTTACAGTTTCAATGTTGATGTAGTCTTTAGAATCATTTGGATGGTGAATCTGCTTCTGTGTTTCATGTGCTCAGTACACCTTCCAGGATTCTGATTAGTTATGTGGTTATCCCTGATTGGCCATAAAGTCACCTTGGACTTGAACGTGTATGTTGCATTTGTAGCATGTTTAATGGAATTATAAAGTTTGGCTGTCTGTCTGAATTCTTTTATAAAGAATAACTCACCAAAGTCACACATTACACAACTAATGTGGACATTTTCCATAAGATGATGTTTAGAGTTCACACATTATTGGCTGTTTGTGACTTAACAGATAATCAGATTTGTGTGGCACGATGTTATCTTCTTACTGCAGCAGGTCGATGGAGTCACTGGGCTAATAAATGAGCCCTGTTGGAGGTACGACTGTCTATAAACCAGATCTTACGACATAAGATAAAAGTAAGTTACAGCCAAAAAGACTTCCCATCCTAACAAGGAAATCTTTGACGACCGAGTGGATGTGGGATGACTTAAAAGTTGAATTGTCAGAGCATTAAGTGTCTGGCAGAGTAAATGCTTTGCACATGTAACTGCACTGAAGTAACTAAGTGAATGTGATAAACTACTAAATTAGTTTATTGAAATAACAGAAAACGTTAGAGAACTTCTGCGGTGGGTTGATAAGTTTTATAGAGCTATCTGTGGAAACTAATGCATCTGCAGAATTTAGTATACACAAACATATTCAACATTAAGGAGGGTGACTAATGAAACTAATACTTTGTCATTTCTATAGTGAAAAGAATTGCTTGATACTTTGGTGTAATCCATCGCTGCACTCACTGGTTAAGCAGTGTAACTGATAATCCTTCATTTATCAATGTCCAGGCAAATATATGGAGTGGGAGCAATATGTCACTGATATTATTGTGGCCAAATGTGCAGTTTACTTTCTGCTTTCAATTCTAAGATATGATTAAGTCGCAGAACTAATGTTTCTCCCATCATCTATCATCTTTTAGTTTAATAATTTAACACAGTCAAATTAGAATGTATGTATCGACCGTGAATTAAACATGAGCAGTAATTTGAGCAGGAAATGAAAGGTATGTAGTGACATCCAAATGTACGACTAAATGACTCACCAAAGCAGATTTGAGAAATAGCTGTAAAAACACATGAAATATGCATGTTAGAAGGGATATTATTAGATCACAGATGTTCTATTCAGTCTACACAAAGGTAACCCACAGTAACCACTGGAGAACCAGCGCCCACACCAACCTGGTGCAGTCACTGTTAGTTAGCAAACTGTCAAAGCAAAACCAACCGAAATACCGACGCTGATGGGATGCGAAGGAGTGTTTCTAAAAATTATTTATGGTTCTTTCAGCTTGTATGTTTGATCTGACAATGCCATGATGGACTTATTCGGTTATAGATTCACCTTTTTTTTTCTTTGGAGGGCAAGTGCGAATGATGAAAGCAGATCTGCAGTTGCCTTTTGGTCACGATGAGAGAGATAATGCAGCTTTAAACTGCAGCATAGAAGGTTTTATCACAGCGTGAAAGCTCTCCTCTTTTTGAACTGTGATGCTAATTGTAAGCTTTGGCCCAAAATTAAGTGAGGCAGGCAGTTTCGCCCACAGGATCTAATGCAGACTTCCTGACACGCCATTCCAAATCTGAATACCCTTTTATCTCCTCTCCTCTCCTCTCCTCTCCTCTCCTCTCCTCTCCTCTCCTCTCCTCTCCTCTCCTCTCCTC
>JAPQRP010000030.1:18353199-18364459 GCA_037367295.1 Apogon hyalosoma
GTGCAGTAATCTACACCTGGCTTTTCTGCCTCCGTCCATAATAATATACATTATATAGATTAAATGTCGTCTAAAATGAATGTTTATTTGCAACATAGTATAGCAAACTATTACATAATCAAAAACAAATTAATTTTAGCAAAAAAAAAAAAGTCTCCATTTTGAATGTTAGGGGTCACCAGAAATGTGTGATGTTAAAATGGGGGTCATGAGCCAACAAAGGTTGGGAACCACTGACGTACTTATTTTCATCTTTTCACATGTTATTCAACATCATTTGATATCGTGTCAATTTATGCCAAGATCTCCGGTTTACATATCCGTAACTGCTAATCCTAACCGCTAATTGTGTGGGTATTTGACTCTGCGTCAACATACACGTGGAAAGTTTATAATACGTACATATAACACACCAGTTAAAAGTGGTGTGTATATTTACACAATTCATGATTTCACATTGCATCTGGTCATTTTCTAGCAGTTGGATCAAAGTCCCTTGTGTAAGTTTTTCTCACCATGGGAGACTGATAGAGTGACTCACTACTCCCTCTAGTGTTCACAGAAATTTACCAGACAGTTGGTGTAAATCTATCTAGTTAATATCTCTACAGTCCAATAAACTGGCATCTTTGGCAGCATTATGGCCCTTGACAGTTATAATTACCTGATTGCTTTCATCTGTTTTAACATTTACACTCAGGGTGACGACAAACACTTTGACAAATGCTGTTTGATCACTTCTCATTTGTGGTGAATATACAGTTAAATTACTAATAAAGGTTATAAAATCAGTGCCATTATTTAAACGTTCATAAAAATAAGCATAACAATGTCTTGCAATGTTATGCTTTCGTGTATTGGTGTCATCAGCAGTTTAGTGGGCCCTTCTGGAATTGTTAGCAATGTGTTTTTTTTTTTTTTTTGTTCCACATTATTTTTTGTCTGCTAAAAGCTTTTATACAAAACAAGACACACAGAGAATCTAAAGAACACAGCTGAGAGAGGTCAAGACTACTGAAAGAATTCAATCCTAAGAAAATCAACACTAAAGAGAAGACCTGAAACAACCAAGGCAAGAGAAGAACCAAATTCCACAGGCCGTTTCAAGTATGCCAGTTTATGTTTTCATTTTATTGAAGCATATAAGTGAATCCCTGTGCACCTCCAACTGCATCATTAGACATTGTGGCCTGAGCCTGTTGATGTGACCCAGTAGATGGAAAGTAAAGGGCCCATACTAAATTTCATTCAACAAACAGGAATGTCAGTTGTACTACTAGAATGCAACTCTGCATGGTGTTAAATTTCCATTTTCTCGATGAGTGAACCATAACATTCTGAGCTCAATAAAATATTTCCTATGTGAATTAGTCATCGTTATATCATTTCACCATTGGAAGTTGACAAGGATTTTAATTAATGGCTGTTTTTTAAAAATTAATTATTTAGTCTCTGTCTTAAAAAGTGTTCAGTTATTTTTTATGATAGTGAAGATAGCTTTGCTTCCCTGAAAGATGCTAAAAATAACATAAACAAACCCATCATGTTGTCTCCAAATTTCAGCTCTGTTTGTCCTCCACTTTGCCAGCACACACTCACTTAACCTGGCGTGGTATCACAATCTGCCACGAAGCCAGCCAATCAGAGGGTCTTGATTTTGATAGTTACAGGTAATTACTTGGAAAAGGCTGGTGCCATTTCAGCTAAAGGCAAGTAATGATAACTCAGCAACCCATTCATTACATTAGTGTGAATGAACACATAATAACTGTTGTCAGCCCAACACAAAAGAAAAGTAATCACAATGTTTTGTTTAAAGACAAAAAATGCATATGTTTTTAACAATATTAGCAGGAGGTGAAGATAAACTTGGCAGTTGTTTCACTACTCTATCATGTATGTCCATCCATGCTTATCTGAATCCTGGTTGTTAGGATAACAGCTTAATCCAGGCCATGTCCTCCAGCTCCTCTGAAGGGACACCGGAGCATTTCCAGGTCAATCCCAGAGATATAACTCTCGTAGTTCCTGAGGCCCTCACCTTGACTCCTTAAGCCTCCCACCAGAGATGTGAGAGGAGTAGTTGAGACAAGGACCTGAGGCAACAGGAGTCAATGAAATGTGTATTTAACCTCACCAGGGAAGTGTTTCAGGAGGCTTTCCATCCAGGTGCCTGACTGAGCAAGTCCAGCCATTCTGTGGAAGAAACTCTTAACTCCTCCCTCAGACCTGTGAACATCTACATCACTACCAACACTCCTTTAGTCTGTCTGTCAACTATCTGTGTCTTATCCCAAATTTAACTGACCCTACTCTCCAAACTGTTTTAGGTTGATGGATATCTGCAGCATCTTCAACTGTCCGATCAGACTTTGATGGATTTGTCACTAAGATTTCGTCGAGAGATGGACAAAGGCCTGTGTAGAGACACAAACCCTACGGCTGTGGTCAAGATGTTGCCCACATTTGTTCGTTCTACACCTGATGGAACAGGTAATTAGCTGTTCATTAAAGACAATGAAAATGGATTTTTAAAGAAAAAAATCTACTTCTGTTCATTGAGATAGGGAATACAGTTGAAAGGCTTTGAATAACACAATACATTTGGTGGAGAACACTGAACATGATTAGACCTTGTTTGAGTTTCTGTTGTGCATGATAACTGATTTTTTTTTCTTTTTTCCCCAAAGAACAAGGTGAATTCCTGGCCCTTGACCTTGGTGGATCCAATTTCCGAGTTCTTCTGGTCAGAGTGATGGGTAATGGCAAGCAAAAGGTAGAGATGGAAAATGAGATTTATGCCATTCCTGAACACATCATGAGAGGCAGCGGATCTGAGGTTAGAAGCATCACACAACATGCAAAACTAATAATACTTGTAACATACACAGGTCTACTGGAATTAAATTGAATTTACTGATGAGATATCACAATAATCAAGAAATAATGCCACAAAATTGCATTTCATTTATCTCATGCAGCCAAGTTGAAGTGTTTATCTGATTTTCAGAGCTCTTTAGAGTATGATAAACAAACTGTACATGGCACCCAAGTACCATTGGTAATGTACGGCGCAAAAAAAACGGATGTTTTGGAGAAACCAAATGACACATAATAACCATAAAAATGAATTTTTGTCCCTTCTTATTTTCCATCAAAATGTTTCCATTTACCGTGTGTCCATTTCCATTAGACATAGACAGTGCCACTTGCACCATTGAACACTGTGGATTCATTTGCTTTGGAAATCTGTGCTTAGTGAAATCAAGATTGTGAGAGAAGATGTCTTTGTGTATTTTACTGAAGCTACCCACAGAGGACTGACATGTTGGCAGTGTGCAAACTAACTACAAAGGAATAAACTACTCACTGTGTAAAATCACCAGCTTTACATGGAGAACTAGGGAGAAATAATGTCAGGTAATAAAACTGCACAGAGAAGTGGGAGATTAGAAAAAAAAGAGCTAGATAGCAAGGCTGCTGTTCAACCATCTATCAAAGAAAGAACACAAAGAAAAGCATTCTGTAACAGTACAAGTCAGATTTAGATACCACTAACATATGCAGACTGTCTGTGGCCATAACTGAGTAGTGTCATGGAAGGTTTCTAGCACTCTGGAACAATTTGGATGAAAACACAGAAGTCACTGATTCGCAGTTGAAGTAGCTATATTTTTACATATGCAAGGATATTGAGACAACAGAGTCTGCCTGCTGCTGTCTGCCAGTACAGACATACAATGGTTTTTAAGCATTTGACAAAACACCAGGCCAATAACATAACAGGTCAATTGTTATGTCAGTGGCCAGTTTTACTTCTTACTTTTTATGCAGTCCATAGACCTCGAACTTCTTTAATCACAATATGCCAAAAGGTAATTATGGTATTTTTGCCCAGTTGTTGTTGTTGTTGTTATTATTATTATTATTATCATTATCATTATCATTATTGTTATTATTATTAAATTAAAAAAAATATTATTATTATTATTTTTAGTAGAAGTGTTTCTTGTGGAATTCATCTCCTGGTGTGGCGGTGTGCTTGCATGCGGTTCAGCTAGAACCTTAGCAATTTGCAATTTC
The DNA here is from genome assembly GCA_037367295.1 of Apogon hyalosoma. NCBI lineage: Eukaryota > Metazoa > Chordata > Actinopteri > Kurtiformes > Apogonidae > Apogon > Apogon hyalosoma. The sequence goes on from JAPQRP010000030.1 coordinate 18,357,283, forward strand.
CTTGTCAGTACCTACACTGTGCAATTTTTCCATCACGCAGAAAAGGCACTCATCGTCTCCTTGGTAGGAAAACTGAACTGAACTTTGCATTACTGAAGTCGACCTGCACAGAGTACGACACAGAGGCTGAGCTGAGCTTTGACATCATCAGACAGGGAGTCTTTCCTACATCAACAGATCAGTAATGACTACAGTCTCTGCTTAACATCATCTTAGACCATTGATGGTCAGAAAGGCAAATATTGGCTGATTGGTTTGACCCTCCTGTAAACATTTTTGTGTTTTTGGTACAGATTGATAGACTGTATGGGTTTTCCACCCTCACCTAACCCCATTCTTCATACCACCTCCAACCATGTTGCCCATAGATCCACAGACTGTGTGTTTTGGAGTCTCAACATAAAAGTTATCCTTTCCATAATGAAAATTCTCCTAACTACTAACTGCCATGAAACAAATGTCAGGGGCTCTTTTTTAAGCCAGTTTAGAGTTATTGCTTTCTTAGCTGCCATAAGTAGTAAATGCAGTAGATATGTCTTTTTCTTGCTCATCTTTGTTTCAGGGATTGCCCCAAAGATGGCCAGCAATGGGTTCCTAGGAAGCTGAGAGGCAAATATTTTGTCCATTTGATCAAATATCTCCCTCCAAAAATTGTCTTAAAAGGGACACTTCCAAAATACATGTGTATGGTTTACAGACTCATCCCCACACTTCCTCCAGCATGCACCTGTTTGCCTGGAATTTATTTTGGAAAGGATTAGTGGAGTTTTAAAGAATCTATGAACTATCTTCCACTGGAACTCTTCATAGGTTTGCACAAGTGACTTTATACACGTCTGAAGAAATACTGTCCCGGACCTCCATGTTAATCACTAGTTCAAGTTCTGCTTTCCATTTTAGTTTAATATGCAGAGTGCTATCTTGTTTCATACTACACAGTGCTCTATATACATTAGATGTCCCGTGTGTTTTTAATGCTTTTAATGTCTAAGTGGCATTACAAACACCTGAAAAAATGAACAAACTTGTCCTATGTGGTGTGAAGGGGAAGCAATAGAGTGCCGCACAGCATTTCCATACCTACTTTAAAATAGACACTATATTAATTTAACATTATTGGTCAATATCTTTAAAGGCAGAAAGTTTGTAAACTTGCACAAAACGTTTTTTTTACTTATACAAAGGAAAACAGTGGGTCTTTTTTGGTCAGTACAAGACGCTTGTTTGGTGGTGGTGGTATGAAAGAGGCAGAAACAAGTGAAGGATTTTTCAAAGAGCTAGCATGAGGTTAATTATATGTTAATGAATTCGTTTAGAGAAACACTGGTAAACTGATCCAGGTGCAGCAGAGAGAGTGGGCATGTAATCCTAAAGATACAACCACTGGCATGATTGTACAGAATTATCCAGTATTATTCTGATTGCTTGGCACCTGGCATCTGCCTTGATTAGAGCCAGATCAAAACATCAGTCAAGTCAAGTCCCTCAAGTTATGCATTTTTTGTTGTATTTGTACAAGTACTGTTCAGCACATTGTTGTTCAGCTCATTTTGCGTAAGAAATTGTATTGTTGCTGCAGCAGCAGATATTGGGGGAAAAATGCTTCCCTTCTAGAACAAAGCTCTCTAAAAATACTAAATATAGAAAGTGTGATGTGGTTTCTACTATGAAAAAGAGAGGACACTTTTACTAGCTTAGGTGTAGAGCAGTAGAGTCACACCTGAATCAAATCAACAGTCAGTAATTCATTCATTTTCCAAAACATATAGGCTATGTTCAGACAGCAGCTCTTAATGCACAATTCAGATTTTTTGATGAAATCCAATTTTTTGTATGCTCATTCATATTACACATTAAATGCGACTTCTATCAGTTTTGAGTATGAACTGAATGCAACCCTGAAGTGACCCACATGCGCAAAAGAGGTCCTGATGTAACAGGCATGCACTGTTAATATGTTTTTCCTGTCGCTCCTCCTCCTGGAACACAGAATTGTGATGTTTGTCGCATTTCAGTGATGTAAATGTTGAATAAATGCAACCTGGCTGTTTAGACTGAAGTTGCATTGCAAAATATCAGATAAATATCAGATTTAGGACCACATATGAAAGTGGCCTGGGTCAGATTTGAAAAAACTGGATTTCTGTCTTTAACAGATGGGATACAGGTCCACATATGGGGAAAAAAAAATCGGATTTGGGCCACATTTGAATGTAGCCTTAGGTGAAGGTGTTGTAGACCCTGGACATCTCACCAGTTCTTCACAGGGCTCAGTCAGTAATTACTGGCCCATATTTACACCTCCTACCTGTCTAAAAACACCTGTGATGAGCCAAGGTCTGTTCCCAGGCTATAGAGAATCTATCCTATAATGTAGTCCATAGACCTCTGACTTCTTTAATCACAGTATACTAAAAGGCCTGTTCAAAGGACGTTTTTCCTCACCACTGTCACTAGTGTTTGCTCCTGGAGGATTCTGTTGGGTTCTCTAAATTGGCTTGAGAGTCTGGTTTTGACCAGCTCTAAATGTAAAAGTGCATGAGATAACTTTTGTTATGATTTGGTGCTATGTAAATAAAATTTGATTGATTGATTGATTGATTGATAAAAGGTAATTATGGTATTTTTGCCCAGTACTGCCAAAAAGCAGTTAAGTATTGCAGCTTTAAATGACAAAATATCCTTCATCCAATACTCTCCCAAGTAACGGATAATACCATTTAATTGATCATAGTGTGTTTATAGTTGTAGCTCTATCCTGCAATATCAGTAGAGGTTTTAGCAACAGAAATCCTGTTTCAGTTGGGCTCCAGTCATTTCTTGCAAGGAGAGTTCCTTACCTGATGACCCTAAGCCATAAACCCAAAAACCATAACAACATGTTTTTATGAAGCAGTCTGAATTTATCCGATCAATTAAAATGTACAGCCCCAATTCCCAAAAAGTTGGTCTGAACAGAATGTAATGATTTTCAGATTTCAAAAATCCATATTTTATACATAGAAAATGTGTTAAACATTTGAGAAACTAAAAAAATTTACCATTTTAAGAAAAAAAATGATAATTTTGAATTTGATGGTGACAAATTCAAAATTAACTGTTTTACACAGCATCCCAACTTTTTTTGAGTTGGGGTTCTATGTAATTTGCCAAACCAAATACTATATAATAACCTTCCTCCACAGATCATTAAATCTTTTTACTGATCCGAAAGCAGATGAATAGAGGTCCCTAATGACTCAAAAAAGAGCTAGTAGATGTGGCTGCACAATTTACATGGTTAATAGCACAAATAACAAACAAAAGGTACTCAGAGTATGTTGGTCTTGTCAGATATCTTGACATCTTCCTCCCTTTCATCACCACCTCTTTGGCAAACAAGGCTGTGCTTTGTTTTATTCTTCAGATATATTGTATTGCAAATTGTGCTACTGTTACACTAATTACAGTGTTATGTATCTATTTACAAAATTAAATCTAGTTCAATTTGAAACAATGTACACGTTAAGTCAAGCAGTGTCCTTCATCCGCATTTGAAAAGCATGATTTTTTTTTTTTTGTATATATTGTCAGCATTAATGGTACTGAACACTCTTGAGTTGTTGCAGATTTGTTGTGATGTAAGCTCATGGTACAGTGTTCTGCATTTTCAGACATGTAGTGAATGAGTCCTTCAGTGTGAAGAACTAATATCATGTGCTGCTGTAATTAACTAAATTGTTTTCTAAGTGTAATGATTAATGTGACAGCTGAGAAAAACACTCTCTAATCAACATCTATTCTGCTCTGTAATTGTATAACTTCAGTCACTATTTTTGAACCTTACACCAGTGCATCTGTATCTGATTAAATGTGTCTATTCCTTCATGGGCATTTAAATGATATAATATTATAAATGGGACTCATACCAATAAGATACACAGAAGCATTCTACTTCAGTGAAATTTGTAGCCTCCTTGCTGGAACATGCCAAAACCGATACTCTCTTTTTCTCTTGCAGTTCTTTGACCACATCGCTGAGTGTCTGGCTAATTTCTTAGATAAATTAGGGATAAAGGATAAAAAGTTGCCACTGGGCTTCACCTTCTCCTTTCCTTGCCTGCAGACCAAGTTGGATGAGGTGAGTGACTTACACAATTACACAGTCTTAATTGATATTTGTTAAAAATAAATATAGGTTGTAGAGCAATTTGATTTCTCTCACACACTTGATCAATTTGGAACTGAATTCATTCATTCATTCATTCGGTCTGTCAGCGGTCCGTCATTGTCACTTTCCTGTTCCTCTGACTCCACACTCAGGATCCAAATTAATATTTTTAGAACGATTGGCTTCTGCGACTCGCCTCGGAGAGGCTCCGGGCGGCCAGTTCCTCCGCATTGGGGTTCGAGTTGGGGACGGGAGTTTCTCTGTGTCCCTCCTGCGCCAGAACTGTCGCGAGCGAGGTCGACACGCCCCGTCTTCCCCAGGGCCTTGCGGGATGGAGCTGGCCGCACTTCCGTGGCGGTGGTACCCGGGTCAGATACTCGCGGTCCTGCTCTGAAAAATCGATCTCATACACTATTAATAGATTACGATAAATTAAAACAAAATCGATCTAAGATCAATCAAATCAGTTTTTTTACCCAGCCCTAGAAGGCGGGGTACACCCTGGATGTGTCACCAGTTCATCACAGGGTTGACTTTTAGAGACAAATGACCAATCACTCTCACATTCACACCTATGGGCAATTTAGATTAACCAATTAACCTATCAGTGCATGTCTTTGGATGGTGGGAGGCAGCTAGGGTACCTGGAGAGGGAAGTAAATTATTTTTGTCAATTAAAAACTGAAATTAACTTTCAATGCAACTTGCGGAACAAGATAATTGAAATCCTGAAGTCACTGGTTTCTGTTTGCTTTCCATATTTGTAGCTGGGTGTCTGGTTCAGCTACAAAACATAGCTATTACATGTAGACCTTTTGCCCACATAGTCATAAAATGCTCAGCTAAGCAGCTGAAATCCATTAAATTGGTTCTACAATATATTTCTATACATAAGAGCCTCCTATTGTTGTCTAAGAAAATAATTTCACTTATTTATTTCCAGCAAATGCAGTTACTGTAAATAAAGTAAGAAAATTCAACACACCACCCCTGCTCTGAAAACACTTCATTGGCCTGTGACACATTATTGTAAAGATGTCAAAACATTTCTTTTTTGAACAAGATATTCAATTATTTACTTCCCCAGTGTATTTCAACCACGTGTTCATTAATACAACCAACGACTCAACATTTTAGGTAATCGGCTCGAAGTTTGGACATATTTTCAGTTTTTACTGCAACCACTGCTGCTGACAAACAATTATGGCATACTCAGAGAAATGTTTGTTGGAAGTCTTGATCTTATATGTGCAAATGTTGTGATGCAACTAATTACCCTGCTGCCCGAAGGGGAGGCGAGGGTATTGTTTTTGGTTCGTGTTTTTTTGTTTGTCTGTTTCTGTTTGTGTGTTTGTTTGTTTGTCAGCAACTTTAAGCAAAAACTACTGGACCAATTTCCATGAAATTTTCAGGAAAGGTGTGAGGTAGTCCAGAATAGATTGCCATTAAATTTTGGTGAATGTAGGTCAAAGGTCAAGCTCACCAAAAATGTGCTTTCACAATGATGAGAGATAGGGCAAATCAGATGAAATGTTTGCGAGGGGCGGGGTTTGTTGTGCCTGGCCCCACTTATAGATTAAATCAGGTTGTGGAAATCCACTCGATTTTTGCCAAAATGAATATGAAGATAGCTTTGCAGCACCTGGAGGGTTCAAATTCAAACTTTATGAACTATTAGGTTTCAAATACACAAATAAATGAACCAAAGACTAATAAAAGGGGGTTTAACAAAATATGACCCCTTTACATCCTAGGTTTGTTCAACCCTAGTTTAGGAGTTCCTCATCCAGATCTGAGTCTGTGACTGCCACCTCTCTTGCATACAGGATGTATTTCTATGTCCGCCTCTCTGGTGTCTTCTGTAGTTGCAGTGCTTAATGACTGTAGTATGCATCTGCCACAGTGGCTCATTAACTACACTGCTGTCTAATTGTCTCTGTCATGAGTCATTACATTTATCTGAGATCCCTAATAATTGCTCAAGTAAGTCTTCAGCTTCCATTGTTGTGTCATTCCATAATGATAAATATTTCGTTTCAAAGATAAGCTACTGTTTTTGCTTTCAGTATCCCAAATAGCCCCAATAATGGAAAATGTGAATCAACCTCAGAACATAAGCTGAATGTAGGTGGTCTGTTAACTGCCTACATTTGTCTCTGCAGTTTGTCTAGTTTAGCAGTGGAGAACCTGCAGCTTTCATGTAACATTTTCAAACCTGCATTTATCGATCTGAAATGTGCTGAATTCATTACACCATTAAATTCACAGGATTCTGTAGTACAGAGTCATAAGGAGTTGACCTGTATTTTCTCCACTGTAAATGGATTTTTTATTGAAAGATTTATGCACAATAGCTACCTTGGCATTTGGAACTCGCTTGTGGCTACCATAATGACCTTTACAGTAAACTGTACCCACCTGCCATAATGCAATGGTTTTCCCTCCTTCTAGTTCACCTCACTTTCCTATTCTCTTGTAACTGTTTTATGCTCTATCTAAGGTAAAGCACATAAAAAAATGCATGGCTGTAAAAAATGTTATTGGTTTGTATGCACCACTTAAAAAAAAAAAAAAACATTGTTATGTGATTACATTATAATATTCTATGTTTTAATGTTTTATTTTCTGTATATCTAGAGCATTCTTGTATCTTGGACCAAAGGCTTTAAATCCAGTGGAGTGGAAGGAAAGGATGTGGTTAGCCTCCTGAGGAAGTCCATCAAAAAGAGAGGTGTAAGTGTAAAACATGCATTTATACATTAACCACCTTTTTGGTTGGTTTCTGTTCTGCATTTGTAAGGAAAGAAATGAAGTACATTGCAGCAGCATTTAATAATAACATTTAATAATGAAAATAGTATTAATTATTGAGTCATGATACAGTCAGTGACTTAGTCCATTGGTGCCTGGAGTCGTACGTTTGTACAGCCTGTGCATACGTCGTGTGTATTGAGTGAAATTTGAGAGAGAGAGAGAGAGAGAGAGAGAGAGAGAGAGAGAGAGAGAGAGAGAGAGAGAGAGAGAGAG
>JAPQRP010000030.1:18367504-18377753 GCA_037367295.1 Apogon hyalosoma
TGATCGTCATTTGCATCAAGTATTTTGGAAAATCAAACAAAAACATCATTTGCATAATAATTTGGAACGCAGTGTATCCCTAAGGGTGCGCCCAGCCACTCTATGGAGGAAACTCATTTCGGCCGCTTGTAGCCGGGATCTTGTCCTTTCGATCATGACACAAAGCTCATGACCATAGGTGAGAGTAGGAACGTAGATTGACTGGTAAATCTAGAGCTTCGCCTTTTGGCTCAGCTCCTTCTTCACCACGACAGATCAATACAAGGTCCACATCACTGCTGACACTGCACCAATCCGCCTGTCAATCTCTCGCTCCATCCTTCCCCCACTTGTGAACAAGACCCCAAGATACTTAAACTCCTCCGAGTGGGGCAAGGACTACTCACTGACCCGGAGAGGGCAAACCACCTTTTTCCGGTCGAGAACCATGGCCTCAGATTTGGAGGTGCTGATCCTCATCCCACTCACTTCACACTTGGCTGCAAACCACCCCAGTGCACACTGAAGGTCCAGGTTTGATGAGGCCAGCAGGACAACATCATCTGCCACACCACTCGGGTTCAGATCGGGGAGACCGTTTTTCCCCATCACCCCCCTCCAGGTCTCAGTGTCGTTGCCCACGTGAGTGTTCAAGTCACCTAGGAGAACAGTGGAGTCCCCAATTGGAGCACCAACCAGCACCCCTCTCAGGGACTCCAAGAAGGCCGGGTACTCTGCACTGCCGTTTGGCCCATAGGCCAAAACAACAGTGAGGCACCTGTCCCCGACCTGAAGGCGCAGGGATGTGACCTTCTCATTCACTGGGGTAAACTCCAACACATGGCAGCTGAGCTGAGGGGCTATGAGCAAGCCCACACCAGCCCGCTGCCTCTCACCACTGGCAACGCCAGAAAAGTGGAGAGTCCAGCCCCTCTTGAGGGGTTGGGTTCCAGAGCCCAAGCTGTGTGTGGAGGTGAGCCCGACTATATCTAGACAGTACCTCTCAACCTCCCTCACGAGCTCCGGCTCCTCCCCCCCAGCGAAGTGACATTCCATGTCCCCAGAGCTAGACTCTGTGTCCTGGGATCAGGTCATCAGACCCCCTGCTGTCGACGGCCACCCAATCCACACTGCAGCCAGCCCCTACAGTTCCCTCAGTGGGTGGTGAGCTCACCAGAGGACGGGCCCATGTCGTCCTTTCGGGCTGAACCCAGCCGGTCCCCGTGGGCAAAGTCCTGGCCACCAGGCGCTGGCTTATGAGCCCCAACCCCGGGCCTGGCTCCAGGGTGGGGCCCCAGATGTACCATACCAGGCGACGTCGTGGTCCTTGAGATTTTTTTATTCTTCATAGGGGTTTCTGAACTGCTCTTAGTCTGGCCCGTCACCCAGGACCTGTTTGCCATGGGAGACCCTACCAGGGGCATAAAGTCCCCGACAACTTAGCTCCTGGGATCATTCGGGCACTCAAACTCCCCCACCACGATAAGGTGGCAGTTCATCTTAAAAAGTCTTAAATTTAGCTTGTAGAACCCTGAAAAAAACCCTGTAGTTAACTCCCCCTTCATGTTTTTGCTCTTCATGCTTTCACAGTGCAGAATGTTCAACTTGTTAGACACTTCTGAGCCAAACATGACTACCAGACACAACTAACATTTTTTTTGTCATTATGTTACATTATTATTTATCATGTGGGATAGTGTAAAAGTTTAGTTTAACGTGTTATTATTCCACCCCTTAAGGAACAGGGACTAATGCCTGTTATATGGAGCAAATGCGGAACCTGGAGCTTCAGGATGGAGATGAGGGTCGGATGTGTGTTAATACAGAATGGGGAGCTTTTGGAGATGATGGTGCCCTTGAGGATCTGCGCACTGACATTGACCGGGAAATAGACGCTGGCTCTCTGAACCCTGGCAAACAACTGTGAGCATCTTTTGAGTCTCTCTGACTTAGACTGACATTATAGTCAACAACAATCTTCAAAGTAATGGACCCTTATTGCAAGCAGGCTTATGTTGGATATGTTTTTCTACTTATTTTAATTATTATTCTATTACAAGATGTCCAGCCAAAAAAAAAAAGTCCCAACCTGGATTTCACTAAGCAAATAGTTCAGATTAGCTTCAGCTGCAACATGTTATTTTACCTGAACTGTTGCAGTGAGTAGCTTCTCATTTCTTAAACAACAATTGATTTACTAAGGTGTGTAAAGACTTAACAATGCCAGCAGGGCATAAAATTCACATCCGCCAAGCACCAATGGCGGATGAAAAAATAGTTTGGCATGTAAAACAAAAACACTGACCCGCCAGTGGCTGATGGAAAATTTTGAATTGCATGTGAGTTTTTGTTTTCATATATTCGACCATTTCTGCCAGATCATTCTAAGCAGGTTGCTGACAGAGTTGGGTCAGATATCCAACCCGGTGCTACAGGCGATAGTATCACTATTCATATAGCATTCTATAAAAATATGTATGGTCTGAAGTTCATTTCATTTAGACTCAGTCCCAGTTGATGTTTTTTTATTGTTTTCCCTTTTTGTGGGGGTTAAACAGAACGTTCCTGTTAAAGCTGTCAGATAGACATTTGACTCAGTCAATGTCAAACACTGCACTTTTGAATATTTTTATTATAATATAATATATAATAATATAATATAATATAACCTCACAAAATAGCAATAATCTAATTTTATTTGAACATAACTGTATTCTTTAAGTGATGCTTAATTTGGATTTTCATAATAAAAACATACAGTTGTGATATTTATTGTGACACTGCGTAAGGACTGCGTGGCATAAACACTGCAGAAACTACAGAAAATGTCTCGAAATCAAAACTAAAGGTGGTCCAACAAATTCCTGTGTATGGGTCTGGTTTTTTTGGCCCAGAAGTGTACTTAACACCACCATCAGTCTAAAAGTACATCACTCAATTTATAGGAGCGTGTTTTTGCTTAACCTTAACTTAAGGCTGCAGTGTTTTCTATAGTCTATACTTTGTTGATGTTGAACACCAGTCTTTGAATCTATGGTACATTATATTGCACATCTCTGATTTGTTTGCATGCATTTCGTCCTGTCATTGCTCTTATGACACTGTTGATAAGAGTCTTTAATGGAAAAAACAAATGCTATATTTCCTTTATACTGATCACACATGTGATCAACAGCCTCTGGCAAAATAAATTATTTAAATAAAAATAATGTCAGTATATAGGGAAAGGGTATTGCTTTTATTGTAGATGTTTGATGGACAGAATGTTCTATTTGATCACATGCATTTTGTCGTGTCATTGATTGAATGAAACGCTAATTAAGAAACTGTTATACTCTTCTGGTATCATTTTATTTTGTGATTCTGATAAGCTGCTCAAGCTTTTCTTCTCTTGGGTAATGCATACTTAATAACAAGAAAATATCTTTTATTTATTTCTGAAATGTTTATGGAGGATGTTCGTAACAAAGCCCAAGGGATATTATGGTAAAGAAACACATGGTTCAACAGCCCCATGATGTTTACAACAAGAATTTGAACATGTACTATATACAAAGAGCTGTTTGAATTTATCAAACGAGTCAGCTGTCAACGGTGTAAACTCTGAAAAACAAACCAGGCATACACTGAGGTATTCAAAGAATACTAGAGGGACTAGTTGATTATATAAAAGCTGATTATCAATGTTAATCAACACAATACATACGGTATACAATATGCCATCACAGTAATTTCACAGCCTTGCCCTCAAACAGTATATGAAAACTGAAAATTCTGTGTTTACTACAGTACTGGATAAATTAGGTTTTCATTGCATCTGTTGGTTCTGAAGAAATGTAGCTAATAAATGTTTCAGTTTGACAGATGGTATATATTTACCCTTGTTCAGGGTTTCTGCGGGTCATTAAAAATAATTAAGTCATTAAATAGATTATGTGAAAATTAAGGCCTTAAAATGCATTAAAAAGTATAAAATTTGATGTCCAGAGGCATTAAAAAATTAAATACACTTGATGGAAAAAAGCCTTGCTATTCATGATTTATTTTGATAATATAAACATTCAATTATTTTGATCAGAAGTATAGTGTGATGATGTACAGGTGGAACCCTTTAATTTTCTATTGTTTATGGCCAATACACAAAGTCACAGCACCAGATGCTTGGAATGCAACGTGCTGTGAACATGCTGATGCTGTGGCGATAGAATGGAGGGAATATTAGCAAATTTTGGAAAAATGGGAAAATGCAAGTTTCAGCAGAAGTGATCGGAGGAGGAACTATTCGGAACCTGGTTAAAGCCTATTGATGGTAAATCATCATAAAACTATAAAACTGTATCTGCAGTTGGACATGGGCATTGAATTTGTTTAAAGTGGCTTTAAAAAGCATTAAATTATATTTGCTGATACCTACAGAAACCCTGTTGTATTCTCAGATATATATTTTAACAAGGAAGAGATGGTCATGGTCTAAGATAGAAGTTAAAGCCATAAACCTCACTGATGAGCCCTTTTTGTTTATTTAAATCTCTGCATGCAGGTTTGAGAAGATGATCAGTGGCATGTACATGGGTGAACTGGTGCGTCTTATCCTGGTGAAGATGGCCAAGGAGAAGCTTCTGTTCCAGGGCAAGGCCACAGCAGAGCTCCTCACTACTGGAAGCTTCAAAACCAGCTACATCTATGCCATTGAAAACGAGAAGTTAGTTTATGTTGAATGAGTATCAGAAGCAGTCAGAGGTCTACTTTAGTGAACTAGAACTGGACACACATAGAAACCTTCAATGACCGTGAGGTTTCCAGGGCTTTTGTCACTGAAGGTTTAATTGACCTGATGCAGTTATTTTGTCACAATCACAGCTCATTTCTGTCAAGGGGATTTTTTTTAATCTTTTTTTCATCTCTCTGTGTCAGTTACACATGTTCTGCTCTTTGTTGTAGAAACGAGGAAGGTTTGGCAGCTGCTGAGAAGGTCCTCCAAGGCTTAGGTCTGGACCCTGCTGTTGAGGACTGTATAGCCACTCAGAGGGTCTGTCAGATAGTATCAACACGTGCTGCCCATTTGTGTGCTGCCACTCTAGCAGCTGTACTCAGGCAGGTTCGGGACAACAAGGCAGCTGAGAAGCTGCGTACCACCATTGGGGTCGATGGCTCTGTCTATAAGAATCATCCACAGTAAGTACAGATAGTCCATGTCATCACCTATGTTTTGGTTTATCTCAGAACAAGGCACTTGAGGTTTTAGTTTTTCTTAACATGAAATGAACTGAGATACTACAGATAGGTGGCAACTTAATGGGAAAACATGACAAAATCAAAGGGGAAACAAACAGGAATGCTCCCATGCTTGAAGGAGGAGCAAGGAACAAAAAAGAAACAAGCCACTGCATATGTAAATTGAGTTTCTGAGGTGCATGAATAAAAATGTCACGTGGACCAGCTGACCCTGTGGTGTTTCAGTAGGACCTGTGACTAAAGTGACATGTCAACATAGATCTGTGTCCAAAGCATCAATAAAATGTTAGCTGACAGCACATTTTTGATGACTGATTCTCAAAAACAGTGGCTCAACAGTGTCACATGATGATGGCTTACAATGATTAGACTGTGAGCAAGAAAAGAGTTCAGTGACGCAAAATCCACCTGCACTGGTCCTCAGACATTTGCCCCCCCCCCAAAAAAAATAAAAAATAAAAATAGACACATTCTTTCTGCATCTCTCACCTTGGGCTAAGTCAAAAGACTTGCTGCCTGTCTCAAAGCTCATTGGATTAGCCAGGTACTGTGTCCCATACTACATTCCCTACTTCATACCCTCAGGTGGGTAGACTTCTTGCATCTTCTCTTGAATTTGAATGAGGATAAGAATAAGAAAAAGCATCTATCTTTGAGACTAGTGTGGTCTAGAGAAATAGAGAATTCAGCTACACATTAAGCAGACATAGCCTCTCACCCATACTGCTCAACACAGATAAACACCTGGAATGGACTCTTTTAATCAGCATAATATTTTTTATTGTATCCAAACCAATACTGGCTTTTAGTCAATTCACACACACAAATTTTGAAACGTCACTAGTACTACCAAGAAGAAAGTCCAGTTGTAGCTTTTACTCCTCGTCTTTTCTGTCTTAGGCAATCAAATAATTATTGTCTGCCATGATCCTGCACATGCTCTCTGCAGCAAGTTGTGGACTGGCAGGAGGTCAGTATACTGTACTCTTATTACCATTCCTGTTGCAGATGACTCTCAACCAGTTGGACAACATTACTTTCAGGTTGTCACAGGTGTCTTTTTTTTTTAGTGTTGTAGGTGTTAGAAAGTAATGTTTTATTTCTCTGTTTCTCCGTGCCTTTCTGCCACCTCTGAATTACCTTCTGTATACAGAATGTCTGAAATCACAACAAATTATGGGTCACCTATATCACAACACAATAGTCTTCATGCAGCAACATTCTTATTCTGAGCATCTGAGCATAATAGGCAATCAAAATGGTCTTTATTTAGACCCTGAAGAAGCCGTCATCCATATGTGTTGGTCTGTGTGTTTGCCTATAGCCTGAGTAAATCACTACAAGATGGTCTACTATAGTTTTCCTCTCCGAGAGAATCTGACAGGACTTACTGGGTCTGCCCTTTTGTGCTGGGGAAACTGCAAAAATCTAGAGCACCTGTCAGAGCAGATTTTTATATGAAACAACTTTCTTCACGGTGTCATTCACAGCATCACATATGTGTTGCCACTGCTGTGTTTCTGCTGTTCCTGTTGCACCAGTACTGACACTCTGAAAAATGACATGTTCCTTTTGTTTGAAAGTCACCTGTTTGCACCTGACACAACCTGCCCTATTATGGTGTTAAGTGGGTGTAGTCACATATGCTAATTACATCTCATTTGCCATCAAATACAATTCAACATTCAGCAACACCTGGGTCAGTGAAGATTTGGACTGTAACAACGCTTGGTGCATCCAGAGTTGATTCCTCCTGTTTTTTGTCTCAATGAAAAAACAAGAGAAAATGTAAGAGAAATTTAAGAATATGTTGCTGCATGAGCCTCATTGTTTCACTGTAATAAAAAAAGCAGATTGTGTATTTGACATATTATATGTAAAAAATAAACTATATCTAAAATGAGGCTCCAATGTGAGGATGTCTCTTACATTTCTGGTGCGACGGACTAATCCTGCCTTCACCTGCTGTGGGAATTATGGTAAATACTACTTACAAACTCAAAAATTGCACATGAACGCCTCCTTATGTCATATTTCCACTAGAGTATTGGGGAAAAATGCTACACAAGCAGCCGAGATTAAATAACCTTTGAACTTTTAAGCATGGCAGAGAACAAGGGATTAATCGCAAATGATGAGCAACTCTTTCATCTGCTGCTGTTGGCTGATGATTTTGAACATTTATAGCATACACAATTTGGAAAAAAAAAAAAGTGGTGCCAGGCACAACAAACCCCGCCCCTTGCACATATTGTAGATTATTTTGGCATCAATCCAGCTGATGTCATCATGTGTGGTGATATCAGCTGCCTCTATATATGTGCCAAGTTTGAAGTAAATTGAAACAAAATTCATGTTTTTATAAACATGTGAAATTTTACCCATTATAAGTAAATAGGAGAAGAAAAAAGATTTTAAAAATTCATAAAAAAATATTAACTTTGACCTACTTTTCCCAAAATATAACCACTTCTATTCTGGGTCACTGGCAATCTATAAACCAAAATTGGTATGAATTCAACCAAGTTTTGCTGCTACAGACATTTGAAATTTGGCCCGCTGGCAAGAGTGTTAACAAAGAAACCAACAAAGAAACAAACAAACCAAACGAAAAACAATACCCCTTTCCTCCCCTTTGGGAGTCGGGGCAAAAATGTCCCCAAAAAATTGCTGTAGCAGATAAGCTAACAGGTCCAAAACTATTATACACAAAGTAGCAGGTCACGACAGATTGTGTCAGTCATTTTTAATTTCACTATGACAACAAAAGCATTTGAACACAGTGCACTGGTAATTTCAAATTCACAAGTGAAAAGGTCTTCCCAGTAGCACATGAAGGCAGCATTAGACTCAATCAATGTGAAGTTATTCTTTGTATCAGATGAATTCAAGACCCATCTTAAGATTGTCTTTCTACTGTGGCACCTATTCTTGTCAGCCTTCAAGGTTATTACTTTATTGTGGTACAAAAGGTAACTTGGCTTCAACACGTGAAGAGGGGAGTCAAAGAGAGGGCTGATGGTGCTAGAACAATGGAAATGAGGAGAGGAAATGGACTCAACATAATTCATTCTTCCATAGGTTTTCAAGGAGGCTCCACAAGATGGTACGGCGTCTTGTGCCAGACTGCGACGTGCGTTTTTTGCTCTCTCAAGATGGTAGTGCAAAAGGTGCCGCCATGGTAACAGCAGTAGCCTACCGTTTAGCTGCACAACATGCAGAGCGTCAGCGCATCCTCGACACTCTGCGTTTGAGCCGTGAGCAGCTGCTGGAGGTCAAGAAGCGTATGAGTGACGAGATGCTGCGGGGCCTGTCAAAGCAAAACCATGAACAGACCAGTGTCAAGATGCTTCCCACTTATGTCCGGTCCACACCAGATGGAACAGGTAGCTTTCAAGACAAGACTGTTATTACACAATCTTATCATATATTGTTGTTATGGGTTTTATGGATTTCAGTTATACCATTTTTAACATGAATCATAAAATAAAATAAAAAAAATGTGGATGAACAACGTTGACAAAATGACTTAAACCCACTGATTGACCAACATACCGTAGTTTAGTCAGAACAGAAAATACAAATACAGTAAAGAAATATTTCTTAATATTTTTGCTTCCACAGGGTTCCCACAGGGTCTTAAAAAGTCTTAAAAGGCTTGAATTTACAAATCTGCATTTAATACCTTAAAGTATTTAAAAGGTTTTAAATTTTAAATTTAAAACTTGTTTGCTGTACTGTGTTTAAATGTGTTTGGGAAATGTCCAAACTAGAAAGAAAGTAACATCAGTGGACTCAGTTCCACCCATTCCAACCCAACAATTTATATTGAAATTAGGAACCAGTTATCGCTTACTTTGCAGCCCTCAGTGAGAAATGACATGGAATGATGGGAATCAAGGTTTTAGTAAATAAATACATTTTCCTAAATTCTAGGAGTTATGAATTTTAGCTGTGAATATGGGTAAATGTGAATATGTGAATATGGCTGTGAAATTGTAACAGAATTCTGTTCTAAGTAGTGTTAAAAGTCTTAAATTTAACTTGTAGAAACCTGTAGGAACCCTGTTTTAGTTTTTTGAACACAAAACTCTGTTTCAGTTAGTAACCTTTTTTTTGTTTGATACATTGAAAAAGTGCTCATTAATGGCAGGATGTAAACTCATTCTTTACTGGGCTCTTGTTTGTGTCTTAATCAGAGCATGGCGATTTCTTGGCTTTGGACCTTGGGGGATCCAGTTTTCGAGTACTGTTGGTGCGAGTACGGCCCGGAAAAAAACACAATGTGGACATGCACCATAAGATTTACAGTATTCCACAAGAGACCATGCAGGGAACAGGAGAGGAGGTGAAATCACAGCAAATGATTGATGAAACCAACACCTCTTTGAGATCTGAGTACAAATCTGTTTTTTTTTTTGTTTGTCTTGTTTCACAGCTTTTCAGCCACATTGCGTACTGCATAGCGGACTTTCTGGAATACATGGGTATAAGTGGAGTATCCTTACCTCTTGGATTTACCTTCTCCTTCCCCTGTTATCAAAGCAAACTTGATGAGGTAATTAATCATTCAGGCAGCGTCTGCAAGTATGAATGATATTAAATCCACCAATGTAGTAACTAGCATATTATGTTCATAACCTCAAGAAACAAATAACAGTAACAACAGTATTCTCCCATACAGTGAGTGGAACCAAAGAAATTCCAGGGCATGGTCAGAGACTGATTAGAATTGTGAAAACTTCCTCCTGATAACACATTTTTTCCAATAGTGAGACGATGCATATGTAATAAAAGCATCTTCATGTAGTCTTTCCGTGCTTATGCACCTGAATCTCTTCCATCACGGTGAACAACTTCAAAGATGACTTCAACATTAACATAGTATAGTATAGTATAGCCTATTATAGTATAGTATAGCATATAATAGTATAGTATAGCATAGGCTATTATAGTATAGTATACACTGCGTTCCAAATTATTATGCAAATGATGTTTTTGTTTGATTTTCCAAAATACTTGATGCAAATGACGA
>JAPQRP010000030.1:18378822-18389697 GCA_037367295.1 Apogon hyalosoma
TAACTGAAAAACACAAAATTTAATCTTTATGACACTTAAATACAATTTGCATAATAATTTGGAACGCAGTGTAGTATAGCACAATATAGCATAGTATAGTATAGTACAGTAGAGTATAGTATAGCATAGTATAGCCTATTTTAGTGTAGTATGGCATAGTATAGTATATACCGGGATTTCTATCCATTATTGTAAGATTTTTGTCCAACCAATTTCTTGAAGACTATTCACCCAATTCTTTTCTAATTCAACACACACTTTGTTTACCACTAGTAGGAGTGCTCTGCACAGTTTAATGGCTGAATTTCTGTTTTGGTATTTTTTTATGATTTTTTTAAAGAAAGTTAAAGACTGAAAGAATGAAAGTTAAGACTTGGGCAGAATAATTTTTGTCTTAGTTTGACTGAACTACCCAGATAGGACAGTAATTTACTTTAATCTAGCTTCCAATTATCTTTGATTTAAAGTGTAAAATCAGTCCTGGACGAGCCAGGGTATCAGTGAGCAGGGCTGGCAAAATGTTGTGCAGTGGGGGAGGGGTATTAGTAAGGTCCGTCTTAATTTTTCACTTTTTGGTTCTTGGTTTCATGGTATTTGGCTTTCAATAAACTGGGAGAGTGCCTCGTAACTCCCTTTACTCATCACATTGGAAGAGCTCAGTTAGCAGGCTGAGAATAAATTCTTTTCATGTCTCTGCATCACTTTGACTTCTTTGATAACCAAAGTACTCCTTATTCTAAACACACTAATTAACGATAACCTTCTTTTCATTAATTTTAACTACTGCCTGTACGACCTGTGGCTCGTTGTTGTCTGAGTGACTGATAATTTGTATGTCGGGATATTGAAATTATTGTTTCATTGTAGGGCATTCTTCTGAAATGGACAAAAGGATTCAAAGCCAGCGGCTGTGAAGGTCAAGATGTTGTTGCTTTACTCAAAGAGGCTACCTGTCGTAGAAAGGTTAGTAACAATTCTTCATTATTTTAAGCACAAAAATGGAGTAGTGAAAAGTAATGAATAAAAATCTGCAGAAAAGCCATAGTGGTTTGAAAGCCAGAGGTTACATGGAACACTCACGGACAGGCAATAATAAGAACTTCAGAGTGCTATGGCTGTGATGATGTAAATGTCACACTAAGACAGAGATTCACCCAACTGATATATTTTTTGATGACAGAAAAAATGTATGATACTATATCTGTTAGTTTTTGACAATGTAATAAAAATTGCTAATAATCAATTCATGTCATGATATAATTCACCTCATGACTGAGGGACTTCAGGCTAGGAGTGGGTCTTTAGAAAGGTCTAGTGACATAGAGGGTTGAATTAAAGTATAGCCTATTTAATCACACATACATGGGTTGAATTTCAGAAACAGTTTATAATAATTCTGTTTACTGTGTACAGTGGCACTGTTTAATTTCACCACAGTTGGTAAAACTGAACAATTTTGCATAATTTTTTGCATTTGGTGGCCTGTCAATTGTGTAAACATTTTTAACTACCACATGATAGAGCACACTTCATACACTAAGGCAAATCAATGCTTTATATAAATAAAGGCAGCATTGAGAGGAAAATGTAAACAAAGTGCTTAAATGAAAGTTGCAGTTAGTTAGGAACACATAAAACGATAATTAAACATCGATCCGTCCATCCATTTTCTACCGCTAATTAGCGATAATTAAACAGAATGAGAAAATTACAAATCCTAGATTTTCTTCATACCGTTGATTAATTCTGTGACCATAAAAATATATGCTAAGGTTTTGTTTTTAGACATACCAAGTACCTGACAGAAGACAAAAGGAGACAGAGCCTTTTCTGTAGTAGGTTTAACGCTCTGTCCCAACATATCACATGTGTACAGTCAATTGAGCAGTTGAAATCTCTTAAAGACACACCTATTTGCCCTGGCTTTTAATACAAGTGTGTGACTTTTATTTGTTTTATTTTCTGGTTGTGTTTTTGTTTTTAGGTGCTTTTTATCTTATTACTGTGTATCCTTTTTTTAATCAGTTTTAGTATATCTGGTATTTATTCTTATTTTATTAGTTTTTAGTATATCTTGCATTTGTATCTGCAGATGTGTACAGCACTTTGGGCACTTTGCATTGTTTTAAACGTGCTTTATAAAATTCACCTTGACCTTGAATAGCCTCTGCCTGTTGAATACAGCATGAATGACGCAATAACAAATGGCTGCTCACTGATACAATAATAGAAGTGCAATGACAATTGTTGCCACAAATTGAGCTGTTCCAAACCAGAAATAGTGTAGAACTCTATTGCCGCATTTCCACTGTGTGATACCGGCTCGACTCGACTCAACTCGGCCTTTTTGCATTTCCATTTCAAAAAAGGACCTGGAATCTGGTACCCGGTACTAGTTTTTTGGTTACACCTCCGCTGAGGTTCCAGGACTCGGGAACAGATTCTAAAACGTGACATATAAACACTGCAGACCACTGATTGGTCAGACAGTTGTCTCTGTGACCCACCATTTTACAAAAAGCAGATGCAGAAGTTGATGACAGACCCCGAAACTACACCACGGTCGGTCAAGGAGATTCAGTCTTTGGTGGCCGACGTAAAAATTCATAATGAGCTTGACGAGAAAACACACAGTGAACGAGTTTATCAGCAACTCTCTGAGCAGACGACGCAGAAGTAACGTGCCACATCGCTATGACGTCCAGGTACTCTAAAGTCGGTAGTATCCTGTAATGGAAACAGTCTCCGGGAATAGTACCTGGTACCGGAGTCAAGTCGAGTTGAGCCGGTTCCATGTGGTGGAAATGCGTCTTTATATCGAATAAAATATGAAGGAATACACTACCTGGCCAAAAAAAAAGTCGCCACCCGGGTTTAACTGAGCAAATGGATACAAGCCTCCTATTGGATAATTACTGCATGTGCCATTATCATTCAGCTGGTAACAGTTTATTTAATCCAAAATGATGCAATGAGTAGCATTTTCTTGCCTGTCCATCTGTTTGTCTGTCCATTCAATGACATAGTTGCATTATCTGAAGAATGCATTGACATATCTGCACCAAATTTATACTGTGGATGCATCTTGGCATGGAGCAGAAGCCTTTTGAAAAAATGTGACCTTGACCTACTTTTTCAAGGTCAGATGGCCTTGTGCAGTTATAATATCTGAGCACTTTCACATATAAATATGTTTGTAATAAGTTTTACACAAAGACTATCTGATAGGGCTGCACGATTTTGGCCAAAAATAAAATCCCAATTCTTTTCCTCTAAAAGGCACTGCTCCCTATCTTAAATCTGTGACTGTATCACGGAATCGCCAAAAATTCCGTGATGGGTCCACAGGAGTTATACCAATGTAAGTCAGTGACAGGCATCAGTCGTGTGTGTGCATGCGTGGACCACGTAATATGAGTAATCCCCATGTGGTTATATTTAAATTGGGGGATATGTGCATGGAAGACACTGACCCAGGACACACTGGAGGGATTATATCTCTGGTCTGGCCTGGGAATGCCTCAGAATTCTCCCGGAGCTAGTGGATGTGGCTGGGGAGAGGGCTGTCTGGGTTACTCTGCTGAGGCTGCTGCCCCCCTGACCCGGACCCAGATCGGAAGGAGACAGTACAGTACGGATCCGTGTGTGGACAACATAAGATGAGTGATCCCCATGCAGTTATATTTGAATTGGGGGATCTGTGCATGGACCACGGCTTACATTGGTATCACTACTGCGGGCCAGGACACCCACGGCCTGGAGTCACAAGAGACATGAAATCAATTTGACGATTTCCCTTTTTTTAAAATCATCCTAATTTTTAAAAAATCCAATTTTGATTTAAAATCAATTAATCGCACAGCCCTACATTCTAATCTACATTATAGGGCAGTAACTTTCAACAGAATCTTATACTTACACGCAGCACATTATGTTTTGTTTATTATTCTGTGCCACTTTAAACTGGAATTTGACCCCTTGAACCTGCTCATAAACTCACCAAATTTGGCACACATGTCAGGTCTGGTGAGAAATTTGATGCAATATATTTACGTCTTAGGTGCCAAAATGTGCTCTGTAGTGCCACCTACATACATGAAAATAGCTCTAGCTCTACTCTAGAGTAGGAATATCGTACAGACCTGAAATAAATGCCATGTTGTGGACAAAATAAGTAAGACACAACTCAGGAGTGCACATCTGGGAAAATCTCCCTTTCTTGATTTGACAGTGGTTTTATACAGGGGAATCGGACATCACTGTTACCATAAAAGGAATTGCATATATGGTAAAACTCTTTGCCAGATATGATGTTATGTTATTAAGGACCCTCCTAGAGTGCCTGGAGCCAAATCGCTGGGAACATCTGGTTTTTGTTATTCTCACACCAATTCCTTTGTCTTGTGCCAGGCCACTGCGACCCAATCATGTCCATTCCAGAAAATAGCACACACACACACACACACACACACACACACACACACACACACACACACACACACTATACCTGCAATGTTTTCATGTCACAAAATAAAATCCCTATTCAAGATACCAAACAAATTCCCTTCATTTCCCCTATCCCTATGTGGGATACAATCCCACACAAAAGTAATCCAAATTAGCAATCTCATTCACATCTTTTCAATGCAAGTAAGGGCAAAAAACTTGACAGGTGTTATTATCAGGAAAATTTTTGTCTCATCAAGCCCTACAAATCATACACTGACACCCATGAGCTAACTCCAACAGGAAGTTCGCAATTTGCCTTTCCGTGAAAAAAATCTTGCACATAAACGTCCAGTAGGAATGTGGTAGAGACATGAAACCAATGCCAAAATGTTGGTATCATCGAGGCCTATAAATTATATGTTGACACTTATGAGCTAACTCCAACAGGAAGTCGGCAATTTGCTTTTCAAACTAAATGGTAAAAACTAGCTTGTCTGAGGCCATTTGTCATACTGGCTTCAAATACCACCCAAAGATAGAGTAAACCCTTGTCAAAAAACTGATCTTGCATTTTTGTCATAACTGTCTTAGTTTTCTTTTTTTTTTTATAAGCCCTGAAAGTTGAAAAGTCTGAAACTGATTATTCCCTTTTGACTTTTTTCCCAAATATTATATATCGATATGTTCACAAGACTCACCATAAGTCTCACGTGCAACAATTTTTCAGATATGTGCGGTTATGGACTAATCACAGTTTGTTTGAGAGGTGGTTTCTCACTGAATTTAACACAGACACACTTGTCTGCTTCATAAGAAGCCATGTTACAAACTCACACTCTCAGCAGCTGTGTAGTATAGTGGTTAGTGCATCAGATTGCTACTAACGGTAGACTCGGGTTCAATTCCCTGGTGGAGTGGCCTTTTTTCTGCACATTTTCTAATGGGGTTTTGCCATGTTACATTATGGGTATGTGACATTTTGCTTGGTTATCTATGGTATTGACGGTGATGGGAGGCAGAACCAGGCCGGAGTGCAAGGTCCTGCCCAATGCTGCTTGCAGCTTTAATCACTAGTTATTTTTGTTTCTGAAGTAAATTAACTGAAAAAATGTCAGGGTTAAAATGTTATGTGTTCATTTTCCTCTATATTTTCTAGTATATGTAATTGATCGGGAAAAAAGTATGCTGGTTTCTTAAGACACTAATGTGCTATGAATGTTATTGTATGTGAATGTATTGTACGTAAATGTTATTGTATGTAAATGTATTGTGTTTATTGCTAATACATAGTTGTCCCTGTCTCTAGGAATTTGACTTGAGTTTTGTGGCAGTGGTTAATGACACAGTGGGAACCATGATGACCTGCGGCTATGAGGATCCCAAATGTGAAGTAGGACTCATCGTAGGTAAGTCTGTCCATCTCACTAACAACACTTCCCCAACAAGTCAATGTACACCATTTGTAAACATTCATGTCAAGCAAATACATGTCAAAAGATGTTTTCTCTGAGAATATGTCATGACTTTAAAGCCCAACTATTATTATTAAAATGGTTCTTTATTATCTAAAGTTACTATGTTCAACTGAGTATGTTCCAAAAACCTCAAGGATTTAAAACAGACGCACCTAACTTACTCTGTGTACAGAGCATTTTCCACAATGTGTTGTTTTTGGACCCCAGAACATGAATATTCATGAATCAAGGATTGACATCCCGGCCAGCCAATTGCATGATTAGTTTGACGTTGCCAGAGCAACTTGCCAGGTTTGCCATCAACGTGACTATTGCCGGAAGGCACACTTCGAGAACGAAAAGAAATGTGTTAGCCACATTAGCAACGAGCTAGTGTACTAAAATCACGGGCACTTGAAAGGCACTGACATGATAGCAAACAGAATCATGTAATAACACGATCATACTGAATGAATCAAAACACATATTCCTCCCTCCGAGTGTAGGCAAATTTTAATGTAATTCAAAACATGGACAGAACCTGGCTAACTCCAGACACAGCTTTAGCTGCTGTAGTGCTAAACCACAATCAAAAATCATTAGCTGCCATTTGTAAAAGAAAATAAAGTTGGATCAGAGAGCAGGACAACAGCATAGAGAAACCGTGAACATAAAATGTGTAACCACATCACTGTTGACAAATATCACTTGCTAAATATTATTTTAATAAGTATGCATCTCCATTGAGTTGGTTGAGAAGTTGATGATAGCATCGGTTGATGCTTTTATCTCGCATCAGTTATTGAAGCGGTGCATTTTCCTCTTCAAATTTATAATACTGGTTTGTACATCAATCTATCAAAGAAAACAAACATACATTTGACTTACGTTTTCATTCAGTTTTTGTCAGATGGTGGGTACAGCTCCAGCCACAAGCCTCTTTTTTTGGTAAAGCCAGCAGTGAACTGACTGAAGTTTGTGAAACAATCGCTGGAGAAGTGGTTGCACAAATATATTATTTTTTCCGACTCGCTCCAGAACATTGCCATCATAAATAAAATCCACCTCCGTGTAGAGGCTCTACCTCAGGAGTTCAGTGTAGACTTGAATGTTCCTCTGTGCATCCAACGACAGAACAGCTCGCCCATGAATTCGACTTCATCTTGTAATGGTAGCTACTGTAACTGGACTGGCATGACATAGAATGTACACGCTTTGGGGTGGTGGTGGGTTGGGGGGAAGGGGAGGGGGTCTTGAGAGGAGGAGAGACCTGAGAGTGATTGACAGGGTTTGGGGTTTGAGCAAAAGGGTCATTGACGTAGATAACTGGCAAGAATCGCAACAGCTCGTTTTAATGCATGTTTAAGGTCAGAGGGATCAAACAACAAATTTACCAGACCCTTTTTTTTTCATTTTTTTGCCTTCTAAAACGTCCCCCTTGATTGACAGCGCCATTTTTTAGGTTATATAGAGTGAAAAAAGTATAATAGTTGGGCTTTAAATTGAGAGTAATTCAGAGTTATGCTAGTATCTGTAATTTTCCCTCAAATAGGCACAGGGACAAATGCCTGCTACATGGAAGAAATGCAGAACATAGAACGGGTGGAGGGCGATGAAGGTCGAATGTGTGTCAACATGGAATGGGGTGCATTTGGAGAAAATGGTGAATTGGATGACTTCTGCACCCAATTTGATCACATTGTTGATGATTGTTCAGCAACACCGGGGAAACAGAGGTAATGTTTCATTCATAGTACATTTTCATACAAGGTAACGACCACAGACAGACACATAACAGCACGGCTACAGGCATTTCAGTTGTAATATTTTCAGTTTTATTTAATTTGTCCTTTACCAGGAGCATAACAGTTTAATTACTTACTAATTGAATCACATAGTTGGTCAGCTTGCCCATGTAGCTATTATTAGTGTGTTAATACACTGCCCAGCCACATAATGCCTATGCAGTGTCACAATAAGGTTCATAATATTTTTTCCAGCCATACTTGCATTAACGTTTGATTATTGATGATGGAGAATTGGACCACTGCATCAAGTCTTCATCACATCCTAAATTAGAGTCTGGACTTTATGGAGGCTAATCCATGTGTGAGAATGATGTCTCATTCTCCCTGAACCATTCTGTCACAAGCCTGATGATCCTGATCAATCCTGGCATTGTCCAATCTTTTTTACGTTAAAGACATGAAAGGACACTTACTGCAGTTAGAGTTTAATAAACAGCCTGGACAAAAAAAGTAACTGTCTGGATGTAAGTAAGCAAATAGTTCATATCCTTCCATCAGCAGTGGTTAATAATATGTCAGCTGTAATAGGTTAGTTATACAACATATTTTGATGGATTATAAAATGGAAATGGTGAGAAATATCAATATAGTTCCTATTGATCACAGATAGGAAGTCATATATGGACATTGATTTAATTAGTTGAGTTCTCCTCCAGTGAAAGTACTACCCACTTCTATTGGGAGATTGATCTCCTACATCAAGACCACAGGACTCTAACATAGTGGCAGAACCTGACAACCTCGCAAATTTAAGTTACTGATTCTTGATAGAACATGCCGGTGGGATGCAGGACCACTGGTCCTATTTTTTATGACACTGTTAGTTGTGGTTGGTGTTTTCAGTATGTTCCTGTTTCAGTCTAACAATACTGTTCAATCCAGTAGCATAGCAGCCCTGGACACCCCAGTGCCTGCCTTCATATTCCAACCAACATCAATGAAGTTTTCCTTTTTCAAATGTCTGCATGTGTATCTTCATTTTTTCCAAGAGCCCCACCTTAATGGTCCGTTCATAGCATCAGGTCATGGTAAAACACTGATCATTGTCTGTGGTCTTTAGATGAAATTATTAGTTTTTGTGAACATGTTGTACTGTATGCTAAAAGCTATGTTGTATATTTTCAGTAATTTATAAACACGACAAAATAAGAGCAATGGAAAATCGAAAATCTAACCATCACTAGATTTCACATTCAGTGTCATAAAAATGATTTTGATGTTAATATGAACAGTCTGTACTAACAAAAACATAAAACGAGAATCTTGTCTCCTGGTGTTCACGGAGTCCTGCTTCAGTGACTCTGACCGGGATGAAAGTCAGTAAGTCAGTAAGTTGGTTTGGGTAGCCAGCCCATCTGGACTGGTTGCCTGAAATCACTGGAAAAGCCAAGGAGGAGAGATGTGTTTGTATGTCAACAAGAGGTACTGTAAAACTGTGAAGGTCAGAGAAAGAATCTGTTCTGCTGATCTGGAACTGCTGACAGTGTCTGTTCTTTTTATTTACCCCATGAATTTCAACAGTTGTTTCACACACTTGTGTACAATAATCTGCGTCTTAATGCATCTGATGCTGCTTAGCTGATTGCTGTTGTAATACACAGACTACACTCCCATCTGCCCTGAAGCACCCAAATTCATCCTTGGGAAGTTTAATACTGTAATTTTATCACAGCTTTGAAAAACAGATGATCAATATTTGACTTTCTCCACCACTCAAAGGAACACAAAACTTCATCTCTGTTGGTTCAATAAACTACTCATCCTTACTGATGCAACCACTTGGTGATTCTTAGCACAGCAGCATCTATCTGGTGCCGGTGTACAAACCCTCTTTAAGATGTTTGATGAGGACTGAAATAACATGTCTGGACTGGAAAATGGTTTTATGGTATATTTTTTTACTTTATTACCCCATTATTATTATTTTTATTAGTTGAATTCATACCAAATTGGGTTTATAGATTGCCAGTGACCCAGAATAGATGTCATTATATTTTGGGAAAAGTAGGTCAAAGTTCAAAATCTTTATGAATGTTTTATATCTTTTTTTTTTTTCCATTTACTTTATAATGGTGCAAAATTTAAAATGTCTGTAGCAGAAAAACTATTGGTTGAATTCATACCAAATTGGGTTTATAGATTGCCAGTGACCCAAATTAGATGTGGTTATATTTTGAGAAAAGTAGGTCAAAGTTCAAATTCTTTATGAATTTTTTAAATTTTTTTTTCTCCCATTCACTTATATTTGGCGAAATTTCACATCTATAAAAACAGCAATTTTGTTTAAAATCACTTCAAACTTGGCACATATATAGAGGCAATTGATATGCTGACAACACACTCACAGACATGATAACATCAGCTGGATCTTTGCCATAATAGGCTACAGTATGTGCACATACTGTAGTGCAAGGGGCTACAGTATGTGCCTGGCACCACTTGTTTCATGTAGTTTTTATTGTTCTTTTATTGGGATTTTATGCAGGTCCTTTCACAGACTCTACTTCAACAAGAGCTCTGCCTTTGTGTCATGTCTTGCATACTTTGCATACTAAGCCTCATACTTACTGTACAAAGTTTGGTATCACTTGAATGTCACTTAGATGTTTTTCCCCTTTCCACTTCCCAAACTCAGGAGTAGTAATTCTCGTTCTGCTTGGAAAGGAATCAAGTCTATGGTGGGAATCCAGGATAAGAAAAAAAGAGTGTCTCACGCTGACAAATTTGATCTAACCCTGGCAGAAAAACTAAACCAGTTCTATTTGAGATTTGACTCGAAGGACTTCTTTGATGAACTATCCGTATTCAGGGCTACTTCAGTAAGCAGTTGGATAGAGATAGATGAAATCAGTGTGTGGAGCACTTTTGAAAAGACCAACATTCGGAAAAGTCATGGGCCAGATGGTGTTAGTGGTCGACTACTTAAATGCTGTGCCCCATTCTTAAGTGATATCTTCACATATATTTGTCAGTGGTCACTGAATAAAGTTCCCTCATTATGGAAAGAGTCCATTATTGTCCCAGTGGCAAAGGTATTGTCACCAAAGACATTGAATGATTATCATCCTGTGGCTCTCACCTCAGTGGTGATGAAGAGTTTTGAATGTATGGTTAAAAAAAGCTTGCTCTCTCTGACACAGACAATGATTGATCCACTCCAATTC
>JAPQRP010000030.1:18396200-18408932 GCA_037367295.1 Apogon hyalosoma
CGAGAGATATAATCTCTCCAGCGTGTCCTGGGTCAGCCCCGAGGTCTCCTCCCAGATGGACATGCCCGAAACACCTCTCCAGGGAGGCAACCGGGAGGCATCCTCACTAGATGCCCTAGACTAGATAAAATCTTAGTATTTTTCCTTGAAATGCCCATCCATCAGTTGTCCTGAAAATGACTACACTAATATTACTTAGGTTCAAGGTACTTATTATCCCCTAGGGGCATATCATTGTACAGCCAGCAGCACACACATCAGAAACAAATGACAGATACCATACAAAAACACACTATGCCTTCTTGAATATGCCTGAGGCCACAACCTGTTTTGTGTGAATAACTGTGACTGTGTTTGATCCCAAAGCGACCGTCTGGCCATGCGACAGGTCCGCTCCATTCTGCAACACCTGGGTCTTACCAACTCCACGTGTGACGACAGCGTGCTCGTGAAGGAGGTGTGCAGTGTTGTTGCTCGCCGTGCAGCCCAGCTGTGTGGTGCTGGTCTTGCCGCTGTGGTCGACAAGATACGACAAAACCGCAATCTGGATCAGCTCTCCATCACTGTGGGAGTGGATGGCACCCTTTATAAGACGCACCCACAGTAAGGACAAATAATACCCATACATTTTATTAATATTATTATTATTATTTTTATTTTATTTTTTTTAAAGGTGTAAACATATATGTTTGCTCTGAGTTATACTTTATTTCAAGGCTTGGCTCCTCGGATGAATTTGTGCAAAAACTGCACTGACAATATTAACAGTCAAGGGTGTTGGAGTCATTATATCCCTTAAATCGAGTTTCAGGGATATAATGGTTTTACCCCAACGCCACTGCTGGATATCCTTTGTGTGAACGTGGTAACTAGGACAGATTTGGATGGATTTCTTCTCCCTTCATAACCATCATAGGGGACCCCTAGTGGAAGAATCCCATCAATTTCAGCTTCTCTATGAGTATTATAAGTCATCCAATTTGGGGGCACTTTAGTTGAAAATCATTTTTTGGACATAAATCAAGCAATAATAGCCTGGTTCAGAAAAAAATTGGTTCATATTGATTGTCTTACAAATGTCCATTTTCTCGTTACCATCCAGAGTTCATATGGGGTCATTTTCATTCACTAGGTGGAGTTCTGGGGAAAAATTGGTTCTCTGACCATTATCTGCCACTATCAGGTTGATGTAGCTCAAATTGAGTTCATATCGATTGTCTAACAGTTATTGTGGATAGATTTATATAAGGCAAAGGATTGGGGGGATTTCGGGGATATACCCTTGCTGTTGGCCCCCAACAGCGTAAGCTTCCTTTTAGGTTAGGGGCCACATTGGGTCTCAAGTGAGTCAGACCAGTAAAATACAGTGGTACCTTAACTTACGAATATAATTCATTCCTTGACCGAGCTCATAACTTAATTTGCTCGTGTATCAGATCAGTTTTCCCCATTGAAATGCCATTAATCTGTTCCAGCCCCATAAGTCAAAATAAGTCAACATAATGTCTAGCGTATCCACAACTTATTTCTAACACGAGTCACATGCTTTGAATGCGTGTGTAACTTATATTGAACTTATCTTTAACGCATATTGACATATGTAGGCATGTTTAACATTGTATTTGACAAAAATTTAAATTAAGTACTTATTCGTTTCCAAAGCCACAGGGAGTCACACCAGAGGGATGAAAGAGCCGCATGGTAGGATATATAAAAATGGGGTTGACAGGAGGAACCTGACAGTACTCCTCAAGACGCCGCAGTGAGAGACGAGATGGAGGATCCACCACCCGAATACCTACCGGCTGTCCAACATTTTTCTTTTTATAGGCTTCGACAACTAGCAACAGCATATCTGAAGCTCGCTCATAACTCTGATTTTGATTCACAACACAAACTGTGATTTTCTCACATTAGCTGCTGACTGTCTTTTACAAATCTGCATTTAATACCGTAAAAAGTCTTTAAACGATATTAAACTAATTAAAATGTGTCTGGGTAATGTCCAAGCTGCAAAGAAAGTAACGTTACTTGACTCAGGAACATGTGGGTTCTGGAAACATTGTGCGTTGTTCTTACGTTGTTCATAAGGCATTCGTTAGTGCGCCGTGCAAAAGGGGGTTTTGTACTGCATTCGTAGAAAATCTTGGATAAGATTTACCTGGATACAAACTTAAGAACGGTCCACGAACACACCATGAACACTTCGTTGTTATACGGGCGCCTTGAGAAGGTTATATGAAATGGTCCATAAATTGTTCGCACGGTGTGCATAGCTGTTCGTAATGGCATTTGTGACTGAGGCTTTAATCTAAATTGTCTGTAGGTGTGTGAACGTGAGAGTGATTGGTTGTTTGTCTCTATATATCGGGGATTAACTGCTGACACTTCCAGGGTGAAGCCTGCCTTCCCCTGATGGTAGCTGGGATAGTCTCCAGCAACATTTTCATATGTAATTTTACTTTTTTGTACTAAAGCAAAAAGAAAAATTGGAGTTGTCATTATTTGTAGGTTTTTATGCTACTGTTTTACTGGTCTGGACTTGATTGAGTTTGAGGCCTCTCCTCTCTAATATCATAATCTGGAGTAGCTCCACTAATTATAACCCCTGCCCCTTAATTATTTGTAATGACATTTCCACTGGAATTCTCACTAATGAGGCCCCATGTCGTTCCAGTAGAACAGTGTCCATGAGCCCTGGACACTAATGATAATATTGGTTCTTTTTCAGCAGTGTACATTTTACAAAAGTAATTTGCGATAGTTATTGATTTTTTTTTTAAATTTTTTCAGTTTCGACTGTCCTTTTCATTTCTGTTTTTACCCTTCGGCCAACTTCTGGCTGAAGGGGTATTGTAATCGTTTTGAGGTCTGTCCGTCCATCCATTCAATGACATAATCACATTATCTGAAGAATGCATTGACATATCCGCACCAGATTCATGCTGTGGATGCATCTTGACATGGAGCAGAAGCCCATTGAAAATAGTTGACCTTGACCTACCTTTCTAAGGTCAAATGGCCTTGTGCAGTTATAATATCTGATTACTTTCAAATATAAATATGTATATAATAAATTTTACACAAAGACAATCTAATCTAGATTATAGGGCAGTAATTTTTAACAGAATCTTATACTATATTTGGCCAAGGGGGATTTAAAGTATGCAGCACGTTATGTTAAAAATTCTAGATGGTAGATGTTCTACAGATTCAACAAATAACAAAACTGAATAAAATGAAAATATCAGAAAGTAGTGACTGCACTGACTGTTTTATGTAAATAATCTTTTGGTCTTTTCTCTCCCACCTCCTTCTTGTCCTTTTAACTTCTCCCCAAAGTTTCTCCAGCATCATGCAAGAGACTCTTCAGGATCTGGCCCCACAGTGTGAGGTGACTTTCCACAAATCAGAAGATGGAAGTGGGAAGGGAGCAGCACTGATCACTGCTGTAGCCTGTAGGATTCAAGACGGAGGGCAGCACTGAATGTTTAAGATGGGTAGCAACAGTCAGAAAATGATTGTCTGTTACAGTTTAGGTCTAACTGTAATGTGGCTGGGCGATAAAACACATCTCAGAAAACCTCCACAATAAAACTGATCTACAATGATACATTAACTACACTTTACTGTTGCTCTATAGATAGATTTAATAGCCTGTTGCACAGAAGAATTAAATATGACACCAATCAACTGCTACATCAGCGTAGAATAAATCTCTGAATGGTAGGTGAACGTTTGCAGTACAGTAGCTGTATTTAAGTCATTAATTCATTCATAAATAGTCATTTTGGTCTTACTTTCAGCAGGTGTACCACTTCTGTTCTGCTTGTCAACATTTGACGCACAAACAAGAACAGACATGTAATGGTTCATTTATTTCGTCTCCAACACTCCATTATTGTGAAAGTGAAAACTGAGGAACCGACACAATGTTGGGAAGAAAACTGTGAAGAAAACTGTCCAAGATCAATGTCAAAACAAGAATGTAAACACAGATAGCACTGAGGCTGAAACAGCAGCCTATATTAATATTCTTAAGTTAAGCCTGTAAACCCTCCTCATCTTTAGGTTTCAGTTGTGAGTGGGATACTTGATCAGCTGGCTACATTATCAAGTTATATGTGATGATACATATCACTAATAATCAGAATGGGGGGGGGGAATGACTGATCATATTTTTTTAGATCGCCCAGCCCCATATTGACATGTTAAGTTAAATTATACTGTGTTTCTGACTGCATTATCTCCAGAATGAACTAATGTTAAGAAATTAGTAGAGTAGGTTAAAGCTAGTTACAGATTATTTTTTGTGTGTAACTGGTGACATCTGTGGAAAATGACTGTTACAAGCTGCAGAGTAGTGTTTTCACACTCCAATATTCAAGAACCTTCAAACACCCAAGTGTCTTCTGGACATGTCATTTTTTATGCTACTTGTCATGAAAACAAAGAACATGTAAAAGAAAACATGTGACATGGTATTCTGTAATATTTTCTTCTTTCTAAAGAAGAATAAACAGCCTTCATCAGACTTTACTTACTGACATTTTAGCTCAAGGGTTTTCTTATCAAACTTGGCTGCCTCAAGGGCAACTGAAAGCGTTGAGTTTGGTATGAAATATTCAAGACAGTTCAAGGTCAAGGTAACTTTATTTATACCTGGGGTTGATTTGTTCTGCAGTAACAGGAAGGGGCATCAGCATTATATAATGTTAAAACAAAACACGGACACAGCCCACTGCACAATGTGACGTTGGGGTGAAGGAATTTTTGGATGTTTAATTTCAGTCCACTGAAGGGGTTGTTTTGTAATGCCAGGCAACATCTTTTTTCCGACGTCAAACAAACATCTAATGTTGATGTCCTAGGGACCTCTGTGTAAGGGCTGCTTATAGTCCAAATGTGGTCACTATGGACATCTTCCATGTGTCCTTCCTTGTGCCAGTATCAACATTTCCTGAAAATGTCATCAAAATCCTTCCATAACTTTTTGAGTTATCTTGCTAACAGACAAACAAACCCTGATGAAAACAACCTCCTTGGAGGAGGTAACACACTGAACCAAAAACAATACCCCTTGCCTCTCCTTTGGAGGGTGAGTAACAAACGGTAGACTTCAGTAAAAGGTTAAAAAGACTTATTTTAAAAAGAAACAGCAGTGGGAACAAAGCTCTTCCTATAGCATGTGGTCTTTGACTTAGGGAGTCAAAGTCTTCTACCCAAAGGCATGTACTGGAATTCACTCACAGTGGACGGGAGTCACCACTTAAGATGAAGCTAGTTATTCGCTGTAGCTGTCTGATGTATAGCGACTCCAGACTCAGCTGTGACTCCCCAATGAGCCGACTAGACCATTTAATTATCAGGTTGTGTGAGTTCTATTCAGGCAAATTTCCAAACCATGACACGAGAAAAAGCTAAAACAGATTCAGTAGAAGCTCGATAAAAGAGTGTCATGGTGTTAAATTTTTTTCTTTTACATTTAAGGAGTACATTTAATTTTATATGTAAGGAGTAAATGAGGGCTATTCTTTGCTGAAAGTGTGAGCTTAAGGTAAAATGGTTTAAAAAAAAAAATAAATAAAAAATTGCTCATTAACGACTGTCAAGGTTGTCAGTGTCAAGGTCACAAAGGTCATCAGAAATGTTGAGTTGACTTCCAATCAGTGCTGATTGTCACAATTACAGTCCTTGAATACACTTCCATCATTATGTTTCCATGTAAGAATGCAACTGCAATTAACCTATTAAATAGTTTTTCCACCTGCTTTGTTGCAATTTATTACCTTTTTCAAATTCATACCTTAAGGGGGGGCTAAAATGTGAACACTTTTTGACTTTTTGCATTATTTCTGGATTATAACTAGAAAATATCTCAGTATTTTTTCACTAGACTAATTCTTCAGTCATATGTTGGGTTGGCACCTGTTGAACTAAAAAAAACATTCAGTGTTTTTCCTATAAGTTAAGTTAACTTTATTAAAGTCATATGCTGTTACTGTAAGAAAAAAAAAAACACCTTTTAACTAAGAACAAGGAACGACCACAGATTTACCCCCCCCCCACACACACACACACACTTGAACATGTAAAGTGTATTTAACAATATAACTGCTCTTGCTGGGATTTGAAAACCAGTCTCCCGTATGGTAGGCTGTAGTGTTACTGAGTCTGTGTAGGTTCTCATTTGCCCAGTTCATCGTTGTTCTTGGTAGTTCTTCTCGGTTCAACTGGACTGGTTTAGCTCTTTTGAAAATGTTTCGTCCCTCAACCAAGAGACTTACTGAGCTACACATTCATCCACATGTACTGCAAAGTTTAAATGTATGCGTCTGACAGCTCTCCTATCTCTTGTGTTGGAGTGGGTTCTTCTGTGCACGTGCCATTTATGACAAGGATCTGTATGATAAATGGAGTTAAATCTAAACTAGACTAAAGTCTAATCATGAAGAGACAACTGTCTATTCAAACAGCATTTGGATCTGCATGAAAAACAGACGGGCAGCCACAGCAGGTATGGAATGTATTATTATACAGTGGAACTATAGAACTGCATGGACTGAATATTAAATATGTTTGAAGACAGCCTGTGATTGAGTCAATTATATACAGTTATCAACATAGGTCTACACCTCTACTGTAACCTGTTGTTTCTAAGTGGGTGCTTCTATAAAACTGGTTTTATTTTGGTACCTGGCACTTTGCCAGCTTTTTTAGATCCAATTATAAAAGACAAATTTATAAATATTTCCCCCAGGATGTACCTAATGATGACCTCAGATAAATGCACAAAATTATACTCTTGCTCTGAGCCATCCCAAAATTAATTAATTTTTTAATAAAATATTGGGGCCAAAAATACGATCAAAATTGGGACAGTTAAAGCTACCTAGGTGTCAGTGTATTTGATTTGGAAAACATGGCTGTAAATGGTCTTATATACCACTATCTCCATCTCATTCCAGGTTTTGTTTGTAACCCATCGTGTCCACTGGCTTACATGCGGAATCTGCCCATTTAAACACAAATAAATCGCAAGTGATTTTGCAACAGCAGTCATTTTTGTGAAATACTCTGCCTTGGATAATTAGTTCGATTCCCAAAATGTACCTGTGAGAGAATAAAAAGATATTAACAAAAAAAAAAAAAAACAGTTGTGTGTAATTTTCAATTCTTTTTTACTATGTTACATGCGGATTTTTGCATAAAAATAATCTAAAAATGTGTTTTTATCTGAAACATCGTTTCTCTTCTTTCTCAGTAAGTGTTTATTTTTGAAAATAGACCCAAAGTGCTTCCAAACTTGCTTCGTAACATTCGTCTAAATCTGGTCTGAATTTGTAGCCTCCGTGTCCTGTTTTTAGGACCAGTTTCATAGAAGCGCCCATTTACAAATTGAAGCACTACACTCTACTGTGACTACGCAACAGGTGCTTGATTGTTCAGTTTTATGAAAGGAGACATTTTTTCATTAACTGTGTGAAAAGAGTGAAGGGCTTTCAACAGTGGCTTAGACACTGAATCATACTTGCCTCTAATCTCTCACTAACAGCCACACCACTCCTACTTCTGGAAGAAAGATATGTTCAGACAAAGGTCTACTTATTCAGATATGTTTAGAATTTAACGTCTTGTTCATTTAATGTGACCAGTAATTACCATTAAGTGTTAAAGAGGTTAAAACCTTTGCAGATGTTTAATTCATCCATTTTTTTCATGCACAGCCCTAACGTCAACTTTGAGCTGTTATGATTTCACCAGTGACGTCCTATTCTCCTCTCTTGTTCTAACCTTTGACATGCAGCACAAAACAAATACTGGATATAAAGTGGGCATCACAGGTTAAGAGCACAAGCAGCACGGAACACATGCACCGTTGGAAATAACAGCACATATGAACAGCAAGAGTCTTTAAATACATAGTTTATTTGCGAACATTACACCAGAACATTAGCACAGTCCAAAACATGTAATGGACACCTTTAACATGAACACTGAGGATTGTTACAAACCATATGACACATGACTGAACGCGAAAACATGAAAATCCCAAATGCAACAGCGGAAAAAGGCAGCATATATTACACACATATATATATATATATATAGTCAACAACCCTGATAGCAGACTTACAGAAACTTAAAACCATACTTAATTACTCTTAATTTTCTCAAATCTGCCTCATAGAACAGCAGATATTATACTTTTTCATAATGCACCTGTTTTATTTTATTCTTTTCTTACTAGGCTGTTAAAAATATGACATCTTCCATCACTGATATTTGCACCTGAGCAAAGACATAGAACAAAGATATTTTAAATTATTTCACGTTTTCACATAAAGTCACTGAATAAAAAGATAAGTAACTTTAAAACATTAATAAGAGGACTACACTTTAAAAAACAGAAGTTATACAAGAAGGAGAACAGTTTCACACCCATTTAAAACAAACAAACATCAATTTCAGTAAAGGTTTTGCGTTGCTAACCACAACACAGCGTCACTTTTGGCATTCGTGAGTAGCCTTTTTAAGATCTCACAATAAGCTCTCTGCTCAGAAATTAACAACAATAAAAACACTACCAGACATAGTTCTCTGCCAGTGACTGTAACTTGAGCATACGTAAATAATCACATAATTACACCCTGTCCACATAACATGGATTTTTTTTTAGCAAACAGATATTTTCTTCCTTCATGGACACTGTTGATAATACTGGACATAGTAGACACAGAGGGTTTAATCTGCAATGAAGATGAGCAGCTACGGCAAATCAAGTCCACTTACGTTAAGTGTTGTCGAAGTGTTTTCTCAACATGATGTGGATTTGTCCATAACGCTGGCGTCAGATAAAAAAGTGACTCGCTGGTCAGTTTTCTATCATTGAATCCTGACCCTTCTTATGGAAACGTGACCCACCCCCAGTTTTTTATTTATACAACATAAAAATAAGCATTGGGTCAAAATTCTATAGCATGGAAAAGTAACCTACTTCACAATACATTACATCTTACAACTACAATACATAATAAAACATAGAAATAAGCAAAGGCTCAAAATTCTATAGCATTACAAATATTATTCAATTAATATATAGATTAAAAAATAAATACATGAAACCAATGTTTACCCTGCCCCCCGAAGGAGAGGCAAGGGGTATTGTTTTTGGTTTGTTTTGTTTTTTAACACTCTAGCAGCAAAAATATTGGTTGAATTCATACCTAAGTTGGTTTATAGATTGCCAGTGACTCAGAATAGATGTCATTACATTTTAGGAGAAGTAGGTCAAAGCTTAAATTTTTTATGAACTTTTAAAATCTTTTTTTTCTCCTATTTACTTATAACGGCTGAAATTTCAAATATCTATAAAAACATCTATTTTTTTTTTCAATTTACTTCAAACTTAGCACATATATAGAGTCAACTGATATGCTGACATCAGCACACACATAGACAGGATGACATCAGCTGGATCGATGCCAAAATAAGCTATACCACTTGGCACCACTTGTTTTTACAATTTTTTTCATAATTTAGGGTAGATTTCATGTCTATGATGTCCAGCAACTCTAAAATGAACACAGATTATTTACTTCAATGGCTATATGAATGAATTAATTTAGTAGTTTCTGGTGAAAATTTCAAGTTATACACATATATTTAAGCTTATTATGATATAGAAAGGTATTAGTACATTTAACATACAGTACAAATTCATGCAAGGGGTCAAAATTGTATGGGGTGGGTCAGTTTATCATACTAGAAAATTGACATGCGGGTCACAATTCTATATAGAAAAGTGACCTGGGGGTCAGATTTCCATGGGGTCAGAATTCTACATGACACCGGTCTGGACTGTCTCCCAAAGGCATCCGTACTGACCTCAACCTACTTCAGATCATACATTAAATTATGCACCTAGATTTGATGTTTCAGGTGTAGCATCAATAGAAAACAATGTGCAACATGGAGAATGATGCTCTTATTTTCCAATCTCTCCATTTTCCATGTCCATACAGATACTCTTAACCCTTTATCGGGCAAGTGACTATTTTTGGTAATTTCCGCTAATATTAAATACGGGGCCAATTCTGTGCCTGTGACATCCAGAAGCATGTTGGTTTTTATAAAATTATACAGTGATTCAGAGAGATTTTATAGACATTTTGAAGCTGTAAATAGTGAATATGAGGGATTTTTGTCAGTTTACCACCTTATAACAGTTGTTTTATTGCATGTGTTTACTTTTTAGTAGGTGCTGCTCGGATGTTTTCTGGCAATAGAAGGGAGACTGTTGTCATGGCAACTGACGAGGAGGTAGATGATGATATCCAGTGACACTCTAAGGTTGAAATTTTGAATTTTAAAGTATTTCACTGCCCTCTAAAGGGTTAAAAATGTTCAGTTCTGCAAGGACGAGGAGAGGAGGCAGAGTTTTGCAGAAAATCCTCATTAGTGTGGACGGGGCGTTCAGCTACTCCCATAAGGCACATGGAAACAGCTCATATGGACTGAGGTTAGAACAGCAGCGCATCAACACAACAAGCTCTCAACCTACTGCAAATCAACAGCACATTGATTCAATTCACCCTTTCAAGCCTGAGTTAAAGCATAAATAACAGTGTTGCATGTTATCACGCTGATGAGGGCACAAAGAACATTCAATGATGCTTCTCAAACAATAGCAAAAACATTTCAGTTCTCAGCTACTTTGCATTATATATGTAAAAATGATTATTCTGGCTGGGGACACAGGGGTTTGCAACAGTTGCTCAAAGCAAATAACTGCACATGTGTAGAATATATACTGTTGATTTACATACATATATATCCTAGCAAAAACAATATATATCTTAGTGAACAAGTGTGACATTTATTAACAATACATCTTAACATAATACAAGTCACGAGATGAAAATCTTTTTTTTTTCTTTTTTTACGGTTCTATGGCTTTCTGAAACACTTGGAGGCAGCTTTGTACAAATAGACCAAATGTAAAAATTCAAAAATAAATAAATAAAAACAAGTGGTGCCAGGCACAACAAGCCCCACCCCTCACATGTATTGTAGCTTATTTTGGTATCGATCCAACTGATGTCATCATGTCTATGCGTGTGATGATGTCAGCATATCAATTGCCTCTATATATGTGCCAAGTTTGAAGTAAATTGAAACAAAATTGATGCCTT
Source organism: Apogon hyalosoma (assembly GCA_037367295.1). Lineage (NCBI taxonomy): Eukaryota > Metazoa > Chordata > Actinopteri > Kurtiformes > Apogonidae > Apogon > Apogon hyalosoma. Next base: position 18,407,396 of record JAPQRP010000030.1, read on the forward strand.
TATAGACATTTGAAATTTCAGCCATTATAATGGGTGGGGAAAAAAAAGATTTTAAAAATGTATTAAAAAATTAGAAGTGTGACCTACTTTTCCCAAAATGTAATGACATCTATTCTGGGTCACTGGCAATCTGTAAACCCAATTTGGTATGAATTCAACCAATAGTTTTGCTGCTAAAGTATTAAACAAATAAACTGAACCAAAAACAATACCCCTTCAAGGGGGCGGCAAGTATTTTCTGAATGTATCACTGACATAATTTAAGATAAGAATGTAAGAACGTATAAAACCTGTGGCATTGAACAAGATTTTAATCCCACAGTCATTTTTTTGGTATTCACTATGAATAAATTAGAATTACAAATGTTCACTATAATGCAGGAAATACACAAGACAACAAATAAACCAATAAAGAATGAATCAGACATTATGTGTTAAACCAAAAGTGTGTACATCTTATATACACTTACAAGAGAATAGTTTTGCAGATGAAAACTGCAGTGTTTAATAGCACTATGGTATCACAGGGAAAAAATGTCATTAATTTCCAGCATCTTGTAATGTAGGTGGTCTAACTGGAAACAAGCACTACACCATACGCTACACTCTGTTTTCAGGCTATTTAAAAAAAAATAATAATCTACCTCTGACAAGTTTCTACTCGATGGCTGTCATGTATATTAATATTTAGCAGAGGAGACAACTGCAGACAAAGAGCTACAGAAAGTGTTATTTTTCATAATAGTATGGCTCTCCCTAGCAATGGATTATCATGTGACATTTTGTTAGTTCTTAAACTACTGTGGTGCAGGAAAAACGATGCACTAAGTTTGAGTTACAGGTGTCAGACACACACAGGGTAAAATAATATGTGTTAAATATCTAGCATGCAAGGTATTGGTACTGTAAATAATTCAATGAAACATTACAAATGTGGCAGTATTAACATTTCTTTTTAAGAGAATGACGAATAGAATCAAAGGGTTTGGAGTAACAACACCATCATTTAGTAGTCCATTCTATAAAGATTGTGTTGTCAGAGTATAAATTGTATAAACCACAATGTACTTTACTAATGCAACTGATGACCACATAATTAAGCTAGGCACTCGAGTTTGCATTCATTCAGCACCTTCACTGGTAACTGTGGAGTAAATCTATGCTGACATGTTAAACTTCCAGGCCACCAGGTTAAATGCACTATGGAATGATGAGAGCTGGAATAAAACAACCATGTTTCTTATTTATACTGAGCAACATAAAGCATAACATATGCCGACCTAATAAATGTACCATAAAGATCTGCTTTTGTGTGGAGCACCCAACTCCAGAAGTATTTGTATGAATTTGGGATGAGTTTGTAGCCCTGCAGATATGACACGGTATTATTATTATTATTATTATTATTATTATTATCATCATTACCTTTAAAACTTTATTTTTATTTATAAGTTTTTTTAATGTGGGCAGCACGGTGGTGCAGTGGATAGCACTCGTGCCTCACAGCAAGAAGGTCCTGGGTTCGATTCCAACACCA
>JAPQRP010000030.1:18439906-18455295 GCA_037367295.1 Apogon hyalosoma
GGATAGGCTCCAGCGACCCCCGTGACCCTAGTGAGGATAAAGCGGGCTCAGAAAATGGATGGATGGATGGATGATATAGAAACTGGCTATAGTATACAACGATAAAGAAAAGGTGTCCTACTATATTAACATACAAAAATGGGCGTAGTATAGTAGGATATAAAAACTGGTCATAGTGTAGTATGATATAAGAATATAGCATGATATAAAAATAGTAATAGTAGAGTATAGGACAACCGGTTAAAGTATAGGATGATGTAATAATTGGTCACAGTGCAATATATGGAATCATCTGAGGTTGTCAGTAAGACCATAGAGGTGGTGACTGACTTCAGTAAGAGCAGGCCTGGTGTGTACCCGGGTGTGGTGATCGACCTCAGCACCAGGCTGTGCGGAAGACGGAGCGAGCAGACTGTTTTCTGAGGAATCTGAAATCCCTCAACACATGCACCAGTCTGGAGTGGCATCTTCTTTGCTGCTGTGCGTTGGGTCTAAGCCAGTGACACCAACAGACATGGTAGAATTATCAACGAGGCTGGCTCTGTCATTTGTCTGAGGCTGGACAGTTTTAAGACTGTGGTGAAGAGGAGGACGCTAAAGAACCTGATCGTCATCATCATCATCCATCACAGACAATAATGACAGCAGAGCAGCTTCTTAAACAGACTGTTGCAGATACAGGAAATGTTTCCAGCCTCATGTCTTTCACTGTACATTAACTCACCCCAGTCTAATGTTTCAGCTGTGGTCATACACTAAAGGTCACTATGCACTGGAATTAGTGTCGTAGTCAAGACCGCACCATCCGAGACCAAGACACTTCAGAGACCAGAGGGTTCTGAGCTCAAGACAAGCCTAAGACTTTTAAGGGTCAAGACCAAAACAAGACCAAGACCGTACATACAATGAAAAATTATTAGAAGAGTGAACAAAGTAAGAATTCTCTATTTTAAGACTGATTTACAATAACAGTAACAATGACAAATACTCTCTTTTTTCAAAGTACCACAATGCAGGAAATCTCAATTCGTAGTTTATTTTTCTGTGTCAAAAATCCAGCATCCATCAGTCGAACAGCAGCTGTTTCATTCACAGAGTTACAGCATTAAAATGATGGGAACATAACAAGCCTGAATAAAATGCAATGACAAAACACTCAAACATCTTCACCATGCAAAACAAACCCATGAATGTGTGCCTTATTTTTTCTCACAGTTTTTGGTTCAGTTTGGTTTTGCATGTGGTTTTCCAGATGCATTCTTTGTGATTTTGGAAACCAGACTTTACTACAAAGGAGTTTGCAGACATCACTGCTAGTGATGGCCCATCTGGATTTTTTTTGCTTCTGATCCAATTTTTTTATGATTAGTTTTACCGATACTGATCTGATACCGATACTATGAAATTTTGATTTAAATTTGGAGTCATTATATATAGGTTATTATGCTCTTATTTTACTTGAGATCATAATTGGGCTGAATGTGGAACCTGAACTAAAACAAGTATGACACTTTTGAGTCTTAATAACTTTAGTATCATTTTTGCACTTTTCATACTGTGGGTCATATGTTTGCCACCCCTGCTATAACCCATCCATGCACAGGTCTGTGGGTGGGTGGTGGTGGGTGGGGTGCGTTCCATGCCGTACATACCGGCATGCAGGCGCCGGTCTCTGGTCAGATCGGTCTCAAGACCGACACCAATCTGGAGTACTACATCACTAACTGAAATGTCATGTTGCCCCTTCATCATACTGAACAATACAGTTTACTTTGCACCTTAACATTGAAATATCGAGTGTTTTTGGTTTTTTTTTACTGGGTCTGTTTTTATACATTCTAATTCATTTTGAACTCGTTTGCTCTTGTATTCTATTTTTAGAATTTTTGTCATGCTGCCACTGCACTGTAATTCCTATCTATCTATCTATCTGTCTGTCTGTCTGTCTGTCTGTCTGTCTGTCTGTCTGTACTATACTATCAGAGGTGGGTAGTAATGCATTACATTTACTCTGTTACATGTACTTAAGTAACTTTTTACATAAATTGTACTTTTAAGAGTACTTTTAAAATGCCATACTCTTTACTTTTACTCGAGTATACTTATGAAGAAGAAATGCTACTTCTACTCCGTTACAGTGGCGTACATTCCGCTCGCTGCTTATATTTTTGGTCATTTGTTAATGCATGAACCATTTATTTTGTTTTGTTCGAAAGACTTACGCCAAAAACTTATATGACCATGTTTCACCAATCAAACGTAGCTAGTGGCTACGTTAGACATAGCTACGTTTGACTGACCACCAGTCAGATGTATCCAGGCAGTCACATGACAGTTTGGCACCAGTTTCACACAGGAGCACAAACACAGGTGTGGATGTCAGCGATGGATGGAACAACAGCCTGTGATTTGGATTTAGACGAGACAGAAGACGCAGAACCCCCCCGGCCGCACATTCAAACTGTGTTTGTCTTACGATCTATGAAAAAGAACAGCTGTGTCATGAACTGTCATCTGTGTCTGCACAAACAAGTCCACATTTCAGACACAAGAACACAACTTCAAATTCGAGTTGTACTAAGCTTAGTTTTGTCTGTGAACAGCCTAGTGCTGTTTGGAATACAGTTTCTGTGATTAAAGATATTTGACAGAAGGGGGAGACAGTTCAAAGACATCTAGGCTAACTGGTAAAAGTAAACAGAAAACCAAGCACAGTATCTGCCTCCAGAAGAACAGACTAGATATTAATGAGATCCAACTAACTATGATTATTACCAGGTAGATTTGGAACTCGCTGTAATGTTTTATATATTTTATTTTAACATTTAACATTTTAACATTTCATTTATTAACTGCTGACTTTAAAAGAATAATAAATATGATGTTGCTCAGGAAGTACTCAGTACTTGAATATTTTTTTAAGTACCTTTTTACTTTTACTTGAGTACTTATTTGGATGACTACTTTTTACTTGTACTTGAGTAATATTTTTCTAAAATAACAGTGCTTTTATTTGAGTATAATTTTTGGCTACTCTACCCACCTCTGTATACAATACTATATTACAAAAATGGCCATAGTAAAGTTTGATCTATATTGGTAAAGCCAAGTGGCCTCTGTGTGCGTACATGCGTGTCTGGGGATTCACACAAAATCCGTACAGAGTTGACTGCTGCAGTTTGGCATACTTATGTATTTTTGGTCAAGGAAGACAGTAATGAAAACAGCAAGTTGATAGGACCAATATTTTGGGACATATTATAGAATACAATAGCCTAACAATCACATTGCTATGGCCAGAACACTTTGGCGGTGACTGCTGGACAAATGCGGTACAGCATGCACAAATACACAACAGCATAGAAAGGACCACATCTAGAACCCCTGGATCCCTATGGATCAACACACTAGTATAAAATAATAGTCATAGTATAGTATAGTGTAAAATCTGGCCTTTGTCTAGTATGATTAAAAAATAGGTTAAATCATATTCATTTTCTGAACCCGCTTTATCCTCACTAGTGTCACTGGAGCCTATCCCAGCTACTTATGGGCTAAGGTGGGGTACACCCTGGACATGTCACCAGTTTATTGCAGGGCTGACATATAGAGACAGATTAGTGCATGTCTTTGGATGGTGGGAGGAAACCAGAGTACCCAGAGAGAACCCACACAGACACAGGGAGAACATGCAAACTCACACAGGACACACAGAAAGGTCCCACCCCCATCGACTGGTGCTGGAATCAAACCCAGGACCTTCTTACTGTGAGGCACGAGTGCTATCCACTGCACCACCATGTGACCCCTAGTTAATCATATTATGATATAAAAGCTGATCATAGTCAAAAAGCATTCCAGGTAATTACTAAAAATACATTAGAAACATGAAAAACCTGCCAAAGCTGGTAATTTGTGAAACACATATGCAGAGGAATATAGAGAGGCATTACATTTTCTACGGTAAAAATGTAAATGATATGATTTTACATGACAGACTCATAACCTCATAACTCATTGAGCTCATTTTATTGATTGTGGTATTGAAACTTTAGCTGTCCATCACCACTGAAACTATCCATCATTCATCGACCTGCTTTACACTGTGATTGCTCTCTTCTAAGATATCTTGCATTTATCATTCAGCAAAATAGGTTTTTCATGGACATTGAGATAGCTGTACAGTGTACAGTTGTGCTCAGGGTCATTAAAGCTCTCATTCTGTACTCATTCTATGTCTATCGAACTGTGTACTCTAATATTCATGTGATAAAACCCACTCAGAGGTTACAAATCGATGCAGAACTCGCTAACATGTTACTCAGTCTTCTGCTGGAACATGTTAGTCTTCTGCTGGAACGATCACTGAGCATCAAAAAACAACAAACACACACAGCAAACACTTATCACTTCAATGTTTTTATTTATCGCGCAACATAAAACAATATTGTGGGCTTTTCACCACATACACTATGTATTCACATAATACACCATACAGCTACAAAGAGAGAGAGACTGAACAAAAACACTTTTTTTTTTTTTACATACTGCATCCTTGACATGAAAAATAAAGAACCAAGAACAATCCTAAAACTCAAAAAGAAATGTAGCTGCCAGTTGTGTAGGTTCGTTTTCATTTGTTTGTATGGGCCAGGGTCCAAGCCTTTATTCCAAGTCTGGAGCGTGATCATTAAAATAGGTGTTGGGTAGACTTCTAAAAGTGGGCCATACACTGTGAGATGCAAATAACTCGCTATGTTTGTGTGTGTGAGAGAAAAGGCAAAATATACAAGGTGTGAAGAGAAAAGGGAAGTGCATAACTAGGTAGAGGAAGAGGGAGGCAGTACACAATTGCTAGTCTTGTGTTGTTGGAGTATCTTATCATTCAGTTAACATGAACATGTACAACATACTGAAAGGATCATTTATGTCAATAGCCGTTGGTACTTGCACCGTACCAAACATGAAACCCAGATAACAGTCTTCATATATGCGTCTATGTCTCGTCCTAGTTTAAATGAGTTCAAGTACAATGTGGAATGAATCTAAATAGAGAATGTATTCAACTGTTTGAGTACCCCCCTGCCCTCAAAAAGAGATGGAAATTTGTAGCGTTGTAACAAAAGACTTTTCACAAAGTCAGCACCAGGGCAGCTTCCTATCCGTTGAAACTGCTTTAATCAAAAGTATAATTCTCTTGACATTCTCAGAGCTCAGAAAAATATTTGTGGTATCTTTTATTCCTATTTTTTTTGTTTGGTTTTTTTTTGTCTTTTTTTTTTATCTTTTTTTTTTGTTTTTGTTTTGTTTTGTTTTACACAGTGAATTTAAAGTGTAGCATCATAGCACCAGCCGACCGACCGACCCCCCATCTCGGTACGTGCTTGGGAGGTGGCGCCTCTCGTGAGAACCGTCCACCGAATACGTGAGACACTTGGAAATTTACAAAGTTTCAAAAGATATCATGTACAATGTATCCTCAGCACCCATTCTTATTAAGTGTGTGTTGTGTATGTGTGACGTGTGGGCCATGCATTTATGGTTAAAAAGTAAAAGAGGTTCAAGACTGTCCTGTTATAGCGAACTGCACCGGTCCCATCAGACCCTCTGGTGGTTGTAACATGTAAAATAAAGAATGAGGATTGCAAACTATATACCTGGTGTAATCCAGGAGCGCCAGAACTTTTCTGCCAAGTGCATACTTACTATGAGAACTAGAGTATAATTATAGGTACATTTAAACAAGCAGGGAGACAGTCTCTTACCTGATAGTCTACCACATTGCTGCGCTATCCCTCGCTAAACATCACCTGCTGATTCACTTCCGACTGCTTCTGCATCTACCAGCATGTATCTAAACACCCCCCCACCCCTCCATGTTCAATGCAAATCATCTGTTTTATCTCTAAGGGGCAAGTTTTTAGATTTATAGATCACCACAAATCACAATTTTTGGTGTCTTGAATGAAAAATATCTAGTGTAATCAGAGACAGGATAATAAAATCTGCTGTGATGTGAAGCAAATTCATTGTGAAACTCATAGATTTGGTCACATAACTGCAGCACAGGAGGGGGATTCTCTGTTTACGACCGTCACAAGTGAACGTGGTTTGAATCTTACAAGGACGGGCTTGGTCGGTTCGTTTTGAGACAGCGATGGGTTTCTGTCAGTTACATGCTGACAGGGGGTACAGTACTTACGAAAGCAAAAACAGCAGTGTTACTAAGCACACATTTACACACAACACACTGGTACCAAGTGTTGTTTACTATTGTTAAGGGCTGCCAGAGACTTCAAAATACCCCCTAGTCATTCATGGTTTAGTTACTATCCTCACCAGTTAAATAATCTTACCTAAATATTTTAATATTTACATTTTTTTTTAGCTCTCTCTTGAGAAAATTAAAAAAAAAAAAAGAACAAAACAAAAATTAAGCTTCAAGTTGTGAAATATCGGCTCTTTCTTTTTGTCATTAAAATCAAGATTAAAAGTGCTTTTATAAATCTTTTCTTCTCTATGTACAATTTGTATTAGCTGTATAAAAAAAGATGAAAAAAAAAAAACAAAACATCAAGACAATCATCATCATCACCATGTAGTAATAAATAAGGGTTTAAAAAACAAAACGAAACCAAAAAAAAAAAAACAGGTTAAAACGAGTGTGGAGATCTAGAGGACACAAAGGGACAAATGTATGATTCTCTGCCCTCAGTAGCAAGTTGTGATTTTGACCAGTGTCTCTACAGCGTGAGGTAGAGAGCTGGAGACCCAGGGTCTTTCACAGATGACCAGGGCCTTGACCCAAACAACCACTAAGCAGCCGGGAGTCGGCCGTTAAAAGCTCTGTTCCATTAGTCCCTCATTTTCACGTTCAGCGCAAGAAAAACCATCAGACCAAGCAATCACATGGTCGATGGTGAAAATGAAAACAAGTGACTCATGGGACTCCATTCAGATTCTCAAATAGTCTCTCTCTTTGGCTCTTGACTTTCATACTCACACACATCTTGCATACATGCGTGCACACAAACACACAAAGTGAGAGATTCATTGAGTCACTGTCTTTGCCTTTAGGTGCCAACTCCCAGAAGCTACAGTAATTTTTTTTCTCCCTCAATCTCCAAAGTCTGTTCACTATGACAAACACTGCTGGCAGGTCACCAACAATGCATTGAATTACTGTGCTTTCTCTGCCCTGTACAGTGTACTTTGTTTGAGACAAAAACCATGCCAGAGTAACTGCAAAAAAACACCTCAAAGGGAACCAGTTCTTGAGCCCAATGACAGAGCTGCAATCAGAGGGTGGCCGCTTTGATTGGCTGGCTCTGTGGTGACAAGGTGCCTGTAGAAGGACGCGCCTCGCTCTGCTCTGAGATGACAGCACCATGCAGAGGAAGCGGGCCCTTCACAGTAAAATCAAGTGTAGTAGGAGAGCACCAGAGTGTGTGTCAGAGCACCAAAAGCACTGCTGTCCCAACACTGTTTCCTCTGTTCTCACCCAGCTCGGGCTTTCCCATACTTCACACACAGCGGGACAGATCGCCTTTACCTTGATCTGCGTTCTCGACTCATTCAGCCAGAATCAGGGTAAGAGATCCCCCTCTGCTGGATGTGAACGGTTAAAGCAGTGAGGCAAGGCTCTACAGTCATCTGAATGGATTACAAGTGCTTGAAGGTTTAATACACGCCACTTTGAAATGGCAGTCACTGCTGCCCTCTAGAGTTTACATTGGGAAGTGCTCACCCCTACTCAAGCATTATAGGAAGATAAAGTGTTCACCTGTTCCATCTCTGTGTGGTAAAAGCACATCTGGGTCAAATAGCATTTCCAAATAATATTTATCATTAGTGCAGAATATCCAATTTGTAAATTAGTAAAAGCAAAGACAGTATTTATAAGATAATTTATGATACTTTACTTTGCATGACAAATTCCTAGGCGTAATAAATCCAATCTTTATAGTACTCTGTATGAAAAATATTCACTTGCAAATACTACTTGAGCCAGATTTGTGTTACAGCACCGAAGTACAGCATCAAGTGCCATGAAGAGTAAGCGGAATGAAAATTTTATCAGAGCTGAAAGTTGAGCACCAGTCGAAAGCTGGAGGGGTGTAGAAAAGGAGGAGGAGCGCGCCATCTAATGGCAAGAAAAGTGAGAAAATGTACTTGCAATTTTAGAGTTTAAATGCCAGTTGCAATTATTTCAACTTAGCCATTATCTAGTTATTTTTGTAAGTAAAAACGAAAATAGCACATGTTTTCTATTGCCATGAAATAATCATTCTGGCAACTGTATAACTTTTAAGCAATGACAACTGGTTCATTTTGACAAAACACTGTCATTTAAAGACTAGGTTAGTGATAATTGAAACTCAATTTTGTGGGCCTAAAGTGTCTTTTTCACATCAAAGATAAATATCTGGATAATATTAAGTGTTATAATTTAGGAAAAATATCCAAATAGCCAAAAAAAAAAAAAAATCCAGCGGACAAGACTATGATTTCTAATGAACCAGTCTTGCCTGGTAGATGAACGCTCCTCCACTAAGTACAGCTGGAAAACTGACAAAAAAAGAAAGAAAAAAAATCAAACATAAAAGAGCGTACACATTTTCCAAACATGGAAAAAGCAATTGTCTGAGTTTGATTGATCAGACTGATTGATTAAAAAAATATATAACTCAAAACAATCACATCATTAATAATAACATTAATGAAAACAGCAATAATAAAAAACAAACAAGTCTTCATTATAATAATACCTGTAATAACAACATTGACAGTAACAATAGCAATCATAATAATATTGATAATAATAGCAATAATTAGAATCATTAAAATTCTATAAACAAGAAAAAGCAATGGAGTTCCTCTCCAGGGAAAAGAGAGGAAGAGCACCACAGGCAGTGTGTCTGAAGCCCAAACCACTGCCTGACATGAGGTAAAAAACAATAAAAATGTCCCCTCCTCCAAGTGGACTGCGAAGGGGTCAGGATGGAGAGATGCCAGACTGCGGGACGGCTGAGAAACATTCATCCTGCTCATCGCTCTCTCCCTCCACTGCACCACTCTGTAGCGCTCAGTCTGTTCATGTCTCTTTAACCTCAGACAAAGTGGCTGTAGGGCCCAGTGAGGTGGGTGAAGGCATAGGGAGACACATTGACAACAGAGGTGGTGTGGAATGTGGGGGCTAACCGTGTCACTGGCCCCTCCTTCTTGTCTTTAGATTGTCCCGGCCCCGGACTGGCCCCTGCTACCGTAGCCCCCCATTTGCGTTTCTTCCCGAGGGCCTTGATATCCTCCTGGGAGAGTCCGAGGAGAGCCGCTTCCTGCTGCCTCTGAAGTGCTCGCTCTGCCAGTAGCTTCATTTTAGCCTCCCACAGAGCCAGGCCGTGCATGGGCTGGTTCAGGTTCTTGTGCTGGTAGAAGACCAAGGAGATACGTGTGGGGTGGGAGCGATCAGGCCTTTTGAGTGGAGTGGTGGCATGTAGTTCCCGACGGGCACATTCAATTAGGATAGAGCCGTGAGCTGGTGCGACTGCTACTCCACCGATGTTAGGATCTAAGAAGTTGTGCTCGCTGTCAGACCACACCTCATCCTCATCCTCCTCGCGTACCTTGGCGCTCTCAGCATCACTTTCAGCTTGGCTCGGGTCCCAGCAGGCCTGACCTGACTGCTGGAGGGCATCAGGGAAGAGGCGACCCTCAGGGGCCGGGGACGGGGTGCTACCCGCAACTGAACCTCCACAAGACTTCCAGGCCTTTTCTTGGAGCCCAAGTGGAGTCGAGCAGCGACTCTCCCCGGTCTCTGACCACATCTTGTCGGGGTAGGCTCCAGTGGGGTTGCTGTGCTTCAAAGCAGGGCTGTATGAGGCCGGCCCCATGGCCCAAGCATTTGGCTGTGGGCTGGGAGCAGGTCTAGCCCAGTGCCTAGGGGGGCCTGGGCTTGGAGCACCTGGCTGTAACGTGACAGAGCCTGAGTGAGAGGATCCAGGCTGTGGTGTACCTGGGTGAGGGGTGCTTGGCCGTGGGGTGGAAGGGCGTGGTGTGGAGACTTGGGGGATGTTACCAGGGTGCACTGTGCCAAGGTGAGGTGAGGGAGAGGGAGAGGGAGGAACCTGGAGTGATGGCGATGGGGCAGGAGAGGCCATTGGGGTGTTTGGCCCGGGGTAGGAAGTCCACTGCTGGGGGTAAGGAGAAGGCTGCCGCTGCTGCTGAGGATGCTGGTGAAACTGCTTCTTATCTTGGATTAATGACGAGGCCTCAGGACTTGGTTTAGGGTTAAGGTGGCCGTCCCAGTTTGTGGGAACAATACTTCCATTAAGTTTGTGCCCCGGCCAGGCAGCAGGTTGTGGGGTGCTGCTGGGTGTGATGGCACCCGCTTGACTGGGCACGGCACCTTCATACACTGGCACATCCATGGGCTCCTGTTTGATGGCTGGAGTGCCTCTGTTGGAGGACTCGGAGGAGACAGAGGAGGGGCGGGACTGGTAGTCTGTGGGCTGGGGGTAAGCGCTGTGGTTTTGTAGGTTGGTTTGTTCTGGGTGGCTGGGGTAAGACTGAGCCAGTCTGGCCTGAAGACTCTGAATATCAGGCTTCCGGTCCATCTGGACAACCTTACTGCCTGCTTTGGGTAAAGCGCCATTTCGACCCTCGTAGGTCCTCAGCTTAGGAGGGAAAAGTGCATTGGGTGGATAGTTGTAGTAGCCATAGTGCATTGCAGGCAGATTGGGGTGATAACCATTTACGGGGTCTGGTGCAGAGGGCTGGCCAGTTGGGGGAAGGCCTCCCCTTGCATAGTAGGCAGAGTGTGGATAGATGTTGTTGAACGGGTCTGCTGTCTGCACAGGATATCCATCTATTGATCCATTAAAGGGCTCCTTCTTGATGTTGGGCTTCACCTCTTGCTTTATAATTGCTAAATGTTGGAAACAAAAAAAAAGTTAATAAGAAACTCTGCTGGTCAGAATTTTAAATGCATTATCACTATTTGTATTGTATAGTATTCTCCTGCATATCTTTTGTTTTTTAAGCTCTTGAACACAAACCACTTTAAGGCCATGTCAGTACATACACATCCAGTTTTTCTTCCATTCCTCTTCATAAAATAAGTTTCGAAACATCTTTCCACATGAAATGGTTTAATCAGAAAACTAAATTGCTGTTAATAACATAAACAATGTTAACAAACTGGAATCATATGTGTGTACTGACAGTGAGGTAGAGTTATTTCTTAATACCACACTGAAATGACACTGAATTATTACTAAGAAGTAAGAAAAACTAGGGAAAAAGTGGCCTTGAGTCTGGCCATGTGTGACATCTTATTGAAAATTTGGCTTGCAGAGCAATGCCGATAGTAGACTACTCTTGTGAGATGTCTGCAGAGTTTCCTTATTGCAAAAAGGATTTACCTAAGACAATTATCTTCACCCAACTCTAGGTGATGGGAGATAAAACATCAATTTTTCCTGATTACAATACAACACTACAAACAAAGGATCTAATTTTCACAGTGAACCTCAAATTGGGTCAGGTTCAGGTTTGTTCAACATCATCCATAATACAGAAAATATAAACCATGAGGCTGATTTTAAGTCAACTGTCTGTGAATTACATTGAGACTGAATAGGCTCAGGCAGAAGCTAAATGCTTACATTCGCCTCAACTACATTCAAATCAAAATCAGTTTCAGGCAACGATCAAAACATCTAAATCAATCACCAACCACCAATGTTTTGAAAACCATTAATGAATTGCACATCTTTACATTTATATTTATGCCATTCCATAATTTAACCCCAATAACAGAAACACATCTTTTTATACATTTAACGGCTTTTTGTACTGTAAACATACAAACACCTCTGAAATCATACCTGCTTTCCCGTTTAAAAAAGAACTTCTGAACAGAGTCTGTGAGGGACCTTTATTTGCACAGGTTTATAATAAAACAAGTCACTGAATTTTATAACATGGGAATTGAGAAACAGTGGAGTTGTATGTGTGTAATGATCAGCTTTAGGGATGATTGGTATGGTTCATTTCTGCAGTACAATTATTGGATGAGTTATTGTTTTGAAGGTGGATACCCATAGCTCCACACAGTAAGATAGGTAAGGTTGAATAATTGAATAATAAATGGTACGGAGGCTTCATAATGTAAAATTTACCTAGTTTTATAAAGGGATCCTGATTTAGAAAGCTCACCTTCGATGTAATTGATATGTTGTCTCCGTGTTAGTTTATGGAATTTTGTCATAAATACTCATTCGATCTCACAATTACAGATTTTTAGTTTAACATCATCAGTAATTTCTAGACAACTTCCAAAAACCATAAATTTAGTTTTCCTGACATTCAGTGACAATTTATTGATATCAAACCAACATTTGAGTGTTCCCAACTCTGTTGAAAAGTTCATCTAATACTGTATTTTACCTCGGCAAATTGAATGAGTGTCAACTGCTTTTGTAAAAGGACGGACGTACATGAAAATATCTATACAACATGGTGACTAACCTTTATTGCCTTGGGGTTGAGGGGAACTGCTGATGCAGACCTCTGCCTTGACCACTGTCTTCTCTGGTGTCTCCCCTGTATGCTGCAGCAGTTTACTTTTCTTCTTCTCAGACGCAGCCTTCTTGGCCTCTAGGCGGCGCTGTCTGCAAGACTTGGCAGGTTCAGGCAATTTTCGCACTTCCCGGCGGAAAGCCTGGAGCACCTGAATAGCTCCTGTCTTCATCTTGACCCGCTGAGCCTCCTCGTTGCCAAACTCATCAGTCAGGGAGATCTTGTAAAGAGGCAAGACATGGAGCTGTTCATCTTCAGGGATTTCCCCCACCACACGGTTGTCCTCCTTAGTTAAAGTACACACCTAGCACAGAGACAAAAGACAGATGAAATGTTAACTGTGCCATTTTTTTAGCATTATTATTATTATAATATGTTAGATGCTTTCAAACTGGACAATGTAATATCACAGTATGGTAGACACATTTACATTTTGTGTACAACCATTTATTGCTGTTTAAAAGAAAATCACTCATCATAACATCACTATCACTGATTAAAATAAGTAACATGAAGGATTGATATGTTTACTTTGCCTTAAAAGTATCCCATGATACAAATGTGACATCATGGTGAGTGATCATCTTACCACTGTGCAACCATTGTAGAGGTTGTGCTGGTCCTTATGAGCATGAGCGCAGAAGTCCATACAAGCAGTGACTCCAGAGAACGGCCGACCTTCCTTCAATCCCAACCTGCAGTCTGGGGCTTTCGCCTCCGTCTGGCACTGAAGTCAAAGAGAGAACACTTGAATACACCTGCAGATACAAATGGTATCTGACCTCGAATGTCCATTTTCTCTTGCAGATGAACCAGTACTTAATGTGTTTTACTAGTGTTGTCAAACAATTCAAATTTGTAATCAGATTAATCACAGGGTTGCTGTGGATAAATTTTGAATAGTCACAATTAAATATCATTCATTTGTAATCTATACTAATCACATTTAATTTTGCATAAGCAGACTCAAGACAGAAGGGAATATATATGCACTGAACATGTTTATTAAACACCTTCAACAGTTTCACCAAAACAACTTGAAACAACTGTTCTGTCTTGTTTTGGTTTTTTTTGTCCTCATATTTCCATCCAGAGGGCCAATGTGCTGTTTAGTGTCTTCCATCTTTATAGGTTGGTTCTGCTGCCTGTCACTACCGGATCAACTGACCATTTGAGTGTGTGCGATGCTAACTATACCTGGACAAACCCTAAATGCGTTGGCAGAGACGTTCAGAGTCATTCTGTGCTGCAGATGGGTTAATTGCATTAAAATTTTTAATCAGATTAATCATGACAATAGATTAATCCACTTTAACATGTTAATTTGGACAGCCCTAATTTTTTTTCCATGTTTCTTTAACGTGTCATTGTGTGACAGTAAAAATTGTGTTCTCACATAAACTACTGTTTGAGGAAGAAAGTTAACAATGACAATGAGCCTGTTTACATGACCATAGAAGTCCAATAACTGAGAGTAATTGGGTATTTGTAATAATCAGATCTTATGCATTTAAATGCACTTAAGAAATGCGAGAATCAAAAAAACCCAAGTTTAGACGCTCCAGTCCATTATGGGATTTCTTTCGGAGTACATACGTACATAATGACGGTAGACTTAAACTTCCTGTTATTGTCTTCAGCTCATGTTTGACTATGTAACTTCCCTTCTCTATGATTTAATTGTGTTTACACATGCGCAGACGTAAACTAACTAAATAAATCAGATTAACCTGTATACAAGCAGGAACACATCAGAGTATTGGATACAAATCCAGGTGTGTTAATCTAATTTCTCATAACCAGATAACTGCTGTTATCTGATAAAACATATTAGATTATCCGGTTTACACAATCATTTGAATAATCTGATAACTCCAGAAACAGGATAATGATTGGAGTATTGGTGTGCATGTAAACAGGCTCAATGGAACCATATGTTTGAAGTTACCACTGCTTAACAGTTTTGTTAGTTTACATACCATCAAATAAAAGTATAAAGGTATGTCACCTGATTGCTGTACGCCTGTGGGGCCAAGCGTTTGTATAAAGGAGCCACCTCAGTTGCCAGATGCTGAAAGTTATCCCTGAGTTTGTCCTCCTAACAAACAAAACATTCAAAATCACAGGTCAACACAAACCATGGCAAAATCATTGTTTAAATGTTAATGCTATGACATTATGCAATGCATAAAGTACCTCTTGAGGGTGATCTCCTTGTAGCCTGAACTTGCGAGGGGTTTTGCTTCTTGCGTACTTACAGCCATTAAAGTACATACTCCAGGAACAGCCGAAAGAGAAGGAAGCACCACAAGTGTCTGCATCCTTGCCTTGACATGCACAGGTGCGACTGCAGGGGGAGAAAGAGAACACATAATTAAGTTAGTGTACATCATTCGAGTGAGCTAGAGTTGATCATTCATGCATTTGTGTCTTCACATTTTGACTATTGCAACAGTCTATTCTCGTGTTTAAACAAGAAGGAGCTTGCAGTTTGTCCAAAACTCTGCTGTGAGGCTTCTGACCCGCACTAACAGGAGAGCTCATATTACATCTATTCTAAAATCTCTCCACTGGCTCCCTGTTCTATATTGCTTTCATTTTAAAATTCTGGTGCTCAATTTCTGAGCTTTACATGGCTAGGCCCCTGTCTATATTGCTGCCCTGATCCAGCCCTAAAGCTTGGCTCGCAGCCTGACGTCCTCAGGGCAGCACCTGCTGATGGTCCCCCGCACTTGTTTTAAAGGAGTGATATTTTGCTTTTTTTAAATGGAATTATGCATTTTCAAACATTTCCCTGTGGTCTACATAAA
>JAPQRP010000030.1:18464109-18479385 GCA_037367295.1 Apogon hyalosoma
AGAGAAGAGAAGAGAAGAGAAGAGAAGAGAAGAGAAGAGAAGAGAAGAGAAGAGAAGAGAAGAGAAGAGAAGTTGAAAGCTTACCTCATCTCCATCAGGGTTCGTATAGAGGCGACAGTGGGTCCAGATCCTAGGTGATTGTAGTAGGGCCCTTCATCTTTCTCCAGAATTTGCTCTAGAAAGAGGCAAGATGTAAGAAAAAAGCACAAACACCACCTTAAAACCACAAAAGCAACATCTGGGTATCATGTACAGCAATTGGAGTCCACGTCCATGTCAATACAGCTTTATAATAACATCAATTCCACACGCTGGCTGCTTTACTAGTACTATTGGTTCACTTTTGACTTATCAAGAATGAATGACTTTCTTCACTTATTCAGGTTTTGTTTAACTTGATAAAACCAACTTGGCTCATTAATATCATGGTAGATTTAACCATCTGACACCAAAGCTAGTGGTAAAGCCTCATTCTTGTACAATATATTGTAAATTTGTCTCCTCTAATGTATTAACAAAGCATAAATTTACTTAAATTTCTATGTCTGCATATTTTATTCTTTGAGTCAGCTTTTCTTTAACATTACCAGCAGTGCCACTAAAGTCTATTGAGTTGGAATCAACATAGCTTTGCAAATATTCATCAAAAATAAAGATAATTTCTCTGCATTTAACTGCCTGAAATCCTTAGTTGTTACTGCCTGGGTGTAGTCACTCAAGCTAAACACAAAAAGTCCCTTTAGATATGCTGCAGTTGAGCTGTTTTCAATATCTCAGCTTCTGTACAGACATGTTAAAGGTCAACAGAGTAGCTGATCTTTCAGAAGAGATTATCATTAAGAAGTGTGAGAATGTTCATCTGATTGCAACATCCACTTCACACAAAATACTCATGAACATGCATAAGCTTCCACATGCAGACAGTGGGCTTTAAGTGCAGGGTGTGGTGTGAGAATAGAGACACTTTATGAAGGCAGAAGCTTTTTTGAGGTAGTGATGATGACTCAGGGTAAAGTAAAGTCTAAAGTAAAGTGGGTCTAAGGGAGTGTTCTGTGCAAACTGTATAAATGTGTGTTTATGTTGTGCATGAGTGAGAGTGTATTACAAAACATGTCTTGTGCTAAGTGTAAAGTACAGTGTTCTTGATCCAGGCTTAGGTACACAATTTATAATAACCTAATAATAAAATATCTAGTCTTGCTAAATGCTGTGCTTCACGATCAGCTGTTCATCTAAAATGTGGATCTCACTCAGTGTTATGTGTCCCTTTGGTTTGGAGGAAATGCGAGGACACATTCCCTTGTTGGTAAGGGAGTGGTTCAGCACAGGAAGTGGAGGCGTCAAAACAAATTCTTGCATGAGAATTATGTTTGTGTGTGCTCATCATGGCTGTGCACTGTCTGTAAGAGATGGATTCTCATTCCTGTGTTGGGTATGAAGGTATTTACTAACAGCACACACAGCTAGCAAGTGTTTTACTGCAGCTGTTCTCCCCTACTATGGACAAACTGCACTGTTTAAGGACAGTAATAGTCTATGTACCAGGCTTTAACCCATTCACAGGCCTGATAACTTCCTTAAGAACAAACCAAGTCATTATTCACTTATTAAACCAAGCAAATGTATTGTTAGCAACATGATAGCAACAGCTGTGGTTTACGGAGTAATCAATTAATGACTTCATGGTGTGGACAGTTTTATTGTTGTTTACAAGTTCAAGAGCAAAAGCTACTAACTGTGGTCTTTTATACTGGTGTTGCACTATATTAATGTCGCTGTTGCCTGTGTTAAGATGAAAGATGAAAACTGGATAGTGAATTTTGTTTATGACAGGGACGGACTTATAAAAGGTTAGATAAGGTTTGTGAACTGGTTATGAATTGTTTACGAATCAATAAAAGAAAAGCAAAAATAACATGGCTGCACTACTGTCTTTACCAACATGTTAAGTCAGACAAAGACATTGATGTCTTAGTAAATGGGGATATATATCTATAGCATGATCTATCAATGTGGACCACCTACACCTTTTGTAAACCTGAACAGTGCACCCAAGCTACTGGACTGAACTCCTTTCTGTCTAACAAAAGGATCTGTTCTCCTAGCCTCCCAGTCCCAAACCCACACAAAAGCTCCTTCTGCCACCACAGCTATTGTTTCTGCCCTGCTGCCTTACTGTGCCTCACACTGTCGCAGTCTGGATGGCCGCACCACACACCCTGGCAACACACATTTAGATACACTAAACAAGCATCCAGACAGAGGAGGGGAGGCAGTGGGGGTGAAAAACCCTTGTAGTGAACTTGTACAGTAAAAGAATAATGTAGCGTGAAGTAATACCATAAGTAATGATGTATATTTTGAATCTGTAATAAATATTTATACGGTCCTATAAAAATTCAAATACTTATTTTGTGGCTGTGAATCTGTATATAGTGAAAGCAAATATAGTGCTAAGCTGAATAACTTTGCGTTACCATAGAATTGATACTACAATGAGTAATTTGTTATTTCTTCAAGTAACAAATTATGTTTATATGAATACGTGCCACAAATGTTTAAGAGTTTCTTGAATCATCAGTAAATTCCAAGCAATTGGTGAAGCAATGCACATATTCATGATGCATAAAACCTTCATATATGCCAACCTTCTTGATATTTTCGGACTGTTTTTATCCTGTCTATTATGTTTCATCCTCATGTTTTCATCAAATGGATACCTATCTGTGCACTTCTCTTATACTGTTTATTGTATATCATATTTATACTTCTGTGAGCCTTGTCCTCATGCATTGCACTGTCTTTGAATACTATTTTCATAATATTCATTCATGGAGACTAACACAGGCATAAGGATGTGCATTGTATTCTCTTAATACTCATGATCCACATGACAATAAACTTGAAGCTTCAAGCTTGAAATTTAGTTTTAAGAACTGAGCTTCAATGTTCACAAGTATTTGAGGTAGCACTTTAGAATTTTGCAATGATCCCATGAACTTAAAGGAAGTTTTCACATGAACTTGGAGGACTGGGTAAGTTGGAATGAAATGACATATACAGATTTAGTTACTTGCATGTAACTAAACGTAATGATGAAGATTTTTGATCTGAATGCTCCTTTGATGGATCAGACCTAATTCCCAATGTATAAACAGAAGCACACACATAAGCACACTGACTTACCCACACAGTTGCAGGTTGGGAATTCTGCCTGTAAATCCTTAGAGGGAGTACCAAGCAAGCTCTTGGTAGGGGTATCCAGGTAGCGCAGAGGAGACTCTAGGAAGCCTCTGAGAGATGGAGAAGCAGGCAGACTGTCCTTGGTAGGTGTGTCCTCTTCAGAGTAACACGTGGTAGAGAGTACAGCTATATCACCCGAGGCTTCAATCTTCATGCGTTTAGGTAGTGGGGAACATGGCATGCTAAATCTATCACCTAATACACTGGGCTGCTGCTGCTGCTTGTCCAGGACGACCTCCTGATGCAAAGTCGTACAGAGGGGGCCTTCATGCTGTTCCCCCATAGGGCTTTCTGTGGAAGCCTGGTCCAAGGTTGTTTTACTTTGGTTCCCTGACTCCTTCTCATTTCCTTCCATCT
This sequence comes from Apogon hyalosoma, assembly GCA_037367295.1. Taxonomy (NCBI): domain Eukaryota; kingdom Metazoa; phylum Chordata; class Actinopteri; order Kurtiformes; family Apogonidae; genus Apogon; species Apogon hyalosoma. The sequence goes on from JAPQRP010000030.1 coordinate 18,467,710, forward strand.
CGTGATCGCCTGTATTAGTTGAGGACCTGGCTTGAGTGGAAGGAATTATGGGAGCAGACCGAGAATTGGATGATGATATTTGACTGGGGTCCTGAGGACTGGTCTGGGACTGACTCCCTGGTGGAGAGGCTGTAGCAGTCTCCTCCATGGGCTGACTGGCAGGTATGTCTGAGTCCCCAAATTCAGCCTCAAACTGGCGGATGAGTTCTTCATACTTCGGGTCTATATTTATGAGACTTGGTAACTGTGAGGTGCTGGATTGAGTGGAGGTCAGAGGTGTGATGGTGCTGGTGTTACTGGGCGTCAAGCTGCCTGCTCCCTCTGACTTAGTGGGGGCAACAGGTGGGGGAAGAGGGCTTATGAGGGCTGGAGTGTTTTCTGGCAAAGCAGAAACAGTTGAAGAGGGAGTCACTGAGGAGTTGGAAATGGATACCTGAGATTGGGCTGGGGCAGGGAGGCCTGCAGCAGCAGCCTGAGTGGGAATACCATGGAGGGGCAGGGAGGGAAGAGAACCTGGTTGCAAGGTGGGCAGAGCCAGGGCTCTGTCCATCATGAGAACTGGTGGTTTCTGTATGGTGATCTGAGTCTGAGGCAGGAAAGTTGGCATGGAGGCTTTCTGCTTGGTCTTCTTGATGATTATCTGTTTGGGTTTGGGAGGGGGTGTGAGCATCCCACTCATAGGCTTTATTATAGGAGAGCCTTGGCTGCTTTTCTTCTTCTTGGGTTCCTTGGGCTCATGTTTGATAGCCAGATGTGACAAAGCATCTGGTTCCATCTGTGGCCACCACTTTTTCAAGTTTTGGCAAGCAAGAGGTGCACGTGGGCCTGGTGTGCCGAAGCCAGGGGAGTGGTTAGAGAAGAGGTTCCTCTTGTAGTGAAGGTGCTGTTGCAAAGCTGCCTGAGTGGAGTGGCTGATGGCTGCTTGGTTAGGAGACAGGGGAGTGCCAGGGTAGTGCTGACCCTGCTGCTGACCATTAACCATGCCATAACGTTCCATGGAGGAAGCATGATGGTAGTGCTCACTGGATTCTGGCTCTTTTTTTATTCTGTCCAACACAAGATTATCCTGGGCCTGGATACTTCCATTTTGATTGACTTGCTGTGAGACTGGAAGTTTGAAAGGAGCACTGTTAAACTTGCCACTGGTGTCACCAAGCAGCTGTTTGAGCTCTGACATTGGGTCTGAGCTGCTGTGAGGTGCAGCGGCATAATGAGACTGGGGTTCAGACTTCACACACATCCATGGGTTCCTCTGTTCAGGGCCTCTACCTGAGCCCTGCTGCCACTGCTGGGGATGAGGGTTGAAGCCTGGATGTTTTCCCTGACCTGGGAAAGAAGAGGTAGAGGATAGAAGAGGGGTAGCATGGGGTGGCTGGCCCTGGGACTGGGGTCGATGCTCACAGGACACTGGAGCTTGTTGGACTGTTTGTAGTCCTGGGGGGACGGATTGAGAGCGTGAGAAAGATGAGTGGGTGTTGGGAGAGGGCAAAATCAAGCTAGTGCCATTTGGGGGCTGAGTCGAGAGGTTCTGGTGATGTTGGCGGTGATGGAGGTTATTGTTGTAGTGGGTTTGACCTGGAGAGCCAGTAGCCTGTGGACCAGTGCCAGATAACTGGGTCAGAGCTTCTATGGCGATGGCTGTCTGAAGACTGATGTTCTTTTCCTTGGCTATGGAGAGCACCTGGGGAGAGCAGGGAATTGGGGGTTTAGAACAGGGTACTTTGTCTGGGTAAGAGCGTTGAGTTCCCTGTTGCTGTTGAGGGTAAGTAGTAGACCCACTGTTGCCACCATTCACCTTATGATAAGGCTCAGCGTGATGCTGTTGCTGTGGCTGAGGCTGTGACTGTGCATTAGCCATCTTGCATGCAACTTGATCCTCGCTGGTTGCCAACTTAATCTTTTTTTCCAGCCACTCAAGATAATCAGGACAGTCAGGGCCATCGCAGTTGCAGTTTGGGGGCTTGTGCCCATGTTTGGCTTGGCTCAGTGCTGTTTGGAGGGTGTTCAGGTCTTCTGGAGGTTGGCAGCTTCCCTCTGAAGCCCCTGCAGATAGTCTTACCTGTGCGCCCTCAGCACCCATCTCCTGGGTGAACTTCTCATACAGCTTGGTTGTATTAGGCTGCACCAGGGTGGAGGAAGAGGAGGAAGAAGGAGGCAATGACCCAGCAGTAGCAGAAAAAGCCACCAGATTGTGGGCGTCCTCTATGTTAGCATGGTGGACAGGTTCCCCCACAGTTATGCTCCTGCTGCTATTCCAACATGGTGGCTGTTGTTGGGTGTCAGTGACCTTGCCATGTCCCGGTACCCAGCACTGCCTTGGAGGGATGCCTCCTGCTCTCTGCTGCTCCAATTCCATAGATGCCTCATCATCATTAGGGTAGCGATTTACCCCATTGGCCAATTCCAGGCTCAGCGCGCCTTCCTTGAGGCGGTCATGTGACCCAATTTCCATCTGGCCTCCACTTCTGGGGCCATCCACTGAAGTGACTTTGCAAACAGTCTGAAAAGCAAACAAGGAGAAAGGTTAGTGAGGTAATAAGGTAAACAATATGTACTGTTCATCAGACAAGATCTTAAATAATTGTCTTTGTGGATTTAATAAGCACTGCAAAATAAATATAATTGCAACTCTTTACATGGATAGTCCCCCTACAGTGAATTCATTTGTCCCTCAATGTTATGCTCAATATTTAATTTAAAACATAATTTTGTAAAAATTTAAAATAGGTTTCAATTTCAGCAATTTCAATACTGAATAATATCAACAATCTTTACTTAAAAATATGGATAATTTTTCTCATTATTCATGCACAAAAGGGTAAAAGAGTCAATAATGTTGAAGAGTTTATCTATAGAGTGAGGGCGATTATTCATTTATATACAAAGGAAAACATCTAAACTGTTGAATCTCATTTAATAAACATTTGAGATGTTCCAAATATTCTGGCCTGACTGTAGGCAGACTATCCAAATAAAGTATTAGCAATATAATTAATAATCTGTACTTATAGTCTGAAAATATTTAACAGAATGATAAGACTCTTAAAGACAGAGCAGACTCCATTCCCTCCTTTCGAGCACATTTTATCCAGGGTTTCCCTCCCACCTACACAGAACATACAGTGCTGCAGGGTCGGGTCAGTAGGGCTAAGGAAAACTGAATTAACCAATGCTTCAGCAGAGTGATTTCACAACACCAAAGTGTTTTGTCAGGGAAGTCACAGGTCATGTGACATAGTTTCACTGTTGTTTATAAATGGACACCCTGCTCCAGATCAGTTGGGCTATGCAAAACAGGCAGTTGGAGTAAAACAGGTTCCCCATGGTGCTGAAAGAATGTATAAGTCTCCAATGAAAATAGTTAAATATTTAAGTCTTGTTCATTACAACAGGACAGTGTTATTTGACTGTCAGCAAGTAATACTGATACAGTTATGGGTATGTGGGGTAATTGTTTTACTTACTACACTTAATATATGCAATTACTGGGCAAATAATATTTATCTACAATAACACCCTAAAAAAATCATGTTAACTGAAATTATATCTTAAAATGGGATTGTCTGTAATAGAAAAACAGCCATCTACAGCACTGCATCAAGTGTCACAAAGTCAAAAGATGTGGCAGAGAAAAGAAGCTGACAATAATAGTGTTAACGATTATTTTTAAAAGTTTGTTATGTTGTTGTTAATTTGGTGTTAAATACTACGATTGATCATATCAATAGTGAATCCACAGCAAAAAGACATATTTTCATATGGCTTTGCTCACGTGATGGTCTGACCATGTGAAAAAAATGCTACAGTTCAAGAAAACACTGGGCACATGTGTACAGAAATACTGACTTTCACTGTACTGATTTTCAGCCCACACTGACTTGTTTTTAAAAATGACTACACTGATGTAGTTTAAGAACATAGCAGGCTTCTAGTGGGCTTCAGTCTAATGCTTTTAACTGATTAAACAGAACCGAAAGCATATGTTTGTTGAGAAATAAACATTTCTTTGTTCTTGTCAAATGATGAAGCAAAGGAAAAGGAGTTTTTGTCAAGGTCTCAGGTCTTAGGATTTTGCACTGCTGTTTTTGTTTATGATTTACAATTCATGCTCTAAGCTTGCTTGTTCCTAATGCTGATATTCAAAGTACAATATAAGCAACAACTGACTGTTCCCAATATGACTCACTATGGGCTTAATTCTCCCATCTCCAGCCATCTGCTGTACAAATAAATTTTCCTTTGGCTAAAACTATGACAAGATGTTATTCTGCATCTGAAGTTTGGATGGACTGAGGACTAACATAAGTGTTCACCACTCATTATTCTGCACTCCAGAAGTACTTTAAGGAATAATGCAGTGTAACTGGTTTAATAAAAACTCATACTGAAAAGCAATATAAAATACTAAATGCTTTGACATATCAGTTGGTTACTGCACATTTATGTTGTATTTTAAATACTATACATTGCAGTACACTGCTCTTCATTTTCCATTTGATAACACCAGAAGTTGTATGTATCTCATTTCTTCTCTAAGCCAAAATTGTCACAGTTAACACATTGTAAAGCACTGAAAACTGCAAACACATCACCGGATCGTTTGTCAAATTTCATTTTCCAGCAATTTTGTTCAGGTAGGTCAGTTTCAGGCACAAAATAGGCATAATTTGCTACATGTATGTGACTTATGTCTTAATGTGTTAAAGGGTTAAACAACCTGCCACTCCACTTCTATTGAAATATATGATGTTACCTGCAAACACTATTCAGCCCAGGTTAGTTACTCATAAATTATAATTTAATGAGTCCAGAGAGGAACAGCAAACAAAGATAATCCAAGGGCATGCTCAGAAATTATTGACAGAGTTCATGTTGCGTCTGAACTGAGTATTCCACTGTGCCTTCTGTGACAGAAACAATGGCACACTGTATCAAAAACTTTGACATGGTACTCAGATAAGGTCCAGATATTTAAATGTGATAGTACACCCTTTCCAAAGTAGAGGAGACTCCAAAAACTGAGCTAAAATAGAAATACAGACCCAATTAATTCTCTGGACATACACACAAACCAGCTGACAGGGTAACAGCCCCACATAAAAGTCTGCTAGTTCCTGATTCAAAGGGATAAACCCAGCATTCTATTATCTCCAGCCAGAGAAAATAAAGTGGCGGGCCTGTGTTTGTACATGAAATAGATCATGTATATGACAGCAGAAGTGAGTTTGACGTCCAGCTTCCCCATCATTTGAATATTATTGAAATGAGCCTTTGAACTGGCTAATTACTGGACTGGCCGTATGCTCGGATCTTTTGAATCCACCTTCTGTGCAGTGTGTCTAGTGGGGGTCCCAGTGGGTAGTGGTGGTACTGGTAAGAAATGGTGTGGGGATGTAAGGGGAGGGCATCGGGGGTGGTAGTCAACAGCCGGCATGCAATACGTGAGAGGCCCCATGTCTGCACTATCAGCGGCATCAGAGGAAGGGGGGGTTGTGCACGGCAGTTATGAGAACTGCAGTGTTGAAACAGAGAGAGGCTGCAACACTGCACAACCACACATCCCACAATCAGTCACTATCTGTCACACTGACACTCTCTTTTCCTCTTTTTCTCAGTTACATATACAAAATACTGTCACAGACAAAAGTCACATGGGTTTAAAGTGCCTCAAGTGAAACACCTGACCACACAACACACTGGAATTTACTCATATTTGCAGGTGTATTACACTATATCATAAAACAACACAGTGTGTACAAAATGACTGTACATCCTGCGCTAATCTGAGTTTTGATTATCAATGGGTGACTTTTTAGTAATGGCATTTGTCGGTCAAGGATGGAAATGATGCACTTATACACTATGCTTTATACATATCCGGGTTTCTTAGATAGTACAGGCCACGTGCCTTGACAAATATTTACACCACAACATAACCCACTCCTATACTGAGAAATATGCTTCTGACTGCGTCCATGTTTTATACTTGCATATTTGTACAATCTTGATACACAGTGCATCTTGAAACATGAGCACACCTGACCGGCTCAAACCTTGCAGAACCTGATAGACCAGACCAGGAGCCCTTTAAACTAGATGTCTTCACAGATATGCACCAAAGCAGACAAGTGTTGTTCACCACTGACATTGCAGGTAAAAAAGAAAAAACTAGACAGAGGACACAGAATGTGTAAAGGTGGTGGTGAGGGGGTTAAATTCAGTGTGTGTAGACAGCTGAACCTAAATCCCCGATACACAACACCCCCAATCCTTCTTCTTGTCCTCCTCTCTCATCCCCCACCCCTTCCTTTGCGGCTGTGCCGAGCAGGAACATGAAGGAAAGGCTGTGACAATATGAAGCCGGTTGAGTGCTCGAGGACCAGAAACGCATACTTACGTGGTCCTAAACGTCCAGACAGAGCAGAAAGCAGAAGAGACGATGAAAAGGAGCATGTGAATTGCTTGCCGGCAGAACAGGACACAAGCAAATATGGCCTGGTTGGGTTATATTCCTTTTTATTGCTTCCAGTCTGTGCAGCGCACAGACAGACCGAGCACTGAGATACACATGCATGCATTCACACACGCACACACAATCAGCCGCACACAAACACACCTCCCCCCTTGTGCGGCACACGCGTTTCTCATTCTCTTTGCCTCTTCTTATGGCCGATGCTTTCTGTTCTCTCCTTTTTCCTCTCTCATTATCTCTGTCTGCTCCTCCCTTCCCTTTTTCAATATCCTCTTTCTTTCTCTCAGCTACACATGCAGTCGGCGTTTTTCTGAGCCCCCACCTTCTCTCTCTCTCTCGCTCTTCCTCCCTCCCTTCATTCCCCTCCCTCTCGTGCAGCCTCTCCCTCCATCTCCTCTCCTCTCTCTCTTCAGTGTGTGCAGAGCGAGAGGCCATTATCTGAGCCACAGCGGGCACGTACGATGGAATGGAGGAGTGTGCAGTGAGCAGAAACACAGAGAGCTGTGGGGAATCGTCACTAGTAGTGGCAGCCTAGGAAACAGCAGTGCAGCAGAGCGCTTACCAATGAGAAAACCTCTAGCTGTTTCAGTCAACACCCTTCAACACTCCTTGCTTTACCGCATTAGTTGCATATAAGGCAATGTAATGCGATTTGTTTATCCACAAATGCCAGGTATTTGCAGTTTCTGCTATGGCAGAGCTTTCCTCCTTACCAATGTTGAAGCGACCAGAGGCTGCCAAGCGAATAGACAATCTCAACTCACAACGGCATCAACAGGAAAAGGAAAAAGGAGTGAGGAAAAGCAACATTAAGTTGCTTGTTTATGTCTTCGGCATCCGGCGGCAGGTTTTCCTCGCAGAGATTCTGATCCATCTTTGAGTTCCTGGTTTCGACTCAGCCCTGGGCCAAAGGAGAAGCGAACGATGACAGTTCTCCATTTGCTCATCCTTTTCCACATTCATGTTTATGTTGCCCATTTTTTCCATGAGGTTTACACCTGTAGCTAATAATAGGTTTTCAAGCAGAACGAAGACAGAGGAAACCGGCTTGATGATTATTTTCATTTGCTCTTGTCGGCCCTTCTTTCAAGATCCAAAGGGATACTAATGAGGTTTCTAACTGAAGGAAGTCAGGACATATTCAGTAGATCATCATCCTCCTAAAGTCTGTCATATGTATTCATACACTTGAGGGAGCGAAGGACGGAAAAATGACACCACTGATATGATGAAAATTGTGTTAGAACAATACTGCTCTGCTGGGCAAGGAAGACGGAAGACAGGATAACAATTCGACATCGAGAAGCAAGTCGACAATGATGATGAAAAACGAATGAAGGATATAAGAAGGAAATTGACAAGAGGCATGACTAACACAATGGTATCTGTGAAGAAAACAGTTAGCACCAAAACAGAGTCCCTCAGTTATTCATCTGACTGATTCTGGAGGAAAGATGATGAAAAAGATAAGGATCAAACAGTAAAATGATCGGCAAGTTGCTGCTGATGAAGACAGCAGCTACCAGTAATAAAACCATTACTGTTCGCTGAGGACACAAGACTCTCCTGTCTTTTCTCGTCCACCAGCCTACAGTACAATACTGTCCGTTTTGTTGTTGTCTCCTCACCATTCTTCTGCCTTGGTGTCACTGTCATCATCATCATCATCATCATCGTCGTCGTCATGATCGCTGAACGTTCCTCTCGCCTACTTGCTGGCTGACCGGCCTTGTGGTGACTCTTCTCTTCAACATTAGTGGAGTTTTGGAGCAGATTTGACCAAGAGGAGGAGGGGGAACATGGTCGTCTCCTTCATGCAGATTGCTCTCAGCTCTCTGATATTACTGAGCATGTGTTGGTTACACTGCGCTATGGCTGGATTAACTTCAGTAGCCTTTCCCAGCTTCTCTCCCTCAAGCTTTCTCTGTTTCTTTTAGTCTCTCATTTTCTCAATCTGCCCTTGCGTCCCCCTCTCGATGTGTCTCTGTTTTGTTTCCTTAGCCTTTCTTACTTCTACAATAGCTTATTGCATTACCGTTCCAACACTTTCTGACGCACCCGCTCTCTGGCGCTGTAAATTGTACACTGTCTGTCTCTCTTTTGCCACACATATTTGTATATACACACACAGATGAGAGTCAATCCCAAAGAGAAACACAGCGCAGCCTAAGCTGTCTACGGGAAGGAGAGAAGAAATAGAGCATTAGGTCACATGATCGGGGACTGCCAATGAGTGAAAGGGAGCGCAATGAGCAAGAGAGGTAGGAAACATGTGGTGATGATGTAGCTGTATCGTCATCTGCATCATCATCAGTGTCTCCCACCAGGACGCCTGCCTCCACCACTGGGTGGGCACATGTGTCATCTGACACATGCCCACTCTCTATCACCAACATCACACACCAACGGACACTCAAAACATGCTCTTTCATTCCGTCGAACAACTTCTCGTTCACACCTCCAGCTGCAATGACACAGCGTTCTAGCTCAAGACTCGACTTAACCCCTGAATCACATGCTCTCTATGCACAGTTCTTCATTTTACACCAGAAAATGTGTTCCCTTTATTAACACTGAGTTACAATCTATGAAGAGTTAGACCTTTCTGTAGAGAAAATTAAGTGCCTTATCAACATGTGCCAAAATAAAGACAACATTAATATGCTAAAAGACCTTGACCAATCAACCATCATCTCAAGTGGAAACAATATTACAGGTGCTACAAAAGAAAAACCTCACAGTCATAACACCTTCACTGTTGCACATAACTGTTAAGGCAAACAGAAACTGAACATGTGAATGTGAACAAATTCATTCACACTGTGAAGACAAAACCTCTGATGAAGTTTATCTGTGGCATGTACACTGATGAAGAAAAATCTGAACTACAGTTTCTAAACATCATCAAAGAGGAAGTAATCCCTATTATAGCACACTCAGCTTTTGCCAGTAAATGTATAGCGTTTTCATGTTACAGTATGTGGGTTAAAAAAAAAAAAAAAAGACATGATCACAAGCCTTTGAGTAGTGTTTGATGAGTCAAAACCAGCCAACATCAAATAGGTGTCATTTCATGTAAATAATCTTTCTATTTCTAATCATGCTTTATCATCGTGACTGTCAAGAACTTGTCTGGGACATGTTCATGTGAAAAGGCAACAAAGCCTTCAAGATGTTTCTTTGTGATTAAAGCCATAAACAGATGTAATTCAATGATGCTGCCATTCAGGTTTGCCCCAGAAAACTGTTCTAAATTCACAATGGTTTACTTCTGTATAGACAATGTGAGAGCCTTAAGGCATACAGTCTGTAGCTTTGTCCTCATTATAGTCTACTTTCAGTTACTGAAAAGAAGAATTCCATTACCTAACTTTTTCAGTGAAAATGAAATGGTACACACGAGTATGTTGCCACACTTACAGTAAACCTGCTGTAACCCGGCATGGATGGAGGAAAAGGTACGTCTCCGGTTCTCACGTCGATCATCTCACAACCTAGTCAAATTTCATCTAAATGAGCTGTTTCACGCCCTCTGCTACCTCTCGCTGGTTTCTCTCTCTACCTCCATCTCACTCTGTCTCTCTTGCTCACTGTTTCTCAGCAGCGCAGCAAAAGGTCCTGGTTGTAGGAGGGATGACTGACAACAAAAGTCCGTCCTCAGCAGTGTGTGTGTTGGGATGGCTTGCATGACTAAGCCTGAGTCATTTCTTCTCAGTCGTTTTTCTCAACAAGGTCATGACATAAATACCCTTGTGAACAAAAAAGCTCCTAAAATTTTCAACAGTTCTAAAAGGTCTCAGAGTTACTTTAGGGTTGAAATTTTACTTCAGACTTTTCATTTGTTTCTTAATTCAGTTCTATTTTTTTTTTTTACAAGAGAGTTAACATTTTTACTTTCACTTTATTTTGAGGACGTGACTAGTTTTAGATTTTTTTTTTTAAGTTTTTTTCTGTCAGTTTTCACATTTTCAGGTATTATTAAGTCCTGATTTCTAGTAGCTCATGGCATCAAATATTATTTACAAAACACATTATCACATGCCACATTTTGTTCAAATACTGGAAGCCATTAACCATTAATGGGGGGGGGGTATTAAGCTGAGTTTACAGGCAGTTCCTTCTAGTATCAGTTCATTTTTATGGTTTACTCATTGCAGTTCATAGTTCTCTTAGTTCACGCAGAGTAGTTGTTCTGTTAAAAGCACAGCAAAGAGTGTATTTGCACCATGTAAGAATATTATGTATATTATATAATGTAGCTATGTAAAAGATGTTTTCCTTTTTTGCTTATAAAGCATGGCTTCATCTGGCAACCATTAAAGAATTCACATGACAGTGAGCATCACAGTCAGTCATGACATTTGGACTCGCGCCCCTCCTCCCATCTTTTCCTGTCAGCTGACTCCACCTCCCCTAAACCGCTACTGCCATTTACCACCACACACCCCCACACCGACCCACATTGCCCTGCAGTCTAATGGCATCAAGGTCATCTGATCTGACACACACAGTGACTCTCTCTCCTTCCCCCTCTCTTCCCTTCTGCCCTCTGTCTCTCTACCTTTCACTTTCTTTGTTTCTACTTCAAACAGAAAGACATGTTTCGTATCATATGTATCCAGAAAGACAGAAGTATTGAAAAACATGTTGTGCACTGCAGATGCAGGACTGGGAAACATATGAGGCACACTTCAATGATCCCCTCTCCCTCTGCATGCACATGCTAGTATGCATACAGTATTGGATTGTTGAGTGAGGGTCACTGGGTTTATTGGTGGGTGGGACAAGAAGGGCTACACAGAACACATTACAGGAACATTTACAGAATAAAAACAACTAAAACAAAAGTGTTTGACCCTAGTTAGGTCAAACAAATAGGTCATGTAATTAACTGAAAGATCTCATATTTAGTGTTTTTGTAAATATATGATGATAAAATGACAGGCAGTGCATTTCAGTTTAAAACATATTATGATGAATTCTGTCTGCAAAGATGTGTAACCATATGTAGTTTATATATGTATGTAGAGTGCCTTTCCATCTGTCTATAATGAGTAACAGACTGTTAACATATTGTTCATATTTAGGACATCACCTTGTTGTGTTATCTTGGCATCTGTCTATCTGGCTATATAATTTCTTTGTTTTTGCTTTCATTGCCATCTGGGGGGGGGGGGGGGGGGGGGGGGGGGGGGGGGGGGGGG